>CM033647.1:110633229-110655150 GCA_019512145.1 Engystomops pustulosus
TTTTTTTTTATTAGTGTATTGGTTTGGCTGCGGTTTTCCAATTATTATATGAAGATAGGGGGTTTGTAATGTGTCATGGTGGTGGCACTTAAATATATATGTAAGGGTTGAGTGTGGAGGTTTATCAGCTTAGGCGTGGAGGTTAATGTGTATGTGGGGGCCTAACTATTTATATGAAGGAGTGGTGTGTAATGTGTATGGGTGGGCTTAATACGGATTATCTGATTTAGGGGTGTCTTCATGTGTATTGGGGGGGGCCTAACTATTATATGCAGGGGGATTAAGGTGTATGAGTGTGTGGCCTCGCACCCTATACATTATTATGAAAGGGGAGGTTAATGTGTATGTGGTTGGGTTGGCTAAACTTATTATATGAAGGTGGGCTTGGGGGGTTTGGGGTTGGATTGTGTAATGTGTATGGAGTGGGCCTAACTATTATATGAAGGGGGAGGTTACATGTGTATGGGGGGGGCTAACTATTATATGAAGGGGGTTAATGTGTATGGGGGGGCCCCCTTACCTATTATTAGAAGGGTGCGCGAATGTGTGTTTTATGGTGGGGGCTCCCCCACTAGTACTATTAGAGGAAGGGGGTAATGTGTATGATGGGGGTTTGGTAAAAATGAAGGGTTCCCCCTTCTCTTTTGGTAACTATAATATGTCGACGGGGTGGGGAATTTTACTTGTGTTTATGGAGGGGCCTTAACTTTCTATTATGATATGGGGGGTTTATATGTGGATTGTGGGGGGGATACTTTTAACTTTAATGTATGAAGGGCAGGTGCGTTTAATGTGTATGGGGGTCCGCCTTAACTATAATATGAAAGTGGGGGAGGTTTAATGTTGTATGGGGGGGCGCTCACCACGAACTTAATATGAGCTGGGTTAATGTGGATGGGGGGGTTGTTGGGTCGGTTTGGCTTGCCTGTCTTTTGGTTTGGAACCTGTATGGGGTGGGGTCTTACAGAACTGGATTGGGGTGGCATGGCATATTGTGTATGGGGGGTGTTCGGGTCTACTAGATATGGAGGGTTGTGCAGGGTGTGTATGGAGGGTTGTCGATGTCTGTAAAATCTGGTCATGGGGGGCACAATGTTGTTGAAATCTTGGGCCTGTGGTGCTTTATTCTCTCTCGGGGTGGTTGTTATCATAAGGGGGACAGTGTGTATTTGGAGGTGTGAGGGGGTGTAATGTGTAATTAAGTGGGCAGGTGTATATACAAGTGTATACAGAAATAAAAACTATTATATGTGTAAGTTTATTTTGTGTGTTATACGCGATTCCCTGTCATCGGAAACGGCAACGTACGTTTCCCAGTGAGTACACTAACCCCCCCCGCCGAATCCTGTGGCGCTAGAGCTAGGTCATTTCATTTATATTATAATCCATTAAATAATGTGCAGATACTATGTGTAAATAAATAGGAGGCAAGTTGTAGAAATGTATAACTGAAGGGATGCTATATGCGCATTAATAAATTGGAGGGGATTATATGTATACAGGCAGTCCCCTAGTTAAGGACACCCGACTTACAGACAACCCATAGTTACAGACGGACCCCTCTGCCCACTGTGACCTCTGGTGAAGCTCTCTGGATGCTTTAAAATAGTCCCAGATTGCAATAATCAGCTTAAAATTGTCTGCAATGAAGCTTTATTGATAATTCTTGGTCCTATTACAGCAAAAAAATTTGAAACTCCAATTGTCACTGGGGCAAAAAAAAAAAATTGTCGGGAACTACAATGATAAAATATACAGTTTCGACTTACATACAAATTCAACTTAAGAACAAACCTACAGTCCCTATCTTGTATGTAACCCGGGGACTGCCTGTAATTATAATTAGGACATGGTATAAAAACGTATTAGTACATTTTGTATAAAAATAATAAGTAGATTGTTATATAACACATTTCTTAGTAGGGGAAATGTATGAAAATAATTAGAAGGGACATTAAATAGATAAATTAATTCATTAAAATAATTCACAGGGGAACCAAATATTATGTAATTAATGGGGGGAACCATACTTTTTAAAGGCACGGTATTATTTATTCACAGACTGTAATGTAGTAATATATTTGGGGGTAACAATGTAATTTTTGATATGCTGGGGGCACAGAGGGGTTTCTTATGTAGATTCTTTATACGTACAGTGTGGGACATTGTTTTATCCAGGTGACATTATACTGTAAGTAATTGTGGTATTTTTAGGGGCGCATTGCGGCGGATCTGCTTCCCAGAGCTGAACACATCTGCCAGAAAATTCTGCAACCAGATTTTACGATGATTCTGGTTGTGAAGGAGAAGACAAGTCACCTGTGAGGTACTAGATGCTACTTCTTCCTGTGTCAGATCAGTATTGTAGTCACTGACTAACCTTCTAGTGTGAGACAGGTCTCAGAGTATGTACGGTTACATCTATAGGGTCAGAGAGCCAGGTGTGACTTGTCTATGTGGTGCGGGATGCCAGAGTAGGGTAGCATTTCCTTATTGAAAGGTCGGTGTGCAGTGCGAACACTTACATCCCTAACCATAGTCCGGCCGCCAGCAGAAAGCCCTTGAAACCAGTGGTAATTCTTATACCATTCCTAACATTATTGCCCCGGAGTTGACGTCACCCCTGCAGGGAGAAAGGGCTTAGCTTATCCGTTGCTTCACTGCCCCTGCTAGTGCGTATAAATTCCCTTATTCCAGAATATTTCTATGTAGTAGTAGGTGGGCCCCCAAAATCAATTTCACTGGTGGGCCCCAGGTATCCCAGTCCGACCCTGGATAGATAGATAGATAGATAGATAGGAGATAGATAGATAGATAGATAGATAAATATAAGAGACAGATACAGTAAAAGAGAAATAAAAGATTGATAGATAGATAATAGAAAGACAGATATTAGATATTAAATAGACAAATTATAGGAGATAGATGACTAGACGGATAGATGATAGATATACAGACAGGAGATAGATGATAGATATACAGACAGGAGATAATGTGAGGAGGGGGAAGGAGTAGGATGATAGATATACCCAGAACACGAGATAGATGCTAGAAATATCAGGAAAAGGATGATAGATGATAGATGAGTAGATATGACAGCAGGAGAATAGAGTGGTCTAGATACTCGACATATGATATACTAGGAGACAGGTAGCTAGATGAATGGAGTAGCAGCGACTCTCTAGAACTATAACCAGGGGCCAGGAGGCCTAGATGCTCGTCTTCACACACGACACACGGCCCAGTCCGCTAGTCTAGACACGCTCAACTCACGCCCATACGGAGATACTAGTGCTAGCAATGCCGATAAATTAGTCTTAGATATCTTACGCCAGGTGTCTGTGATCGCTGATTCGGCTATACCGCCTGTGGAGATAGTTGATAGCCTCTGTACAGACCTCGGCAACGAAAAGATAGGATGCAAGATATCCATAGGAGAGGAAATCGAATGTTTCGGATTATGTAGTGAAATAGATAGAGATTAACGAGTGATCTTCTTAGTTGTTAGATATTACACAGACCAGAGGCATGATGCGGCGTAGATCGATTCATACTGACGGTCGTGGATGAGTTAGATGATATGTCTGTGTTTTTACGATATCCTAGATAGGCGATCTTATGCACATGATAGATATACAGAAAACAGAAGACGATAAGATGACAGAATAGAATATAATAGAGAGGCCGATAGATGTGAGTTGTAGATAATACATGCAGACACGGAGTATAGATGATTAGAAGTATACATGACAGGAGAAGACTGATAGACTATAAGCCCGGAGCTAGAGAGATGTTGTGCATTGATAGAATACAGTAAAGTGAAGTAATATTGATGATGATGAGTTTAGTTTTCCAGTTAGTAGTATATTTTTGATCAGATTATACAACGACAGATTGGATATGAAATAGGATGATAGACATAATACAGACAAGGAAGATACAGATGATTAGATATACAGAAAAGAGATAGATGATAGATTCTACACGACCGGCACGAAGCCGCTCAAGTCGACTAATAATAGAGAAACAGAGAGAAAATAGATATGGATAGAATGAATATAATAGACAGCGGAGTAATTAGTATAGAACTAAAGTATGTAGCGTATAGCAGCAGGAGGATTAGAGTGGTTGATTATGTATTAATACAGTGACTAGGAAGATATATCGTCACTTGTAAATTTGTTAGCTGATATATACAGACAGGAAGGAATAGATTGGTAGATAGTCTGGATATTAAGACAAGAGTATTGTCGAGGACATGATAAGGAATTGAACTGAAATTGTTCAGATCAGGAAGATAGGAATTGATAGATGATAGTATAGTTTAGCAAATGTACTATGTAGGAGATCGATTGATAGATATTACAGAGAATTGAGTTGATGGATAAGATAGCTATGTAACAGATTAGTCAGTTGTAGGATTACGATGATGGTTAGATTATACAGACAGCGAGAGGATTAGTTGTGATGTAAGATAGATACAGACAGAGATTGGAGATGCTAGATCTACAGACATGGAGATTAGATGAGAAGCAATATCAGATCAGGCTGAGTTAGATGAAGATGATCTAGGTAATTATAATTAGGACATGGTATAAAAACGTATTAGTACATTTTGTATAAAAATAATAAGTAGATTGTTATATAACACATTTCTTAGTAGGGGAAATGTATGAAAATAATTAGAAGGGACATTAAATAGATAAATTAATTCATTAAAATAATTCACAGGGGAACCAAATATTATGTAATTAATGGGGGGAACCATACTTTTTAAAGGCACGGTATTATTTATTCACAGACTGTAATGTAGTAATATATTTGGGGGTAACAATGTAATTTTTGATATGCTGGGGGCACAGAGGGGTTTCTTATGTAGATTCTTTATACGTACAGTGTGGGACATTGTTTTATCCAGGTGACATTATACTGTAAGTAATTGTGGTATTTTTAGGGGCGCATTGCGGCGGATCTGCTTCCCAGAGCTGAACACATCTGCCAGAAAATTCTGCAACCAGATTTTACGATGATTCTGGTTGTGAAGGAGAAGACAAGTCACCTGTGAGGTACTAGATGCTACTTCTTCCTGTGTCAGATCAGTATTGTAGTCACTGACTAACCTTCTAGTGTGAGACAGGTCTCAGAGTATGTACGGTTACATCTATAGGGTCAGAGAGCCAGGTGTGACTTGTCTATGTGGTGCGGGATGCCAGAGTAGGGTAGCATTTCCTTATTGAAAGGTCGGTGTGCAGTGCGAACACTTACATCCCTAACCATAGTCCGGCCGCCAGCAGAAAGCCCTTGAAACCAGTGGTAATTCTTATACCATTCCTAACATTATTGCCCCGGAGTTGACGTCACCCCTGCAGGGAGAAAGGGCTTAGCTTATCCGTTGCTTCACTGCCCCTGCTAGTGCGTATAAATTCCCTTATTCCAGAATATTTCTATGTAGTAGTAGGTGGGCCCCCAAAATCAATTTCACTGGTGGGCCCCAGGTATCCCAGTCCGACCCTGGCTCTGGACAATCTCTGAAATGATGGTCAACCTCTAACTAACAAATAGAGCTGAAATGTGGAACAGATAAAAGTACAACACATTTTTATTAATAAAGGGGTCCTAAACTTTTTAATTTAGCATTTTTTTCCTGAATGCTTTTGGTTTTGTCTAAGCAGAATTTCCTTGTATATCAAAGCAAGTTTTCCCATAGAAAAACATTAAAACACAGACGATTCGTTCCACACCCCAAATATATTTGTGTAATACAAGTTTATGAGAGAGGGAGGTACAGTACAGTAGAGGGTGCAGAGGGCTCCCATAATGCTTTTCTTTGCTTTCAATGTTTGTAAAATGAAAGATTGGAGTACAAGTAACTTGTAATCCAAGGTTCCACTGTATATAATGGTGAGGTTGTAGATGCTACTAATAACTGCGGCTAAATTAAACCTGCGTCTACCCCGGTCTACATTGATTGGTGCCTCGTGTTACTTCCTTGCTCCCCACCTTCCAGCCACCGACCACGGCTTCTTACCACACTGCCGTCTTTGTTTGGCTGAAGCGCTTAAAATATCGTTCGAGAAACCAAAAAAAAAAGGACTAGGTTTAAAAATAAACAAAAATCTAGAAGACAAGCAGAGGTTTCTTCTTACACACATTTTCCAAACCGTCCTCCATCAAGCAATGTTATGACACATCTGAGTTTGGCCCACTAGTAAGCTGGCCTGAAATCTACTATCCTTTACCTTTAACTGGGGAAAATCTTCTATTTGAAAAGAAAAAATAGAAGTTAAGAAGTTATACCCAATTTATTATTGAAGGAATTATCCTATAATTTCTTAATCCTTCTGTATAAAACTTGAGTGTAAAAATTTAATTAAAAGCCTTGACCCTGACTACTCATGTGTCTGTCCATTACCGTGCACGAACCCACCTCTGACCGTCCACGGCACCCACCATATGCGCTGTTGTATGAACGTGCCCTGAGGGTGAAGGCACACGTTGCATTTTCATTGCGTTTTGAAATACATTACTGAAGCTTTGGAGAGGTGACCTCGCATTAAGTATTAGTTAACAATCTATTAACATTGTGTTACATGACATTATGTAAATGCAAATGTTAACATTAATATAATTGGGCAAATTACCTTCTTCTTAGCTGTAGTAATGCATATCAAAACGCAACCAAAAACGCAACGTGCGACCCTGCCCTGGGTGTAGGTTTCTATTGTGCTAGACCAATTTTATTTTGGTTTCTTTACTCTCCTCCACTTTCCAGCACCAAAAAAATTAAAAAGACACTTATTAGTTGTGTCAGAGTTTCCAGGCGGTGGGAGCACCACAAACAAGGCGGAAACCCAATAATCAATATCCCCCAATGTAAATGCCACATGTGAACGCAGCTTGAATAACTGGAATCACCAGAAATAAGTCTGACCACTAGTCCATAGATACCTGTAATATTTAGGTTGCTTTCACATGTTCAATCTGTATTGAATTTGTGATATAATGTTATCATACTACAAATTATTACAGCCAGGCATATTATACACATGGCCAGTAAAAATCGATCAGTATTCTCCTCATAGGAAAATGAAACACCTACGTGTGTATCCACTGTGTGAACGGGCTGATACTCGCACACCTTCACTCTCCCGCCCACACAGGCTGTGATTTCCCTGTCAGGGGCGGTGGACTGCTCTCACAGAGGGACCTGCCAGAGCCTGCTGAGGGGATACTAGGGCGACCTCCATGCACAGAGGCCTCTGGTTCCCGGGGATGAGTGAGGTCCCTGAGCACCTGCTGCTGCTGTGCACCTCCAGGTGAGTTGTAGTATTGTGACCGCTGGCAGCACATCCTGCTGGTGTCCTCTGCGTTGATGGTTGTGAAGGGGAGACAACTTTTCCAGCATTGTCTGTGTTGTATGTGAGCTGCCATCTCACTCCGTTTTTGTTCTGTTCAGGAGGTGCTCTCATTCATATTTCATGTACAATGTGCAGAAACGTCTCCAGAACAGATTATCAGTGACATAAATGTTAGCATCATGTGAACATAGCCTTATATCTGTTTTCAAAGTATTAGTTCCAGTGTCTATTGCTGCATAAATGACACTGTATGGTGTATGTGTCCAGGCTTTTCACCCGCATATATTTCACTGTAATATAAAGACTTTTAGGCCAAGCAGGTTTATGGTTGTGTCTATTATAGCCACAGACTCCACTGTGCTCCTCAATTCTACTGCCAAAGTTATAACATAGGTTTATATATGGCTACAGACGTGTGCCATGGAGTGGTGGAGCAGCGACCCCTCCCCTCTCCATAGCAATGCATTACGTACGTACATGACCTATCTTTTTCCTGTGTATGGAGCGGTATGGTGCCACACATGTGCAGCACCGTATCGCTCCATGTAGCCATTGCGCGCCCCCCCAATACGGAAGTGTGCATAAGGCCTTAGGGTGGGCCGTTTTTAGATCGGAAAAAACGCATGCGTTTTTGACAGGTTTGACCAATTATCTTAATTCAAACTGGTCAAATTAAGTTTGAATTAAGATAATTGGTCAAGCCTGTGGAAAACTCATCCGTTTTTTCTGATCTGAAAACGCACTACTAAAAACGGCCCAAAACACTTCCGTATGGGGGGCGGGGGTACATACGTCTCCCATAGACGGCAAGAAAACTAAAAATGGCCTAAAAACACCACGTGTCACCACCCTTAGGCCGGCGCCACACAGGGCGCATTGTCTGCGCTTGCAAACGCAGACAAAGCCGCGCCCACCGGGGTGGGCCTCGGCTCGATCGCATCGGCGTTTCTATGGAAACAGACAATGCGCCCTGTGTAGCGCCGGCCTTAGGCTGATGTGGTGACGTGCCCTATGAGGTAGTAACCCAAAACAAAAGATGCCTTTTAGGCGCAGAAATAGGCATAAACCATCTTAATTTTAAATAATTTTCAATTTGCCCAAAAACTGTTGCACACAGGAAGTTTTTCTGAAAAGGAGGTGTGGCTAGGTCCGAAAAGGGCAGGGCCATTGGTCTGCGACAGTATATGAACTGTCCTTGTGAATCTTGCTAAAAGTGACTCAAGTCTCCAACTGGCCTCTGTTGTTGCAAGTCCTCAATGTGTATATATGTATATATATATTCCCCCTATGGTTCTTAGTTGTGACTGGCGATATACCATTTGCAGTATTAATCGCCAAGGAGCTTAGCACAGAAGTGGCAAAACCCACCTGTGTGTGCCCCTTATCCAGGCATACCAGTATTACCAACAAACAGTGATCATATATATACTGCTTCTACTCAGGTCTAGTGTGTGTGTATATACACACACACACACCATAAAAATGTATTGACTTATCTCTGTCTGTATTCAGCCATATTTCCTGTCTGTACCATATGGACATTGCCACCATGACCACTTCTACCAGTTGCATCTTGTATTTATTAAGTGTCCAACACATAAATGATGAAAAGGCGGAAGGCTATCAGGATCGTTCCATCTCTGTTAACCATTTTAAGAGTTTTGAAAGGGATTGTATTCCATTTGCATCAGTCAATCAAGCATTTTTTTTATTGTGAAGTACTGATCTGTGCCCATATTTGTTATCGGATAGGAGCAGTAGCACTTTTCTGGCCCTGTATAAATGAAGGATAGTATTACTGTGCTATACCCATTTATGTAAAAAAAGCAGTAATTCTGTGCTAATCTATGAAGGATAGGAGCAGTAGTGCTCTGATGTGTTCATATGGAGGACAGGAGTATTAGAACTGTGTCCGTATATATGTCGAGTAGCAGTACTGTGCCCTCATATTTAGTAAAGGGGACTTTTGGCACTGTGCCTTCTACCTTTATGATGTCCCAAGTCCCCTTAAAAAAAAAAAAACAAAAAAAAAAACCTCCCCTCTCCATTGCAATGCATTAGGTACTGCCTGTAACACGGGGAAAAATAGAACATGTCCTATCTTTTGCCCGTGTACGGAGCGGTATGTGTGCCCCCGTATCGCTCTGTGCGGCCATTGCCTTCTATGCGGTCTTAGGCTAAATTCACACTGACGTGAGCCCGCCGCACCGTTGCACGGTGGGCACACGGCAGCAAGGGGAGAGGAGGTGAGCGCCGCTCACCCCCGCCCCTCTCCGTAGGAATTAATGGCGCACGGCGCCGTAATACGGGGAAAGATAGGACATGTCCTATCTTTCCCCGGGCTACGGGGCGGTACGGTGTCGCACGTGTGCGGCACCGTACCGCTCCCGTACAGGGCCGTGAGCCCATAGAAGTGTATGGGGGACGTATATCGGCCGTATATACGTCCCCCATACTGTAGTGTGAATGTAGCCTTAGTGTTTTTATTGCGTTTAGAATCACTATGCAAATGATGTGGGCGGGGCTCGGTTCCATCACATATGCTTTGCCACTGAACCGGATGCAATCGGTAACAAGTATCTAGCGTTTTGCATTGTTTAAGGGAAGAGTCAGATGCCTCCTCTCAATTTTGTCTTCCGAGGGAGGTTACGCTGAACATCATATTGGTGGAACAGAAAACTGCTTGTAACACTTGCCTCCCAGTGGTTGCAGTACCAATGCTTAACTGGTAGCTTACCTTTATTTATCTGCTGAAACTGCTTCTACCATAACCTGTATTTTGCATGTTTAACCATTGTATGTGTATTTCTCGTGTGTGTATATATAGTATTTTGTCTAGTGTGTCTTTAACCCTTTAAGGAAGCAGCCTTCTTTTTGCAAATTTTTCACTTTCCACCTTCAAAAAGCTATAACTTATACATTTTTCAATGTACACAGCTGTCTGAGGGCTTATTTCTGTGTGACACATTTGTACTTCTTGTGATGGTATTTATTATTCCATGCCTTGTACTGGGAAGAGGGGAAAAAAATGTAAAATGTGGTGAAATCTGTGAAAAAACACATTTCATTTTATTGGGGGCTTGGCTTCTACGATTTTCACTGTGCGCCCCAAATAATACCTTTACTTTATTATTTGGTTTGTTACAATCACAGGGATACTAATTTTATATAGGTTTTATTGTGTTTTAATAGATTTCAAAAAATTAAAACCTTGAGTACAAAAAAAAAAATTTGTTTGGCCATCTTCTGACGCTGATAACTTTTTCATACTTCGATGAACTGAGCTATATTTTTTGCGAGATGAGCTGACTATTTCATTGCTATCAAAATGGCAAAAAAAGTGGTGTTTCAGAAATTTCTCGCTATTTTCCGTTACAAGGCTCAATGCCGAGAGTAACAGTTATTATATTTTGATACATTGCCCATTTGCCTAACATGTTTATGATTTACTTGTTTCTTTTTATATCGGTTCTAGGGAAAGGGGGGGATTTAAACTTTTAGTTTTTTTATTAATTTTTAAACAAAAATGTTTAACCACTTTTTAAAATTTGTTTATTTTTCACTATTTTTCATACCCTCTAGAGTACTTTAACACTAGGTTGTCTGATTGATCCTACCATATATTGCCATATAGTGTGTCTGTATATGGGTATTTCCACATCAATCTATTATTGGTCCATATTTATCAAAAATAGTACATAGTCTGTACTATGTGCACCATTTATTTTTTTTTGGTGCACCTTGTTCATGTTGCAGAATTGTGGCACACAATAACACCTTTAGGAGCACATTTTTTTTTCTGTCCTGTTGGACACAAGCTACCGCCAAACAAAACTAGCGCAGAGACTTCATAAATACATTTCCAATCAGTTTGCACATTCTTTCTAGTGCACTTTAATAAATGTGAGCCAATGTTTAAATCGCACATTGTAAACAGATCTGCTGAAACGAGACCGCCTCTGACCTTATATAAAGACCTGAGACTTTAATGGCTACAGATCGTCTCCCCTCAATGACGTTATGGGGAGTGACGATCAAAACAAAAAGCATCTTTTAAATGCTACTAACGGCACGCACGTTTTAGCGGTGGGTGTTTGCTGCAATGTGCCGCAAACCCCAATGAAGAGCGTTAAGAGGTTAAAGGGGTATTCTCCTTTAGGCCTTCACATTTAATTGAATTAATCTGCTATATACAGTATGAAGGTGGCAACCAATACCATTAAGCACTTAGGCTTATACTGGAGTCAATAAGTTTTCCCAGGTTTTTTTTTTTGGTAGTAAAATTTGGCACCCCAGCGTTTATTCCGGTGGGATTAAATGGTAACCTGTGCTGATCATGATCCGCAGACGCACACATTGGTGCTCTTGGTCTAATGTTATTTGCTACCTGGGGCTGTTTTGTGACCTGAAATAATCTGGTACTCATTATTACTGTATACGTAATAAGGAACTGATGGCAGTCCTACTGTGGTGACGGGGCTCTGTTTCACTGGGGCTAGTGGAATGGGTCTCTCAGCATGTCGGGTCTCTCATTTCTTGTGCCTCCCTTTAGCCCTTGAATGAAGGGGGTGTCTGTGAAGCTGACCTTTTGTATCCCTGGGGGGTGTGGAACATCACAATTATGTTTATTTCTGTTCTAGGAAACCGGGGTGATTTGAATTTAAAAGTTTTCACATTTTACTGTTTTTTTTTCAAGTCTCTTGAATCCTAGGGTATCTGATAGCTTATACAATATACTATATTAGGGTACATTCACACAGCAGTATGCCCGCCCAGCTACAGCCAGGCCGCCATCGCCATTTATGCAGCCGCATATACTCCCGCCCCCCCCTTCCCCCTGATGGGCGTCTGAATGTACCCTTACAGTATTTCGTGCTGCTTGTTAAATGACTGCATCTACATGTGCCGTTTACACTGTGGAGAGGAGATTTTCCTTATTACATTATGTTAACATGGCATTTGTGTAAATGCATTAGTTAACATTGTGTTAATATTTTGTTCTGTAAATACATTGTCAAACTGTGTCAACTAAGCGATGCGTAAGAATATTTAGTTAAATGCAGTGTTAACCCAATGTAATTTTGGGTTGTTTAATTGCATTTCAAAACACAATGTAAATCTGAAAGCAGCCTATGTGGGTCAATGATGCATGCCAACAGGGCACATCGGTGACGCACTTTAACTTCTGCTCCATCAGAACAGGTTCTCATCCTCAGGGGCACTGGGGGTCCATGAGTCAGATTGCTAACCTCTATCATGTGGAAGGGAATAACATGCAAATTAGGCATAACTACACCAGATTGATCATTGTGCATCAAGATAGGAAAACCGACAACTGTGATGGCTTTATACAAAAAAGAAGTAGTTAAATCACTGAACTAAACTTTTACAACTGTTCAACAGGCATACAGGGTCTCCTTACATCCTATTTCTTTACAATGGAAGGACTCCTGTCCGCTGCATTCTGCTCAGTCTGTGGGGACCTCAGACTCTGTTAATTATTATTTATGGAGCACCGTTAATTCCATGCTGCCGTACAATGAGTAAGGGGTTCACATATATTACATTAAGATAAAAACAAATGCAAGTACAAATACAAAAGTACAGTGATCAGGAGACAAGCGGAAGGCGGGCCCTTCCCGTGAGGACTCACAATCTTTGCGCCATTCTGTCAAGCCCCTCTCCATTGCGTTTCAAATGCAGTTGAAATGTCATGTGTGAACGCAGCCTCAGGGTGCGGCCCCATGCTTGTAAACGCAATACAAACGCCACGTGTAGCTGTGGCCTCAGCCTAGCTATTTTCTGTGACTGTAGTATCTTCTGATTATCCTCTGGAAGTGTAATTTCCTATATTAGGCATTACAGCAAACACCTCTGTCTCCTGATCGGGAGAAGCAGCAGGAGCTTGGCAGGTGTTGCTGGGTTGTTACTTAGCTTTTTATTTGTACAACTTGTGGTAGCGTAAAATAATGTGTTAGACCATAGGAAGGAGGTTCCATGTACAGTGCTGTGACTTAATTTACAATGATATGTACCATATCTTCGTCAGACAATATATACTGTGATGTTGATGCACAATAGTTGGTCATGCGGTTTTATGCCCAAATCTTTTGCGCCTCTGACTTGGGATATGGTACCCAGAGATCGCATTAATGCCTCACCATGCGTCATAGACGCAGTGACCCCTTAGGGACGCAGCCATTTTACAGCTTAAGGCTCAGTCCTATTTTTTGGATTCTGACTTGCGTCGCTTTATATGGTTATAACTTTTGAACTCTGTTACTTATCAAAGTGATTCTGAGATTGTTTTTCCCCACATGTTGTACTTCATTTAAGTGGTAAATGTTGGCTGATGAGTTTTGCGTTTATTTTTTTTAAAAAAAAGAAAAAATGATGAATTTTTTTAAAAATTTGAAATCATTGCGTTTTCAGGCAGATAGATTTACCACTTAAATAAGTTGCTAAATAACATATGTCTGCTTTACAATTTTCATCATTTTTGAAATATCTGGATAACTTATTTTGCTGTCACGCGGCTTACAAATCGAATGTCGGTTTTTCTGTATTTTCAGAATTGACCATTTTGGGGATAAATACAGTTTTGAATGAAATTTTACATATTTAAAATCAAACCCCCACCCTGTATAATCAACCAATTTTCAGATCTGCACCCCTCAAACTATCTGAAACCGCTTTTAGGAAGATCGTTAACCCATTGAGATCTTCATAGTAATTACATCAAAATGGAGGTGAAATTAAGAATTGGTCAAATTGTGTCGGTTTTACGTTCATTTCCAAAAGATAAAAACAGAAAACTCATCTTACAATTTGTTCTATAATTTCCCCTGAGTACAGAGACCCTCCACATGTGGCTGTTACTTGTTTTATTAGCGCACAGCGAGGTGCAGAAGGGAAGGAGCACCCTGCAGCTGCCAGGATTTTATTTTCCTCATTGGCCCCTTTGTAGGCTATAAAATTTTCGCTTTTTTGTTATTGGGGCCATGTGATGGCATTTTTTTTGCGGGATGAGATGCTTTTAGGATTATTTTTTTTGAGGGCAAGAGTAGAAAATAATCAATTCTGTACTGAATTTTTTACTTTTTTTTTTTTTTCGTGTTCAACTCTTAAAGCCCAATAATCATGTTATTTTTATTCTATGGGTCGGTACGATAACGGGGATACCATACATGAATATTTTTATATTTACATTTTACTTAATTTGCCAAATAAATCCTAATGTGGGGAAAAATCTATCATTTTTGCATCGCCGTCTTCCAAGTGGCTTAACATTTTTTACTTTTTTGGCTGCAGAGCTTGTTGATGGCTTGTTTTTTGCGGGACATGTTGGACATGCAACAGTATCATTCAGGAGTACATTTTTTTTCTTTATCACTTTTTTGGCAGGTTTTAACACTTTTTTTTTACGGCGTTAATCGTGGCTGACACTGTGCCTTTAAGATGATGTCACAGACGCCGTCTTTCAGGCAGTGCCTACAGGCAGCTCTGGGGTCCTATTAGTTATAGCCGGCACCCCATGTGTCCCGATGCCGGATCGGCTCAGAACTTGAGCATCAGCTCTATATCGGACGCTGAGCGTTAAGAGGTTAACTAGCTCTATGTGTCCCAAAAAAAAACACGGCAAAAAATGTTAAGCATGCAAAAAAAAAAAAATTATGTCCCTTAATCCGGCGCTTATGAAAATTCGCTAAAAATGCCTGATCACTAGAGCCTTTTCAGGCCATGTTACCAAGTTAAAATAAATAATAGAAATAAAAACAAAAGAAAATATACAATACAATTTTTTTTTTAACAAACTGGATATTACCACATCTGTCACAACCTGACCTATATGTGTAGCACAATATTTGGTCCACATGGTAAATATTGTATAAAAAAGAATAAAATAATAAGGAAATTTATCTTTAAAAAAAACCCAGACTTTATTGATGAACTTTTAATGGGGCTAATTGGGAAAAAGTGCAATTCTAAGTATTCCAAATTTGAAATATACATTCCTAGTAAGAAGTTCCTGAGGAGCATCATTCCTCAGGACTTCTTTTATCAGAAATGTATTTCCCACGATTGCAGATATATATAGTAATAAAAGTTATGCGTATTACCCTGGTGTGCTCAGGCTACATGTCCCAAGCGCAGTATTTTTATGTATGCACACCTCCCATAACGCTAGCGGCCGAAAAATGACTCAAAAATTCCAGAGAACATGTGCCAAATTGTGTCTGGTCCTGAAGCGGTTAAGGAGTCTTTTGAAGGTTGTAGAAATTTATGCAACTGGGTATCGGAAAAAATGGGCGGAGGGGCAAATTGTGGGTGGAATTTCCCTATTTTTAAATCTACAAAGATAGAAATGATTAAAAAGTTAAACTGTGATACAAAGCGATACCTCTGACCTTCATCAGACACAAAAGGGTGTAACTCAAACTCTAGCCTGTAGCATAGGTCTGAAATGTGTCAAGGCGACAATATCGTGTTTCCTTTAGAAAAAATAGTGGCATATTGTTCTCCTGTATGCAAGAACACCACACCGTGAACTACACTACCACACCTTATATGCTCAGAGGGAAGATATAATTCATGTGCGCTTTATACTAATATTGCTCCCAGTAAAACTGTTTTCATAGTTTAGTGGATCACTCTTTACCTTCTCCGAACAGAAACCTCTATCTTGTGCATCCTCATAAACATTTTCTTAGCTTAAATGGTTTGTTCCAAGCCGTTAAAAAAAACCCACATGCACTAGTGACAATGCAGAAATATGTCATTGTAAGCTGACCATGAATATAGTGTGCAAAACTTCAATTTTATGGGAACCTTGTCTCTCTTTCAGGCGTGTACAGGGTGCTGTTCTGTGCACTATGCTTCATATTGTTTCACAGAGCAAAAATGAATGCTGCTTATTATAGAGAGCATGTGTGCATCATGTATTTTCATGCATGCCCACATCTGTGTGAAAGGGAAATATATTACTTCTTACCTCTATTTATCAGAGTCCAGAGGTGGCATTCTAAGTGCTGTCTGCGGGCACCCAGGGCCTCCCCCAACACAGTTCACAAGACAAGTCTCAAAGACACGACTTGTCCTGCACTTTCAATGAACTTAAAGGGGTATTCCGGGAATATGAATGTCTGATTCATAAACCCATGATTCTAAAAATAAATGAATATGACAAAACTCAATGTCATTAGTTGCAAAATGGCGCTAAAATAGTTTGATTTTATGATTCACAAAATTTTTTGGCCTCTCTAAAGTATGCAGAGTTGTCACCAAGATGGCTGCCACTGGAAACTACAAGATCCTTTAGTTCTCAGTAACTCCTCCTCCCTCTTATGCTCTGCCCCCAGTAATGATGTATCAGACTGTCCTGCTCTGTTACCATAGTAATGATGTGTAACTGCCATCCCTGCACATCACCTCACTGGCCATACAACTAATTAGATATTCGCTTATATTTTATTGAGCCATTTTTATATGAATTATGGTGATTCCTGGAATACCCTTTTAAAGAAAATCTACCATTTGCTTTTATGGATTATGAACCAAAAGAAGGTGTGGACATGGACTATTTTTATTTGGAGGTCCTCCTGCTGACCCCATGATTCTTCTTGTACAGAGGGACAATGATAGTCAAAATTTGGCTTTTTGTTTCATCTTTGTTGTCTTCAAGGCTGCTATGATGAAAGTTTAACAAGGATCAATAAGTTACTGCTTAAAATCCTGTGTTTGGATTGTAGTTTGGGCACTTTTCTTATACCGTATGTATTAAGAAATATTGCAGCAAAGAATATAACAGACAAGATCCCTCGGATGTTAAGTCACAGAAAAAAATGTAAAAAATTTAAATGAAAACCAACCCCTTTCCTTAGAACTCATCCCAAATTACAGAACCGTGAGGTTGGTCATAGTTCTAACTGACTCCTTTATCAGCCTGCTTCTCCGAATGTAGAACACACTGCAATGCGTATGTTTTTCAATGTATTATGACTGCATGACTTATACTCTATGTCCCATTATACTATCATCTGCATTTATTAGCTATAACTGCACTTCCACTTTTCCTATTCTTAGGGCTAAAATGAGTTCTCTTAATAACCTAAAACTAATACAAAATTTATGTTATATATTTCTAATAGTATTTACATATACCTACTCAGACATAACAATGTCAAGGAAAGACACATGAACTGGGCAAAGGGCAGTGTGAACTCTATAGAGGGGTGAGTGTAGACCTCTAATTAGGGGCAATTTATTAATTACATTTTTTAATGGAGGTACAAAATTTAATTAGATTTACCATTCATATAGATGTTTATCCTACATGTAAATCACTGTAAACAAGTAAGGAATAAGGTTCACCAACCACCCATTCCAAAACCCCCAGTCATATACTCCAGCATCAAAATACACGTTTCACCTACTGCTTCATCATGGGAGCAGTGTGTTAGGGGGTCTTATACGTCACATACACAGGTTCTGGTGATTAATCGCCTATTTCCGCATTGTGTGGTCCTCCGGCGCAAGTCCAACAGGCTGTCTCTGGCTATCGGCTTCAAATTATCCCTCCATGAAAACACATGGCGGGATGATCCTATTGGATGCCTACCGGAAGTGACATGAACCAATACACTTCCACTTTTCCTATTCTTTTAGGGGTCAAATAGTGCCAGGCTTCTGCCACAGTGACCACTATGATGGGCAGTTTAATCATTGTGTGCAGAAATATTACATTTTTGTGACATCCCTACAATTTCAGGATACGCTATTTGTTTGATGACTGCTTAAATTTCTCTAATTCTCTTGCGTGCAAATGAAAAATTGGGATGAAATTTGGATACATTTTTAAGCAATAGCCTTCATATAGGGTTTCCATGTGTCTGAAATGCCTATACCTTCTAGGTCAGGAAAGTAAAAAGTTTTCTTATGGAGACTTTGCCACTTACAATTTCACGAAAAGAAAATTTCGTAGGATCAGCTTACCACACTTGTTCAGGCAGTTTTCATTGTTCCAACCCTGTATACTCTGGCACTGAAAACCTTGGCCACAGGTGCAAACGGAATAAGCATCAAGTTTGTTGTACGCTCCAAAGAAAAATCCTAAAACCACACATAGAGAATATACACATCCTATAGTGTTTTACACTACATACAGTGTCCAATACAAAGAAATTGAAAAAATAATACATAAAAACTTACCCACATTATATACAGGTCCAACATTATCTGAAATAGTGGCCAAAAATGTCCGATGTGTAGCTAAAAAAGCCCCCACCTTAAATACTTTACTGTCACCCAGTTTATATCAATCGAATACAACAAAAACTACTTGGCTTTTTACTAGAGCAGTGATGGAGAACCTTTTAGAGATCGAGTGCCCAAAATGAGACCCAAAAACCACTAGCTTTTCCCAAAGTGCCAACACGGCAATTTAGGCAGTAACAAACTTATTGCTACCAGAATCTTTGAGCTCCAATCTGACACCTTTTCACTCTTAGGACAGGACCAAGCAGCACAGGATGGGTCACTTAACAATAGCAGGGCACTACTTGGACTGTCTGAGACTGCAGGAAGATGCCATGTCTGGCAAACTCTGTGCCTGGGAGACAGCCTGTGTGCCCAAAGAGAGACCTCCGAGTGCCATCGATTCGCCACCACTGTACTAGAGGCTTCTTGAAATGTGGATCTGAGCAATGCAAATGCTGCTCAGTCTCTACCCCTAGTAAAATCTTCTCATCCTACCCGAATAACACACAACATGAAATAAAACAATTTATTAATTGCAACACAACATTTGTAGTAACAATCAAGGAGTCGGTAAGTCGATAAAAGTATCAAAATTTATTTAATCCATTTAAAAATGGTAAAATACAGCACAGCACATAGGATGAAAAAACGGACATGACAGCTTCAAGCCTACGCGTTTCGGTATAAGACTGAGTTGCCTTATAAACATGGCTTCCGGATCACATGATTTCTCAGGTAAAATTTAACTCTTGCTATGCTAAGACATATAAAAACAATACAATCATGAGCAATGCATAATGAACACAAAGATCTACCTCCCTAACAAAAATGAATTAAATCTTGTTTTTTATTTAATCCGTATGGGACTCTGGTTTGTAATGTAAAAATCCAAAACGTCTCGCGGTTTAATAGAATGCTCTTGAGATCACCGTCCCTTTTAGGTTTCATGACTTTTTCAATTCCCTTACATTTCAGAACGCTGTAATCCCCCGCATGACAATCTTTAACATGTTTCGACACTGCAGAGATTTCACATTCTCACATTCTCTGAACTGACATCAGATAGACGCCTTCTGATGCGCATTAGTGGGGCAACCAATATAATCGATACAACATGTAGTGCATCAAATTTGATACACCACGTATTTGGTATTGCAGTTAATGAAATTTTATTTCATATTGTGTATTTGTAATGTCGGATGAAAAAGTTTTACTTCAAACCGCAATAGAGCAGCATTTACACCGAGCGGCTCCGCATTTAAAGAAGCCTTTGGAACTCAACCAAGTAGTCTTTGCCTCTTTAGTTTGAAACAAGCTCGGTGATAACATGCTGCTTAGAGTAGGAGCTTTTTTAGCTACACATCTCACATTTGAGTTAGCGTCGGATCTGTGTACAATATTGGCAAGTTTTGTGTATTATTTTTTCAATTTCTTTTTACTGAACGCTATACACAGTAGAGAAAACTTTTATTGGGGAGATGCATTTTTTAGGGGTGGAATTTGTTGTATCGATTATATTGGTTGCACTACTAACTCTCAAAACGCGCATCAGAAGGCGTCTATCTGATGTCAGTTCAGAGAATGTGATAAAAATCTCTGCAGTGTCGAAACCTGTTAAAGATTGTCATGCGGGGGATTACAGCGTTACAGCGTTAGTACAGGAGTTTTTAATTTTTTTAAATGTATGAAAACATTATAAAACCTAGATAAAGTAGACATGTTATTTGTGGCACACAGTGAAAGCTGTAAAATCCAAGCCCACAAGAAAACGTTGTAAATGTGTTTTTTCACCATTTTCACTGCATTTGGAATTTTTTTCCCGCTTCCCAGTACGCGCCATGGAATATTGAATACCGTCACTACGAAGTGCAATTTGTTACGCAGAAAATAAGCCATAACACAGCTCTTTATGTGGAAAAATAAAAAAGTTATAGATTTTTGAAGGTGGGGAGTGAAAAAAAGAAGTGAAAAAACTAAAAAAGGCCAAGTCGTTAAGGGGTTAAGGATGCGTCCATTTTCTAGCCTCAGGCTCAGCCCCATTTTTTGGATTCTGACTTGCGTTGCTTTATATGGTTATAACTTTTGAACACTGTTACTTATTAAAGCAATTCTGAGATTGTGTTTTCCTCACATGTATTGCAGGGTATTAGCAGTTTCAGCCTGTGCAAATGCATAGGCTGACACTGTGCCTTTAAGATGACGTCAGAGACACCATCTTTCAGGCAGTTCTTATAGGCAGCTCTTGGGTCCTGATCGGACCCCAGAGTTGCCATAGCAACAATGGGCGCCCCCTGAAAACGGAAAAGGAGATACTCAAAACGTCAAAAAAGCCTACGTGTTTCAGTATAACACCTTATTCATGACTTCTGCATCACTTACTGCAGTATTGCCTTTTAAACCTGATCACATGGACATCGGGTAGGATTTAACTCTTTCTATGCATAAAAACAATCATGGTTCAAAACAATCCATTTCATAAACGCCACTTAATGTAAATAATCATGTACGATCAACAGAAGTGAATTAAATCTTGTTTTTTGTTAAAACCAAAGGGCACTCTAGTTTGCAATGTGAAGATCCAAAATGTTTCTCGGTTTAAAAGCATCCGTTTCAGATCCCCACCTGTCTTTGGCTTCTTGAACACCTAAGAGCACCAGTCACCAGCATGACAGTCCCTAATATGTCTACATACCCCCAAAAAATTTTACCACATTGACATCTGATAAGTGTCTCCGGTTTTAAGACTATTGGTAGTGCATCCAATATAATCTAAGCAACAAGAGGTGCATTGGATTTGATACACTACAAATGTTGTGTTGCAATTAATAAATTGTTTTATTTCATGTTGTGTGTAGTACTAAGCCAAGTAGTTTTTGTTGTATTCGAATGATATAAACTGGGTGACAGTAAAGTATTTAAGGTGGGGGCTTTTTTAGCTACACATCGGACATTTTTGTCCACTATTTCAGATAATGTTGGATCTGTATATAATGTGGGTAAGTTTTTATGTATTATTTTTTCAATTTCTTTGTATTGGACACTGTATGTAATGTAAAACACTATAGGATGTGTATATTCTCTATGTGTGGTTTTAGGATTTTTCTTTGGAGCACACAACAAACTTGATGGGGAACATTATTGACAATATGGGAAACCCTATTCAGCATCCATCTCGGAAAAGCGTGCAGTAAATTAATGAACAGAAAATATCCATGTCATATCTACTAGGGGCAGTCTGGGCTGGCTGTATACTACTGGGAGCAGTCTGGGCTGGCTGTATGCTACAGGGGGCAGTCTGGGCTGGCTG
>CM033647.1:111255223-111581355 GCA_019512145.1 Engystomops pustulosus
CAGGGCTGCTTCTTCCAGGCTAACTCAGAGGCCAAAAACAGAACTGAACCGCATAGTCACCAACGTATGAATTCCCTTGATGCAGGTTCAGCAGTGTGTCCATATTTGCACATCATATGCAACCTGCCAGATCTCCTGCCAGATAGGGCTGTTCAAGAGGCCTTGGGGAATTAATATTGTCTTTTTTGTCTATATTTGCCGTTGTTTTGGCGCTGTTGTGGTTCAAATGCTGTTTTGCAACTTTCCATTGCTTCCAAATGAACAGAGGACAGTACAAAGTCACTTTAAAATGTCCAAAATTATTATTTGCTAGACTGGTTTTCAAAAAACTGACCTGAATTCATGATTTGTGATTTGGCCCAAATTTTAATTTAGGTGCAAGTTTTGGCGCAAGATGACTCCAGTCACCCCTGGCGTAGAAATATAGAAAAACTACTATCACATTTATCAGACATCAAAGGCCATGTGCGCCAAAAAAGAACATTTTGTGACAAACTCAAAAAAACAATATTATATGGACAACCCCTCTAAAAAAACACCATATAAACCAGGATGGTTAAGCTGGGTGAATAACCATTTTCTCAAGATTTTCAAGCAAAATTTCCTTTAATGTAAAATTTCAGCTCAATACCTGAAAAAACAGTGCGTCAAAAAGGCAACAAAAGTTTTAAGTATTTCTGTTTTATTCAATAAGGTAGATGGCAATACCTTTGTGATAGCTGATTTTTGTGATGTTTTTGCCTCCTTCTCTATTCTCCTTTAGTTTAGCATGTGTTTTCTGAAAATCTGTAATACAGAGTAATAAAAAGTGGAGGCTTAATTTAACTCCTTACATACCTGGAGAATATTGAGCTCTGTAAGGAGATATTATTATTTAATTGACTGACTGTAGGATAAGATTACTTTGTCCCCTTACACACTTGCATTCATCAGAGTTCAATCAGTTTTCAGTCAGTGTCTGTTTCAGTAGTTTTCATGCCGCATTTTTAATGCAATTTTAAATGCATGGGATTAACGCATGTTGAAAAGGACTCAGGACTGAGCTTATCTTCTATGGCAATTGATGCGTGAAAACGCATTGCACTTGCATTGGACTTGCATGCCCTCAGAGTGCAATGAGTTGTTTGATGCTCTCCGTAGACTTGTATGTGCATTTTTTCACGCGCTGACTTCTGAGATTTAAACGCACGTTAAAAAAAAATGCACGTGTGTGCGTGAAAAAAATGCTAGTCTGGAAAAAGCCCATTGATTACAATGGGTCAGAGTGCAATGCAAGTTCTGCACGTCAAAGCAGCGCAGAACATGGTTTGTGAAAAACGCAATGTAAGAAGGGGCCTTAAACACATTGTTAAGTGCATAAAGAAAATGAGAAAAATGGTCAGAGATGTACTAATAAAGAGATTATAAAGTTTACTATTATCACCTGCACTATCATTTCTGAAATAAAAATTATAGCGAAACACAATGGGCACATTACTTACCTCCTGACGAATTTCCGAAGTGCATTGTCTGACGATATGCACTGTGCAGCGATTCCTAAGATCGTGCGCCCAAAATCCTGGATGTGTCACTTTCCCCTCTCAGGTCCAACAGAGTTCACCTTCTTCTTCTTCCTTGTGCTGTAGGCATTGTCTTGCACACAATTGGAAAGTTAAATTCTCAGTCCGAAGCAGTTGAATCCCGACGCGGCGCCCCCCAATTTCTTCGTAGCATGATAGCTGCGCAAAATCCGATTGCGTGCGACACAATACACGTCAGACCCCTGTTAAATACCTGTCACAGCCGTGCAAACCTGGAAAACATTGGAAAGTCAGACGAAAGTGAGCTCCTTGACCCTTAGTAAATAACACACCTTTAAGATTCTTATCTAACGCAAACTATACAGCAACAGTGCCTTTCATATTTTGATGCAACTGCAAATTATAATGTGACAGCAACTTTCAGATTTTGATGCAACCGAAAACTAAAATCTGACAGCACCTTTTAGATTTTGATGGACCTGAAGACTATAGTTACACCTACTTTCAGATTGATGGGCCAGCAAACTATGCAGCAACAGAGCCTTTCAGATTTTGTTGCAAATGTAAACTTGCTGAGATTGTGCCTTTAGATATTGCTGGATATGCGTAAATGCTGATAATACTAGTCTTGTCCTGCACCATAGCAGCCCATTGCAGTTCTTCACAGTGACGTAATTAGGGCAATTATTTCAGCTTTACACTCGCTCTAAGCACACAGCCTCTCCTATGAATCTGAGGTCGGTCATATCCAAATTTCTAAATTTAAAAATGACTAGTTCGGGACCATTGTGCTTTACTGAGAAGTCTACGGTAGAGGCAATGGTTTTGTATTTTTTTGGTTCTAATTCTGTACCATATTTTAACTTTTTTCAAATATAAATAATTAGTTATAGATCCTGTTATTTTAAAGGATCCTGATGTTATATGCTGTATATCTAAAATTCATAGCCACTCTCTGAAATGACCCAAGAGAGGATGACACAAAACTGCAGGATGCCTTTATAAACACAGACTTCAAGTGAATTGTTTCATATCGGGTACTTTGGAATATTCTAATAGCATTAATGTTTTTGTCATGCATCGTTTTATGTCTGTTCATCTCTTTAATAAGGTCAAGTGTGTAATTTAGTCTTCGGGCGGCCGGATCCTTCAAAATCAAAAGAGCTGTCAGGCTGAAAGGAAAGCAATCTGGAAAACAGCTTAATTAGGAAGCATGCAGATTTGAAACATATGTCAGTGAAATGGACGCTGTGTAAACGCTAACGTTTGCGCTAATCTTGTCCGCTAATCTCGAGCTACATGCAAACACCAACCAACACCTTTAGAACAGGTTGAAAATGATTTTCCCCAATCGTCCCTCGGCCTTTACACCTATTTTATATGTATTTTTTGTAAAGGGTATTTGCAAACCAAAAACATTACAATATAATTTTGTATGCAAGCTGCATCGTTAAAAATAATTTATTTATCTAAAAACTATCAAACATAAATTGAACCACTAGTGGTCTTTATAGAAAATATGATTTTGACATTTTAGCAGCAGTTACTGTAATGATAAATATAAAATATTATGTTTTTTCTCGATCAATATCATCTTCCTTTAGAACTATAATTTACAAAAGCTGGGGAGAATGGAAAAATAGAATAGACAGATTTCCAGCTGTTCTGTTCTGACATTTTTCTAGTTTCTTTCCCATACAGCAAATACCACTCAGCCAACCATTTACTCCGATGAGGCAGAGACCAGCAGGGGAACAACAGCAGTCAATGACCTCTCACTGTTCAATGCTGCCCAGTTCCCTTTTTGAACCCTCTCAGCCCCCAGAAACATGTCTCCCAAAAATCACTGGTCATAATGGTGACCCACATTAGCTAAGAGTATTTTCGTATGCGAGGCGTGCCAGTGAGTAGGAACCTGCAAAGAATTCACAATGCATCATTTTTGGTTACCTAAGTAATTTATTTTTTTTAAAAAACATATCTGCCCTAATAAATGAAGTATTCCATAATGTATTTGTTCTAGTCTCATTTTGGTCTAAAAAACCTTTCAAACTTCACTAATGCCAACTCTTTGCATCGTTAAATATGGTCCACCCTACTGGTTCCAGCACAATTGGTATGTTCTCTAGCTCTCACTGTTCCCGAATTGAGTAGTATTAGCTTCAATTATTGTTAGTATTGCAACTAATAGCATGCCATGTAGTCTATAAAGTCTAGAGCCATCATAATTCCCATCGTCACTGTGGTTCATTTGCAACATAATGAAATATAACTTTTGTATTGTTCTCTTGAATGCATCTTTGTACTTACTTGGTTTGGTATGTTTGGACAGCTCCAGATACCACTTTAGTAGGCCACAATTTGGGATTTGATTTCTATAAGTCAAGTGCACAGAAGTAGGTTTCTTTACTTTAAAAAATAGAACTACATGGCATAAAGCAATTGGTAAGCAGACTTGGTGTTCTGTTTACTGATCAAATCCATTTCCATTTGGAAATGCAGTGCTAGTAGTAATGTGACCGCTTTCTGAAATCTAACTATTTTCAAACAACATGCAGAATGTAATAGTATCATTAAAATATAAAAGTTCACAGAGGGGAAAGAGAGCCCTAAATCTAACTTATTTTTTGTATCTAATTAAAATGAAAGGAACTCCTGTTCACCTACAGATCTATCACAACTATCACAATAATACCCAATATACTGTGAAAGAATGTATAATCTTACAATGTTACTACTTCCACATTCGAGTGATAATGGGACTTGTGTCTTTCAGGCTTCACATTATATGCTTATTCTTGTGTACATTACACATGGCACATTACAATTGGTCCATATAACTGGTTGCTTTTGCCACCCAAGCCATATGCATGTTTGTTACACATCTGATGTTTGTTCAGTGACCCTCAAGAAAGTCAGAAGACATTAATTTGGGTCCTGCAAAGGTCCTTAGGACTCACAACAAATGGAAATGACCATCATGTTGGTACTCCTCTCTACTAGGGATTTATGATTGTAACCTGTAATATGGGTTGTACTGTTTGCTCTGGCACCTACGACAAATATTCTTCTTTATGCTGAAAACGTCTTCAAGTCCTTTATAAAAAAGATTATACAATTGCAAGCTCTTAGATTTTTGGGGGTTTTGAAGCCTAGAACAATGGAAGAAGGAACATCTCTTACACCTATGATTTCTCCATTTACCCTTAAGTGAGTAGATAGCCCTCAGATCTCTCAGGGGCAGACATCTGACTGCTTTAGTCCTTTTAACTATAGGCGCGGCAGAGAGACAGTATCCTGCAAACTGGACAGATGAAAAGGCGATAGATAAAGGTTCCAGCAAGCTGTCTTTAAAGGCAGTACAAAGTAAAAGGAAGATCAGAAAGAGCAAAAGGAAGGTTTGACACTAAGACAATTAATACTCCTGGATGAGAAGCTTTGCACTATGCGCATGCTAGAAGGAGCAGCGAGGGGTTCTTAGATAAAGATCACAAAAAAGAAAAATAGCTATCATGTTACTGAACTGCCGAAAAGGTAGGTCTTTTATAGAACCGTAAGAAAAATCTGTAAATAGAATTCAGTCTTTTGATTAGGGAAAACAAACTATGCTCACATTCCATGGAATATGTGGCCATGTATTAGTTATCGAAGAACACGAAGCTTGTCCAGAAACCACACACTGCAATAATTAAGGGCATATTTACACATTTACACAATTGCACTGTGAGTGGGGCTTGAATGAGGGGGGGGGGGCGCGGCTGCGGCCACTTTTTACATGTAAAAAGTCAACAGCTGCCTTTATTTTCTATGCCAGGCCTGCCTGGCGTAGAATAACGTATTGCAGCACCCTCCCCGATGCATCAAGAGGTGGTAGCGCACGTAGCACACGAGCGCGGCGCATGATAAATATTGCCCATTGTATCTGTATATGTGACTGGATACAAGCACAACAGGTTGCTATATGCCATTTTTTTTAATTGGAACTGTGAAAGGAACTCTACAGATGTTGAACATAGACGAAGGGTGGTTTCGCACTGGTGTTTTTTAAAACATCAGTAATTTTTCACTGAAGCCATTTTGGCTTATGGATCATACAGATTGGGCTCATTTACTTACCCAGTCAGCGTCGATCCAGGCGCGTTCCCACGAGGATTCGGTTCTCAGATTCACTAATGCATGCACAGTGTCGCTGCTGCGCCGAGTCCCCGAGTTCCTTCTCTGTCGGTGCTAGTGCGTTTCAAGCAATGCAAATTCTTTTTAAACCACTTTTTTCCTAATAATTCGGGTCTTCCGACTGCCGACCCCCACCGTTTCTGGTGCGTGCAAGCCGAAGTGACACAACCAATTGTGGTGCCAAAAACCCGGGCAATTCAGGGAAAAAAACTGCAAATAGGAATATTTCGGGAAACCCGGCGTTCGGCCCCTTAGTAAATGATAAATCTGTGAAAAAAACTTGAAGTGTCAACAAAGGCAATTGAACAGAATGGTGAGTAAGCATCATGTAAAAACACGAGCCAGGAAGGGAAAACAATCTGTACGTCTTCCATAAGCCAAAATGGGTTCAGTCACTGATTGAAAGAAATGCCAGTGTGAAACCACCTAAGTAAGAGCAATGTACCTACCATAGAAGCAATAGCACACAGATCTCGCTCAGCTTTTAATATCATATCATGCAATGTTTCAGTTTGGGAAATCCTTTTTCACAATGTACAAAAACACACACTTATACAGACTTCACATACTGTTTGTCTGTTAGAAATGTTTTTTTTTTCATTGCAATAAAGTATATATATTTTTACGATTTATTTGTTCAATGGCTTTCACACTTCAGGCAAGTTTACATTACTTTGATAGATTTACATTATTCCGCTGAAAAAAAGGAAATGACTTCTTCACTATAAACAATAGACTGTAGACTGTTCATGAAGAAACTAAACTCTTTAAGGAGAATTGGCTATTAAAGGCCACCTGTGCATGGTGTGGAGCTTAAATCCCATGCAAGTTTCCCCTGCGGATACTGGGAACTAATTATGCAAATAATATTTCCAGGTGAATAAGGAAAACTTTGCCTCCAAGCTAACTTGTGAGGCTTTCAGGAAGCGTAATGATAGATGTGCAAAAACATCTCAACAGTTACAGTCAACTGTCTACGTTCGGAGTCTGCTCCTTTTAGTAGATTTATTGGTTTGACTTTGTCATAAGATTTTCTGATCTATGATGGTTGCTATGTTTTCTGTATTTTTGTTATAGGCAGTGGCCACTGGATTCCAGATAATTAAAGGGGTTGCCCCACAAAGTAGGCTCACAGGATAGGGCCTAACTTCTGATCATGTGGGTCTCAGTGGTCAGACTGCAATGGATATGAGAATGGGGGTCCACATGCGCAGTGGCCCTGTTCATCTGTATGGAGCTGATGCAGATTGCACAGTACAAGCACTCGGCAATCTCCATCAGCTCCTAAAGATGAATTGGGTAGCCTATGCATGGGTGGACTGGCTGTTCTGGTCATCTAGGGGAGCTGACAATGGTGAGCGCGGTGGGTACATCAGACCCCAGTTATCGTGATCTGTTGGCTTCCCATTCCTGAGACCCCCCACTGATCGTGGTAAAACCCCTTTGACAATGAAAAAATTTTTTTCTAACTTCCCTTCTGATCATAAATAAAGTATATATAACAAATAACAATTAAGATTAATCCATAGTGCTATCTTAAAATAAGTCCTTAAATGAGCCCTATATTTCTAGTTCCTAAATTCATATTGTTCTTTTCCTCTACAGTTTGTCTATATGGTAGATATTCAGTTTGTGGAAGAGGAAGGTTATATCCTTTTTTGAGCACCATATGCTCTGCTTAACTCCTCACACCCGTCTGTCTGGAGCTCTGGAATAGACGGCGGATGAAAGCCGATACAACACACAGAGTAAAAGCTAGATGTGTTATTTTACTTTTTCTTTTGGGCAGATTCCCCCCGCTTGCTTTTCTGCCGTATGTTATGGCATCTTCGATCAACCAACAAAGGAAACCTTTTGAACGCAGCATGTGGTCAGATTGTAAACGCTCTTCAAAGTTAGGGAAAATCAGAAATATTGGCCTATAGGTATTGTCTTTTTCTCTACCTGTGGTCTTCATTATGTTTGTAGCTCTAACAGTATAGAAAGGAAACCAAACTTTCAAAGCAGACAGAACAGTATGGTTTATTAGAAGGCAAATCTTTTTTATTTTATTCCAGCGCAGATTTCTAAGGAGAAGAAATGCTTTGATGTTGATTTTTTTTCTCACTGTTGTCCATGTTTTTGAATCAAACCCTCCTTGAAAATGTCACTTAAGAATACATTAATTTGCTTTTAGAGCACATTCGGCTATTAAATCACCAGGGTGCATATTTAGAAAGGTCTTTCCAGGTGATGCCACCATTAAAAAGTAACAGCTCTAGAATCTCCGCAAGTTGTTGTTGACAACCTTTTAAAAACTTTCCTTAACAATTTTTGAAACCTTCCTCAACTTAGGAAATTGATCATCTTGAAACCCACGTTAAATAGCATTCTTGTGAATTCTGTATAATGTATAAATTACACGGCATTTAAAGTTCCTAAAATGTAGGCAATGGATTGACATGTTTAAAGGAACCTACCCACCATGATTCTACCTACAAGTTAGAACGGTGGTAGATGCATGTATGAACGTGAGGATAGCCCTTTTTAATAATACCTCACACCCTGCATCTTTGATAAAACTTTATTGCCCTAATATGTAAATTTGTAAGTGGCTACTGGGTTTGTGGAGCAGCCGGACATAAGGCTACATATTGCGCTACTCCACGCCCCATTAGCCTCGTTACTTCTCCTACCCTGAGATCTTCGGCCCGCATCTCCTCATGATTGGCTGTGGCTGTGATCATGTTGCAAACATTCCCCACCGGGAATCTGCAACTAGATCATTTGGTCTGTTTCCTACAGTTGTTCTAATAAGAACGTGAGTCATTTTGCAGTGTGGGGTACCATTTCATGCTGATATAAAGATATATTATTCTATATAAAAAATGGCTGCTAATGATTGATAAAGGAGATATTTAGCCCCTTAACGACCTCGGTGCAATTGTCTGATTTTCACAAAAATCGTCAAAACCTTCTTTGAAGGGCACCCCTCAAAATATTCAAAACAACCTTTGGGAAGTTTGTTAATAAGATGAGCGAGCACTAAAATGCGCGGTGCATTGAAGTCAATGGGAGACTCAAGCATTTTTCAAGGGACCAAGGGTCTGCACAGGGAAGCTTGGCCAAACCACCTGGAAACCTCAGAAATGATGGAAACACCACAGAAATGACAGGAAACAGCAGGGGCAGCATGCATGGATGCCTCTGAGGTTGCTTAATCGCACCATTATGCCAAAATTATGGGCAAGCAGCTGGCGATGACAGAGTACCGAATGAGGCTAGATAGCATCTCAAAACTCAATATGACCTGACACTATAGAAGACGGCATGCAGAGGGCAGCGGGCAGGCTATGAGAGTGGCATGGCGACATACCCCAAATTGACTAAGGCTTCAAACCAATTAAAAATTCCTTTTGGGCGGGATACTTGTAGCACTGTATGTATCCATTATTTTGGACTTCATTTCAGTTGATAAATTTAACCCTCCCGATCCGTGACGGTATATCCTCCACGGAGCTGTGAAGGTTGTATGAGAAGGCTCAACCGGCCTGAGCCTTCTTCATACCGTGATGGGCTTTGCTGCAAATATCGCAGCAAAGACCTCATGCTATCACCCGCGGTCGGTTTGCTTGCACCGATCGCGGATGTTACCCTCTTCTTTTGCCGCGGCAAAGTCGCCCGGGGCATTAAATTTGGCGGCGCCTGTGGTCCCGCCATCTACTCCGATCGCCGCTCCCCGAACGTCATCGGGGGGCGGCCGATCGGTTGCCATGGTAGCCTGGGTCTCGTTTGACCCGGGAATAACTGGCTTCTGGCCACATGCATTACAAGCGAGCCTGTGGCTCATTGTAATGTATAGTGTGCAGAAATGCCATATATACTGCGATACAGTATATTGCAGTATAGGCAGGAGCGATCAGACCATCTAGGGTTAATGTACCCTAGAGGTCTAAGAAACAGTGGAAAAAAAGAGAAAAAAAAGTTTTAAAAAAAATGTAAAAAATAATAAAAATATTAAAAGTTCAAATCACCCCCTTTCCCTAGAACTGATAAAAATATAATAAATAGTAAAAATCACAGACAATTAGTATGGCCGCGTCCCCAAATGCCCGATCTATCAAAATAAAAAACGGTTACGGCGGCGGTTGACCTCCGGAACGGCATGATGGTGCCCAAATGTCCAAAAATGGGACTTTTACACCTTTTTAGATGACATAAAAAATGTAATAAAAAATGATCCAAAATGTCGCACAGTCCTCAAAATTGGTAGCAATGAGAACGTTTGCTCATTTCGCAAAAAATGACCTCACACAAACTCCATGCGCCAAAGTATGAAAAGTTATTAGCGTCAGATGGCAAAAAAAATTTTTTTTCTTTTTTGTACACATTCGTTTTAATTTTTGAAAATTTATTAAAACGCACTAAAACTATAATAAATTTGGTATCACCGCGATCGTACTGAACCAAAGAATAAAGAGGCGTGTTATTTGGAGCGCAGAGTGAAAGTCGTAAATGAGCCCCAAGAACATGACGCACATGCCAGTTTTTTTCAATTTTTCCACATTTGGAATTTTTTTTTTCGGTTCCTCCCACTACATGGGCATGGATAATAAATAACATCATTGGGAAAGAAAAATTGTTACGCACAAAATAAGCCCTCACACCGCTCTGTACACTGTAAACATTGAAAATTATTGGATTTTGGAGATGAGAGCGGAAATCTCGAAAATACCACCCTGCTGTCCTTAAGGGGTTAAGCATTTCTAAGTATTTATTTATGAAAATAACAATGTATTCAAAATTGAAACTTTTCTACTTGTTGAAAATTAGTCAATCTCCAAATACCTTGATAATTAACATTTTATATATGCATTAACTTGCAATATTTTTCAACATCTTTCCATTTTTTAGGATGTTAGTAGCTTATACTTTAGGTGCCTTTTTCTGATTTTCAAAAAAATCGTCAAAACTATCTTTGAAGGGCACCCCTCAAATATTCAAAACAACCTTTGGAGATTTGTTAATAAGAGATGAGCGAGCACATAAGGCTCGATGGGCTGCGATTGCGTGAATGCATTGAAGTCAATGAGAGACTCAAGCATTTTTCAAGGACCAAGGGTCTGCACAGGGAAGCTTGCCAAACACCTGGAAACCTCAGAAAATGATGGAACACACAGAAATGGACAGAAACAGCATGGGGCAGCATGCATGGATGCCTCATGAGGTTGCTTAATCGCACCATTATACCAAATTATGGGCAACAGCATGCGCTGACAGAGTGACCGATGAGGCATAGTCATCTAAAACATCCAAATAATGACCTGACACTATAGAAGACGGCATGCAGAGGCAGCGGCGAGCTAGGAGAGTGGCATGGCGACATACCCCAAATGGACTAGCCTTCAAACCAATTAAAAAATTCCTTTTGGCGAGGATAACGTGTAGCACTGTATTATCAGTATTTTTGCCTGGTTAAGGCGGCAGAAGAGGAAACCAAGGAGGTGAGCAAGAAGGTTGAAATGATTTCCTACGGTATTTTAGTCATAACACAGCATGGTGGCAACATAGTGACCAAGTTCCATAACGTATCTGGTGAAACACCCGAAAAAAATGAGCCGAAATCTATTTGATAGGGGACGACATGTGAAGGCAGCCATGGAGACGACTTCCATGATTAGAGCGACAATATGGGGCATCCATATTCGCTGCTATGATTGCAACTTCAGGTCTCCAGCATGGCGCGACGATGCGCCGAGTCCATTATGTATCATGGTGAAACACTGAAATTATTCAGGTTGAGCTTCTTCACCTGGTGGAGAATGGAAATTCTGGAGAAATCCAGGCTTTATTCATTTATAAGCGTCAGCCTGTCAGCGCTGTCAGTCGACAGTTGTGTACGCTATCGGTGATGATGCCACCAGCTGCACTGAAACCCTCTCGGACAACACGCAGCGGCAGAGCAGGCAAGAACCTCCGGGCGTACAGCGCCAGTCGTGCCACATATTCCAGCTTGAAACCCAGTAGTGTAGGGAGCTGTGTGATCTTTTAGGACGATGGTATGGCAGCTCAGTACCCCTCCCCATACTTTCTGTAAAGATCAGCCCTACTCTGCCGAGACTGGGACAGGTGACAGGGTCTTGCTGGGTGACATAAAACGGCAGAGGCCATGTAAAGCGTACCCCTGCAAGTGATGGACAACTGCCTGCGCCTACTCTCCCTTCTACTTGTCCCGCAGCAGTAACGCCCTTTGCGCTAGCGCTGCTAAGGGAATACTGTTTTCAGCTTTGCACCAGGGCCTGCTGTGTTAATGCATTCTCACACACCCTTTCCTCTCCAGGATGATGAGTGGAAAGAGTTTGCTTGTACCGTGGGTCCAGAGAGGAATACCCAGTAAATCGTTGCTGGATAAAACCTTGAATGCGAAAGGGGTCACGGGATACGGCAGCCTAGCATGAAATCTCCATATGGCCAGAGTCCCAACTCGCAAGAATTCACCCCCTCACTGGCCTGACTGTCCATTCCTCTCCTCCAACTCTCACTCTCTTCTCGCCCATACAACGCTGAACAGTAAGGACTGACAATGTCCCCTCTTCTGTCTCGCCAACATTCTCCTCTCCTCTCCTCCTCATCTCCCCACCTCCTCCGATTGCGCTGAGAAACAGACCTGAGGATCTTTGGATCATCAACAAGACGTCTTCTTCCCCCCGTCTCTTGTGACGAGCGCAGCTCGATTCATGTCTGGACCAAGATTTTTTTCAACATGCCAAGCCAGCGATGTGTGAGGCTGATGATGGTGGCATCGCAGACCATCTTGTTGACTCCCAAATTCCTTCACACCTACATAATATCAGACATCCACCTCCTCATTGTGAGCTTGAGGAAGCTGACTGACCTGACTACCAGTTCTGGTGGAAGTTGACATTCTGGCAGTCTACAATCTTCTGCGCCTGTACTCGTAACATTTAGGTGATCCACCAGCACGTCGCCAACTTGGTGCGCGGTCAGTTGGGCGCGTGCGCTGCCACTCCGAGAGTGCAGCATCTGTGCGGCCTCGAAATTTGCCACAGATGTCGGCCACCTTCGTGAACAAACTCAGACAGATTGGAGTATTTCTTGAGGAACCGCTGAACTATGAGAATTTAACCATGGGCTGGGCATGGCACATGTTCAGTCGCCGAGTTTGCAGAGGCTGCCCCAGGTTACGGCCGTGTCCACACACACCACTGCCTGCTTCAGTTCAGCGGTGCCAGCCACAGAGCAGTCTGGCTCCGTGATGCCCCGTAATAGCTCTGGGCAGGTGTGCCTTTTATTTATCGCCTAGCAGCATCAGTTGGCACCAACCGCCTGCTGTCCGCTTAGCGACGGCACTGCTCTGTGCCTACAGCACCCACTGATGGCGTCATGCCCCAGATGGGACTTCGGAGAGAAGGTGGAGGTGGTGGGAGAGGAGGAGGAATATAAGGCCTGATAGGCCTGGACCGCGGTAGGCCCGCATCCGCGACGTCGGTTTGTATATGACTGTGTCCGTGGTCAGGGTGGACTTGAACATAAACGGTGGTTGTCAGACGGATTTTGATGTGGTTCGACACGTGCTGGTACAGGGCTGGGAACGGCACCTCGGGAAATAGTGGCGGCTTGGGGACCGATACCGAGGGGCGGCCACCGCATGAGGTTGCAAAATGCCTCCATGTCTACCACCATCTACAGCTAAGTAATTGGAGATGTGGACGTTGATGCTTGGGCGGTGGGTCGGTTGCACTGTACTTCTCTTAAGCTCCACGTCTGGGTATGGCAGCTGAACGCTGCGTATGGATACATTGGGGATGCTGTTGAAATCGTGGAGGCCCGAAAGGTGTTGTTTTCGCACGGGAGGTGTTTGGGCCCGGGGTCCTGGGCAGGGCTGACTATCAGATGCGCAGATGACACATGGGGGAGAGAGCCATGGTGTGCCCGCCGGAGGTGAACTGCTTGGTTCCTTGAGTGGGTGTTTAGCAATTCATATGCCCTGCGCATACTGTGGTTTTAAGCTGGTAGTGGTGGAACCACCCCTGCTGATCCTGGGTGGCACAGGTTGCACATCACAGTCGTCGTCATCCGTTTTTTTTTTAAAAAGACCTCCAGACTCCGAAAATCCAGCCTCCGCCACGGAGCTTCACTACTGAAACATTTGGCGCGATGCACCAGCTCTGTCCTGCCTCTCCAGCTGGCCCCACCACTGCCGCTGCCAACTGTGCTCATCTCAGAAGCACTGTGTCAACCACTATCGCCTATCACCCCGCTTGGGTCTGTCAACCTCATCTCCTAGCCTCCGATCCCTCATCTGCTCCCCCCGACGTCCTGCCCTGACACCAACTTCACCACTGTCTGACAACCATGTCTACTCATCAGCCGAACCTCTTACACAACTTCTTCCACTCACGTCAACATTTTAGCATCACTCACAGACTTCGACTGCGATGTAAACCTGGGCATCGGAAAAGAGCTCTGCACAGCAACCGGACAAGGGTTTGTGATTCGGGGAAGGGTTCAGAAGACAGTTCCTCAAGTAAATGCCGGTTCAAATGCCAATTTTCCTGATGAGGCATACTGGGGGAGGAGGCTGAGGTTGAGAAGTGCTGATTTCGGTGACATGGGTGGACTGCGTGGAGACTGACGGCACAGTAACTGTTCTGGCCTCAAATGCTCTAACCTGAGTCCCATAACTTGAGACGGAACCTAGCGTGTAGCTCCTGCGGCTTTCCCCTGCTCCCTCATCATCAGGTGGTTCTCACCCCACCCAGGACACGCCCTAACCCCTGCATAGTTTGACGCCCACGCCGCGTCCTCTACCCCTAGCCCGCGGTTCACTTTTCAAATAGAGTGTACTGTCATTTTTTTGGTGTTTTTTTTGTGGTTTTTTTTTTGTTTTATTTTTTTTTAACATAACTATGCATCCTATTGCCTGATGGTTTAGTGTCTAACCTACACTGACAGCACACAAACTGGATTTCGTGCTGTGCCGATGACTTTTAGTTTTGAAAGAACAAAAAGGCAGACTGTGCCTATTCATCAACCCCTAATAAATTGCCCCACTTAGTGTTTTGAGATGGGATATGTGTGTTCACTAGAGCTAACCAGAACGTTCGCAAGACTCCCTGCAAAGTTCTCCATATGGACTAGCTGCCTACTATGCAGCAAGCCAGCCACAAACTTTCAACAAAAAATAAAATATGTAACGCTATTATAGCGCGAAGAAGGCCTGTTGGCTTCTCGTAGGCTATTTTCTGGCCTACACTGAACAGCCACACACTGCTTTTTGTGCTGGCCTATTACTTTAGTTTTGAAAAAAAAATAAAAATAGGCAGACTGTGCCTATTTCATTCACCCCTAAAAATGTCCCACTTTGGTGTTGAGATGGATATGTGTGTCACTAAGAGCTAATAGAACGTTCCCAGTCTCACGCAAAATTCCCCCAATATGGCATTACTAGTTGCCAGCAGGCCCTCCACAAGCAAATAAAAATAAAAAATAATGCAGCCACACACTGGATTTTTGTCTTTGCCTGTGATACTTTCAGTTTTGAAAAAAAATTAAAGTAAAAAAAAAAAATCGCAGACTGTGCCTATCTCAAATCAAACCCCTAATAAATTGCCCACTTAGGTGTTTATATGGATATGGTGTGTCACCTAAGAAGCTAAATACAACGTCACAAGTCCTCCCTGCAAATTCGTCACCATATGGTACTACTCATCTACGAGTGCCAGCAAGCCCAGCCACAAGCAATAAAAAAAATAATAAATATAACGCTATTCTACCCCTAAGAAAGGGCTGTTTTGGTTCCTTGTGACCCCTCCTGCCTAACACTAACTAATCTAACACGCCAACGCTTCCCTTGCACAGCAGAAGATCTCTCCCTGACGGCATCCAGACAGAAATGATGCGAGCAGCGTGGGCAGAGGGGCTAGTCTATTCCAGGGTCACCTGCCAGGCCAGCCACCCTGTATCAGACGGTAATGGTACCCACGTCATGCTGGGTGGAGTGCAGAGTCTCCTGGCTTGTGATTGCTCTGTTCTGGAGCCACAAATCAAATGGCGGGAGATGGCCATTTTCTCGAGCTGGCCGAAGTATTTGTTCTAGCAACACGCAGTTACGATTTACGCAATGCCGAACGAGCATCAAGCCGGACAAGGTGTTCGCTCATCTCTTAGTGTTAACCCTATACGTTTAATGAGGGTGAAAATAATAAAAGTGAAATTACTGAAATGGAAAATTAGCATCTTCACAACTTCAGTGCTAGTCCTCAGATAATGCCAAGAACCCTTTTGTCCCGTAAACTGCTGTGTCCGGCACAGGGGGCACGTTGGAAAGAGAGAGAACCCCACAATGACACCATTAGAAAAGTACAGTGGAGAATTTAGAGCAAAGGAAGTACAGGCAGCCCGTGTTACATACAATTGGGTCTGTAGGTTTGTTCTTAAGTTTGAATTTGTATGTAAGTCGGCTGTATAGTTTATCATGTAATCCCCGCCAGCCACTTTTTTGTGGTCTCTGTGACACTTGCATTTTTAAAAATGATTGGTTTGGTCATTAAGAATCAGCAATTAACCAAAATCTTCATTACAGACACCTCTGATAACTGTTTTGGCTGATTATGTGCCTAGGATGAAAAGTACAATAAATTATCAATATCCAGAGGTCTGTTTGTACTGGGTCTCTGTAAGTCGAGTGTTCTTAGTAGGGGACTGCCTGTATGTGTTTTGTCCGTAAAGGTGTGATTTAATTAGGCCCTAAAAATGAAAAAGGTGAACATTTTTCCTCTAATGTCATTTTTTTATACCCCCGAAATTTTTATAGCCACAGAGTGATTAAAAAAGTAATAACCCCCCAAAATTTGTAAAACTATTCTCCTGATTCTAGAAGCACCCACCTGTGTAATATAAAATTTTGTATGGGTGCAAAGTAGAAGAAAGATGGATTGTTTGACTTTTAGAAGCCAAATTTGACAAATCTGTACTCATTTTGGAAATCCCTAAGGACCCCGAAAAGTGCCCTATTTTTGATTGACACCCACCCTTAGAACTTTTAGAAATGTTAATTGTTTTATTTGCCCCCTAACAGGTGAATGATTTCAATTAGGCCTTAAAATTAAAAAGGTGAAAATTGTCCTAAGGTCAGTTTTACTCTCTAATTTTTTGTAATCCCCAGGGATAAAATGAAATAACCCCAAAAATGTTAAAACTATTTCTCCCGAGTGTAGAACTTCCCCCCATTGCATATAATGTTTGTATGGGCTCACCAGTAAAGCTTTTTTAGAACAAATTTGACAGAACCTTCATGTGTGTTAGGATGCTTTGATAGCCCTAGTTGGTAATATACAAGGAAAACTTTGAAAATGACTCCTAATTTTGAAGCACACCCCCTTAGAAATAAGCAATGTGTAATAATGTTGTTTCTTGCCCCTAAAGGTGAATTATCCAATTACCATATATCCTCGAGTAAAAATGTGCTTAAAACCTCACCTGGCTTATACTGAGTCAAAAAAAAAGCAAACAGTGTACTCACCTTCCAACGCCCCCCGGCATGTCCTCTTCTATACACAGCGATGCGCCGGCATATCTCCTTGTCCCTGCGCTGTCTTTCGTGATGGTTGACGTCAGCCATTTGCTTGACATGCTATACTATGCGTCGCTGGCATTCGTCACACACTGTGATGTGCCATTTGAGCGCTTGACGTCACAACGTCAGCGACGGACCGTGCGGGACACTTGAGCAGAGAGACATACTTGTATAAGAACAGGACCTACCAGGGGCCATCGGACAGGTGGAGTAACTGGATTTTTTTTTACCTACAAGGCCAGTTATGGGGTCCGGGATTGCTGCAGGCTTACTATACTGGAGGGGTGGCAGGCTAGTATTTTACAGGGCTTAGGGCTATACTTGGGTAGGGCTGATGCTATTATACTATGGGGGGCTTAGCGGGGCGCAGTGCACTTAACTAAGGAAGGCGTGTCAGGCTATATACTACAGGGTGGCTGGCAGGTAAATAACTACAAGGGGTTGTCTGGCAGGGCTATTATACTACATGGGGGGGCGGCAGGGGACTATTATTACAGGGGGCTTGCAATGAATTTCCCAGGCCTTGGCTTATTACTCAAGTCAATAAAGGTTTTTCCAGGTTGTATGTGTTCTTTATCCTCGGGTCGGCTTATACTCAAAGTATACTATGGTAGCAGGCAAATTAAAAAGGTGAAAATTTTCCTAAAAGGTCAATTCTCCCCTAATTTTTGAAGAGCACAAAGGTGTCAAAAGATTTAAAACCCCTCCAAAGGGTTTTGTTTAAACTAATCCCGCGTAGAAGTAATACCAACATTTGTGTAAATATAAAAAGCCAATTGTACAGAAATCCTTTCAGATGTGTCCGAGATGCCATGCACAGCCCTAGTGGTTTAAAACACAGGTAAACACACCGAAAAGTTACCCTAATTGTGGAATGCACACCCTTGGAGAATGTTAGCATGGTGTTTGAATTATGTGTTGTGTAGTGTAATCACAATTGGTTAAATAGCATTTTGAACATATAGTGGTTTCCCAAATATGATTTGCAAAATTGGATGAAATTGCAACTTGCTCGTCCCCGTAAATGTAGGCTCGTTATGTGTGGTGCCCATATGTGACCGCCCCATTTTGCACTGTAAATGTCAGCTCTATTCGATTAGGGAAGGCCAGTTTACTGGAGTCGTGAAAAGGCGCAACATGTGATTCCAAACTTCTAGCATAAAATACAGCGGGGCTATGGGATGATTAAAGACGTGGAATATAAAAAATTTAATAAAAATTAATAAATATAAATAAAGAACTTGAGAACTATAAAGGTTCTTGCTAACAACAAAACATTAATAAAAAACCAGAAAACCCTAGATTGCACCCTACACTCCCACAACTGAAATTAATGTTGGGTTTAGTGATCAATTTTGACCTTACAAGTATCTTGTACGTAAATGATTCAAAAGTTGAATCGTGCTATGAAGCCGTTGGGAATATTACCAGGGGACAACTAAACTTTTGGCACTCTGGAGTTGTTTGCAGGTCTCGTAAGTAGTATATTAGCCATTCCTTAACTGCTCTTTTGGAACACACTCTTTTCGGAGTCATACTTTGCTTTGAAGCACGAGAATTCACAGGTAATATGCTGTTTTCTGGCAAATACACAGAGGGCATCTAATCCAGGGGGTACTGGGACCCTTCCTTCTGTCCAAATGTTAGTTTCCTTAATATCTTGCCTCTGAAAATGGAGGAATGATTACGGCCTGAACTGCACTTGAAAGTCATGTAAGAGTTGCTACAGGATCACGTTACAATGTACAACGGCCAGTGCCTTTGAAACCATTTTTCGTATGGCGTGTATGTGTCTAAGCAACTGATATGACAATCAAACCACCCATATATTATTGTAACGCCGGATGCCGTTGGCTTGGGGGCATAGTCGAAGTACCTGGTCAGGATATGCGGGGGCTGGAGTCCCCATAAATTTTGGTTCCGAACAAGGGTTTTCCCTTTTGTCCTAACACTTACCAACACCATATCCTGATTGCTGAGCACCTTGATTGTTTCCCGCTTTCTAAGTGGTTGAGCAACAAGGGTTTCATGGGGGACCTCTATGGTTTTTGCATACATTTGCCGCTTTCACACCTTGGAAAACTGGAGTGTTGAATATGGAATCACTTGGGATGAAAGTTATTCCAAAATTGCATTGTGTAACCCTATCCAGGCAGTGGGTCACAGATCAGTCAATCAAGCTCTCGGTGCATTGGCAATTATGCCACCAGCACATGGGGCCCTACCATCTGGATGATGGTGACTGCCCTCACAGCAACCAATTATCGCTGTGTAATCGAGTGTTTGCTCTATTCCCCCAGCAAATGCCACATTGTGGACGAACTATTGCTGCTATGGTGGTTTCGCTGATTTGCAGTGCATCCATCGTCGGAGAGTCCGGAATGGCGGGATCGCGTTCTCGGACAGGTAATTAAATGTTGCCCCCATTTAATGTTTGTTTGACACTTGGGGAAGGATTGCAACCCAAGTGTTGTAAATGACACCAGTAAACCAGATGTGGTTAAAGGAGTGTCATGGTTTGGGGAATAGTTTCTGCTACTGCACAAGTGGGACGTCTCATTAAGCCTAACTGGCAAGTGAAATTGCAAGTGTATATTCTGACCTTTTTCAACACATGTGGTGCCCTTTCCTTGCAATTTTCACTCAATTGCGCCAAAAATATACATGCAGGACAAGGTCCGTTTGAAACAGCAAAATGGATATAGCAGTGTCCCTTAAACAGAAAACATTGAATGGACACCCCCCAAACGATTCACTCATCCAAAACCCAATAGGCAGAAAACTTATGCTTCCTGTGTGACTAAGTTAATGATCACGGAATTGGAAGGGACGGAAGAAGAGTAGCAACCAAATGAAATCAAGGAGCAGTGTGAGAGTATAATTGTTTGTCACTGTGGCTGAAGATGTTCTGAATCATTGAACCAACGGCGTGTTGCCGTTTGTACTTATTGAAACTGTTGTTATACCTTTTTTCATAATAGAAGGCTTTTATCCTTTAGTGTATATGGAAGTATAAATATTATATATTATAGATGAACTTAAAAGGGTTTTTTCCACTTTCAGCAAATAATTTGATATGGTGGTGTGTAAATTTTTAGAACAGACTGGTGGCCAAAAAACCACTGAAATATTTTTGAATTAAAAAAACCTAAATTTATTATCTTCGGTTAAAACACACTTAAAAAACACCCCAATGTTTTTTGTAATCTCTCCATAGACTAAGATAAATTCATATGGTCCTCCTATCAGCTGCCACAAGTAAGGCTATGGTAAACAGGACTGGCAAGTGCAACAAATGTGCAAAATCGGCAGATTATCGCAATGCACCCCAATTTAATCACATCATATGACGGTACAAACCATGTATAAAATAAGAGAATGCAGATCACACATTTCCCATGTACGAAAGGACCTTTCAAACTACATGGAAACATGGTGATTGCATCCTCATATTAAGAAATGGTCTAACCGTTTTGTTTATATTTCAAAATATTTCAAGTGGTTTTTTGACCCCAGCTCTGCTGTTTTCTACCATTGTGATTACTAGTATACTGGTGTTTGGCGCCATCTATTTGGGACTAGTCATGGACTTAATCATGAGAGGTGTGTGTAATTTATAACATTTCCCAGTAATACTTTCTGTATCAATTTCCTCACATTTTTCTAGATGCTTCTTGTTTGTCCTTATATAAAAGCTTCTGTGTTCACTTCAGTGGGAGAAAATCGTCCTTGTCTTGTCATGGACACACAGGTGCACAAAGCATTATTATCACACAGTTCTGTTGTGCTCAATGTGATAATCACGGCTCATGGTTAGGTGGACTGGCAAATAGCTCCACTGCATCAGCAGCACAGAATAGCATCATGCAGCAATCAGTGTGCTCTCTCCATACAAATCTCAAGTAGTTTGATAACCCAGACCTCCTGGACGACCCTTTTTAAATCCATGGAAATCATGAACACCATTATAAGAAAACATTCTTGCCACTAAGAGAATAAAATATCATTTGGTACACCCTGGTTATAATGAGCCCAAAATTAATCGTTATAATTTCATTATGCACATCATCTTTGGAGGCCAAAAAGTACTGAATATCACCCCCAAACAACCATATTAACTGTGAAGTTTGATGGTGGGGGGAATAGCATGTGGGGGTGAGGTAAGATAATGGGCAAATGTACTGATACATAGTTGATCAAATCTCGTCATCTACCAAGAGTGAGAAGATAAAATGAGGTCAGACTTTTCAACAGAAACACCCAAAGCCATTAAGAAACTCATTGGTGTCAGAGAAAAAAATAAGCCTGCTAGAATGGCCAGCCAATCGGGTCTGATCCTGTAAGTCCCATATGTAGTTGATAATCTAGATGACTTGAGTATAGCCAAGTGACCTAATGTTTTAACGCAAAACTGGAAAACCTATTAACTGAAATTAAGTCTATGGAGAAAATGCATTGGTCACACAAGCCGCCATCCAGTATATAGGCTATTCCGCCCCTTGCCCCATATTTATATAGAATAGGAATAAGTTAACCAGCCCATGCCCCTCGTTACAGCCAGCCTACCCACCACGTCAGTAAATAGCAATGCCGGCCCTTTCTCTCGTCGTATTAGCCAGCCCATTTACCCGAATAATAGTCAGCCGTCCCTGCCCCCCAGTACTAGCCCGCCACACATGCCCTCTAGTAGTTATCCAGTCCAGCCTAGCCCCCAGTATCAGCAACACAGCACCTGTACCCTAGTTTATAGCCGCCATGCCTTCAATTAGATACCCTAGCCTTCCCATGTCCCCCTAATATAGCCATCCCAGCCTCATACCCCAGTATACAGCGAGCCCACCGTACCCTCCAGTATATGCAAACAAGCCCTAACTCCAGTCTAAAAGCCAGCCAACCCATTCCCCTGTATATATCACTGAAAGTGAGCACCTCTGGCTCATTTACAATAAAGTTTTATAATGAGTATTGCTGCATACAAGTGTACTGTGTTCTGCATGTAACGTATACTGTATGGAAATGCCATTTCTGCAATACAGTATATTCATTATATGGTAGTAATTATCACAAACCCATCTAGGGTTAATGCCACGTAAAGTTCAAAAAAGTTTCCAAAATATTAAAAAATGCTAAAACCAACAGTTCAACCACCCCCCCCCTTCCCTAGAACTTACATAAAACTTAATAAACATTAAATTCCATCAAGACCATAGGTAATCGCCGCGTCCCAATGGCCAATTTATCAAAATTAACACCGTTATTGCCCAATACAGCGCCATGTCCGACGAAACTAACTTTTAACACTATTTTACATTTCAAAAAAATGGAATAAAAAGTGACAAAATGTCCCACACATCCTCAAAAAGGTAGCAAGCAATGAAAAAGCCTGGCTCATTCCACAAAAAATGACCCTAACACAGCTCCGTGCAACCCTAGTTTGAAAAACATGCATCACAGAAGATGTCAATTTTTTTTTTTTTTGTACATATTCTTTAATTTTTTGAAAATGTATTAAACACAAAGAAACAATATATCGGTGCACTGGCCCTTTAAATTTCCTGAAAGGGAACCGGCGATCGGAGCTCGGCACGATTTCCGAACGGGGATAGGTGAACTGTGCCGGCCCCGCGCCTGCCGAGCCTGTGGGGCACGGGTGAGCCCGGACCCGCGATATTGGTTGTGGGATCCACCTTGACAGTACCCCCCCTTCGGCCCCCCCTCCTCTTGGGCCTTAGAAAGCTCTGTAGAAGATCAATGGTCCAGGATGTTTTCTTCAGGCTCCCAAGATCTTCCTCTGGCCCGAACCCGTCCAGTCAACAAGAGAAACCGCGTACCCCTTTAACAAGTCTTCAGTCGAAATCCCTTACCTTCATAACTATCCGAGGAGGTCGGCCACCGGAGCAGGAGGAGGTACTTGTCGGGAAAGCGGTTCAGAATAACCCATAAAAAGACTGAGTAGAAGACATGGAAGGAGGTCGGGATGCGCATGGGTGGAAGGAATGCTGCAGCTTGTAAGACACAGCTGGATTTATGACGAGTATAAACTCGAAGGACCCAAAACCGTGGACCAAGCTGTATCTAGGAATCTTAAACCGGATGTAATCTAGCCGACAACCCAGACCTCGTCCCCAGGAAGAAAACAGGAGGTTGTTGCCTTGTTTCTTATCCGCTTTGAGCTGTATGGCCGAAGCCTACATCAACGAAAGGCAATTCTGCTCCCACAATGGTCTTTCGATCACGTACCACTCACTCAACAGCAGGAACCTCCTCGTGGTAACATGCAGAGGAAGGAAGGGGAGGATGTTTATTCATAACGAGAGAAGAGGGAGTAGAACCAGAAGTTTCAGAGTCCAGAATTGTAATGAGAACTCGCGCCATGGGCAGCAAGGCAACCATGTCATCTTGGCGCGGCCTAGACGAAATCGCCAGGTAGGCTGCCTAGAGTTGATGACTCTCTCTACTGTCCATTCGCGGGGATGATATGCTGACGAGAATGTCCAATTCACCGTGAGAATGTTTACAACAAGGGATCGCCAGAACGGAGATCAAACTGGCCCCACGGTCCTAAACAAGCATGGTCCTGCAGCCAAAGATGGGAGAAGACAGCTGGCAAGACACGGACAGATGGCAAACTGGCAAGGAGACAAAGGGACATTTTCAATAGACCGCGGTCGTTACCTACCCAGTTACAGTATTCCCCTGAGGACATTGAAGGTCCGATTGATCCTTAGGACAGTGCTAGCAAGATAAAGGCAGACAGACAAAGTCATGGCACGTCCACGGGCGGCTGGGTATTTGCAACGGCATCAGTGAGACCGGGGGCGATGTTTGAGGCTGATGAACTTGTTCGGAGCACAGCAGTAGAACCGACCCACAAAAACTCCTCACATCTTTGGCAGATCTGGCCACCATATAGCAACGGGAATAAGGGCTATGGAACGCTCACCCCAGGTGTCCGCCAACAGAGACAATGTTCCATGTCAAGGATCTCTTCGCGGGCAGGTCCGCTACGTACCGTCTTGCCTGGTGTACGCTGCCCGACGGTCCTGGAGCCTGCAAGGACCAGACGTTCCGGAGAACAATAGTGACTGGGCAGCAGAGTCTTCTCCAACCACTCCGAACACGGAGAGAGCCATCGCCTACTGTTCTTCCCCACTCCGCAGGACGAAATGGATTACGAGAACTCAAATCACGAGAAGAAATGGACCACGGCTTGACAAGATTCAGTCGCTGGCGGTCTGAGGTACAGTAGGTTTTTGTGGTCGTATAAATCTGACGGGTACGAGCCCGCCCCCTCCATAAGGTAGCGCCCTCCCCACAACCAGCTTTATACCACAGTTCCCGCATCTCCAATTAGAAAAATAAATTCCTTCTCAGCAGGAGAAGAATGTCTTCTGAAAGAACTCGCAGGTGAGGGTACGATCCCTTGGGCCCTCCTCTGTGTAGAACTCAACCACACAACGGATGAAGGCATCCAACCTCCACTTAAAAGGTTCTCTCTATCTGTTGTATAGTACTGTGCAGAGGCCAAGGCAAGATTTTACTTATGTAAAGGCTTCTCCAGCAGCTGGAGACCACTTGTCTAGGTTGGCATCTTTCGTTCTTAGTCAATGCCACAATAGGAGCCAATGACAGAGAGAGTGGGATAAACTGTCTATAGTAATTGGCGATCCCAGGAAATCTCTGAACGGCACGCAGTCCCACTGGGCGCGGCCACTGAAGTCATCCTGCCATTTAGAAGAATCCCTCTGGATTCCTTGCCAGAAATGACGTATCCCAGAAAAAGAAGACTGCTCTGCTGAATTGACACTTCTCGAGTTTGGTGTATAAATGATTTGGTCCTTCGAAAACTGTCTTGAGAACATGAAACGGACATGGTTGTGGTGACAGTGAAGATCTAAGAAAAACACCAAAATGTCGTCCAAGTGACTATAACAAGGAGTAGAGCAATCTCTAAACTAAAAATATCAGTAACCAACTCCTGAAATCCCCGCTGGAGCATTGCAGAGACCACAAGGCATTACCAAATACTCAAATGCCCATCACAAGTATTGAAAGCTTTTCCACTCGTCTCCGCCCGAATTCGGATGAGGTTCTATGCGTCCTCGTCGATCCGCTGGTAAACACTTTGCAACCTCGTATGACGTCCAAATAGTTTGGTGATGAGAAGGCAAAGGCTACGTTTTTCTGCCCGTAACTTTGTTGAGACCACGTACCCGGCAGGAGACGTACCCGGCAGCCAATCAATGGGACCGTCATAGGGATTTGGAGCAGAACCATCCGCTTGCTTCTCAGAGAAAACATGGCAAAGCTCTATAGCAAACTGAAGGACTTTCGAGACTTTGGCAACCACGGAAAGTTAGCAGATATGCACAGGGTGAGGACATCCAAGCCAAGAGCATGGCAGTCTGGACCCAAATGTAGAACCTTCCCCATCCTCCATTAAAGGACTGGCGGAACTGCAAACCACGGAAGACCCTAGAGCGTGGCAGACCTAACCTAGACGTGGCAGAAGCAGGAAGGACAAGCTCTCCGTATGCCGAGCAATCGACTTTCATGTTTATCGGCTCTGTGCGGTACCGTACTGGGTCCCAGCGACTTTGTGTCCACTACAAGAAGAAATATGAGTGGTTTGTCAAGCAAGAACCACTGGAATCTGTACCCGCACCCCACCCCGGGAACCAATGCAGCATCCATGAAATTCCCCAGCGGAGCTGGTTCAAAAAATCTGAACTGTTCTGGTTACCGAGCCAACCGCCTGAGAAGCACTGGAATCACAGGCGTGGAGAGCACTGGTTTACAACCGGGACGGCTCTCCCAAGAACCCTAAGGTGCTGGCGTTTCCCGGACTTGGGGTCGGATAGGACAAGTCGCAAGGAATGTGCAGGCGGCCGCAATAAAGACGAGTGAACCCGGCGTCTTTCTGATAACGCTCCTGCTGTGACATTTGGCTCTGTCCCACCTCCATAGACTCATCTGCAAGTGGTACGACTGGTGCTTGAAGGGTCTTTTGAAAAGCTGAGCTAAACAATGAAGGCGTTCGTGGACGAACTGGAAGTTGCTCAACGTACTCTTTTCGGCACGCTCCCCTGACGCACATCATCCGTGTGGCACGGGCGATTAGACCACTCAGGAAGATGGCAGTTCACGTCGGCCAGAGCGTCTTGACTTGAAGGATAACCCTTCTTACAAGCAGCATACAAGCCCGCGTCTTCCAGAAAGTTCCGACGCTAAGGTAGGAACTGGACCGCGTATTCTCCCACGGAGGAATTCCCCTGTGCAACTTCCATAAGGCAGACTCAGCAGAAGAGGCCCGACCGGTTCTTCCAATACGACTCGGATTAAACAAAAGGCTGCAGAGATGCCTGTACTGGGTCGTTCCTATCCGACAAGAGGAGTAGCCCAGCCAGCGTTTTTTTTCCGGAGAAAGGCGGATTATAAATCTACCGACCATGATCGCGCCATAAAGAATTGGGTCGGCATAGTTTCTATGTCAGGGGCACTGAGTACTAAAGTTCCTGCACATCTTGGACATTCGCCGTCATACTTGCTGGGCATTGACAACCGCATTCTAGTTCAATGGCAGGGCAGACTATTCCGGCAGCAGGAGTCGCTAGAACAAGCTCAGGAACTGGTTGCTATTGCTGTTAGGTAAAGTTGTTGTATCAGGGCGGTGACTTGCTCCAGCTGATCACGCTGTGTCACAATCTGCCAGGACTGTGGATCACTATGGTAGCGAGGTCTGCTTTGCTGGAGATTGAACCTCGGCGTGGATCCATGGGGGATCTACTGTCTAGGCTTAGCAGATTGTGGATCTCTGGACCATGCGACAATAACTCAATTCACTACCAGTACTGGAGTCTAATGGTACCCAGTTCCTCCCCCGAGCCCTCCGCAGTGGGTTAGACAACTGGGCGTGGTACCACCAGTCGTTCCCTCAGAGGCGTGACATGTCTGCAGTGGCGGGCCAAGGTCGGGTACAAGATACGGTCAGACAATCTCGTGGTTCAAAGTGCAGCACAATGTCAGGGCAGGCGGCAGAGATGCAACGTCAGGTCCGGTCCGGGTCAGCAAACAGGAGCGTCCAAGTAGAAGGGTGCGGGAACCCCGCAGCACACAGGACAGTAACACCGGAGGAACACTGTACACGGGAACACAGTCTCAGTTAACACAGGACACGGAGGTAGTCAGGAACACAGGCGACACAGGAACTCAGCAGACACTGTAACGCAGAGACACTGGAACGCCGGAGACACAGGAACGCATGGCAAATCGCAACAGAGCTGTCCCTAAGTCTGTGAGGCACCAAGATCTGCAAGATTGTAGGAAGTGCAGGGTTTTTAAGAGATGGGAATTTGATCGCCAGTTTCAACCAATTAGCGGTGCACTGGCCCTTTAATTCCCTGAAGGTGCCGCCGCGGGCCCTAGAGGCAGGGCCGTGCTCGGATGCGCGTCGGCAAGGATTCCAGAAACCGGGGAGAGGTGAGCTGCGCCGGCAAACGTGCCTGCAGCCCGTGTGGGCCACGTGGAGCCCGCGACCCACGATATGGGTCGCGGGACCACCCTGACGGTACTGTATTTTTCAGACTATAAGGCGCAACCATATTATAGGCACATAATCAATAACGCCCTTCTTAAACGTCTCGGTTCATATATAGATGCCGCCACAATTTATAGGATGAAATACCAGCGGTGGCAGACCTGTGCACAGTTCAGGCCAGCTTTGTCTGTAAGTACGGTTGCATATAGAAGGCGCACTGGATTAAGGCGCACCTTTGATTTCTGATAAAATCAAAGGAGTTTTTTGTTCGCCTTACGTCCAAAAAATACGGTAATTTATAATGTTTTTATAACTCTGACTTACAATCATTCCATCTAAAGGCTGTGTCTGCATGGAAACATGGAATTATATCAGAAGGGAATATTATTCAACTTGTATATGAGTGCTTGAAAGCTATTTAATGTGTGCCCGGCAGCAAATCAGCTTAATTGCAATGTAAATCTTATTTCAAGCAAATTAAATGCACAAAGGCCAGTTCAGTGTAATCGTCCTTGTACTGTATATATTGTTCTGAGAGTATTGGAACTTTTCAATTAGTCTGATTTCCAAACAGATCACTTCAGAAATATATCAAAATGTAAATTCGGTAGAGGGTTCTATATAAATGCCTCATTCAACTTTATTTTCTTAATCATCTTTTTAAGCTCTTTCATGCTAATATTCTAGAAGATTTGACATTAGAAAGATGCTTTGACATAGCTAAGGGGCTTCCCAGATTAACAAAGCAAAACGAAAGGACATAATAAAACATTCAGAAGACCCTATTTCATAGGAATTTGCCTTGCTTGAAACTTATCCAAGGTTTGGAGTTGCAATTTAAACTTGTTGGCTAACATGCAGATAACCAGAAGAATGAACCATAGTGCAGACTTCTGTTGGATAAAAGCACTAGAGCTGAAAAAAGAGCTGAGAAAAAAAGAAGAAACTTGCAAGATCTATTTTCTTCAGTTCCATTCCAATAAATATATATTACTTTTAACAACTGCATCACAGTAAATTATGGGCTAGCTTGTTAACATAATATACTACAATGTCTAATGCTGTAGTTAAATATACTAATATTGCAAATAAGGTTCACCGTTAATTTAGGGCAATGGAAATTGGCTACAAAATTTCATTAAGTTCATTGGGGGTTTTTGTGAGTTTTTTTTGATCAAAAAATTGCAAGGTAACAGTAAATAAAACCCTTGGCACTCCATTTATGATGAAAAAACACAGAATTTTCGTTTTTGTACAAAGTATGACAATCCAATTCATGTAACATTTCGTAATTTCCTGTAGACTGCTTTATACAACGATTGCAAGGTTTGAAGAGGATGATTAATGAGCCGCTGTGCCAGTTCTGCTCAGTAGAAAAGTGGACTTAAATGGCCTGTAGTGCAGTCCTGTACTACCTATTTTCGCCTATCAAGCGCAACCAAAACCTTTAATTTTCTAGAAATATAAGGTGCGCCTATAGCCCATTGCTCCTTTATATGAACTTATACGAAATGTACTCCGACAAGATGTACTGTACATTACCAGTGGTTTAATACTCCATCCCATCAGAAATTCCCTGCCCCTTCCCCACAGTAATACAGTATCCTCTACTCGCCTGATGCCCTGCACTGCAACTAACATTGTGCCCCGCCTGCCCGTCCCCTAGCACGGATAGACCGGAGCTGCATAGTGCCGACCACGAGCAATCAAATCCTCATAGTAAACAATCCCCCATACCTGACAGCCCTGTAACAGGGAAAGAGACAGGAGCCACAGGGAACCCCAAGAATAACAGCCCTGCCTGAGTAGGGGAAGGAGCAGGGCAGAGGGTCCGCTAACCCCTGCTGCATCAACACCCTCATTAACCCCCAGCAGCCCATACCGCTGAGATCGAAGCTCTCTGACACGCTGAAGACAGTTTCTCCGGGATTGTTAGCTGGCTTGAACTATGCACAGGTCTGCACCTGCTGGTCATTTTTTAGGTACTCTGCAGTTGATCCTGCGCCTTATACTCTGTTGGGCGCCTTATATATGAACCTAGATGTCTAGCAGGCCTTTATTAGAGGTGCGCCTTATAGGGCCGGTTTGCCTTATAGGCAAGAAAACTACGGTACAAAAAAATTGAAATTGGCCTTTCCCACATGCAGAATAGTGGCTTAACAAGAACAACTGCTCTTGCAACGCCGAGTAAAGACAGATCATGCCTGTGCGTTTTGATTCCTGTTGTGATTATATTAACTCTAGCTTGTAATTTACTTGGGAATTATTTTCAAAAATGCAAGAGATTTATTAAAAGGCCATTGCTACTTAAGTAATTTGAAGCACTTGTCGCTCCAACGACAGTCTTTTCACTTTCACAGACCCTGCCTGATGTTAAATTTAACCCCATTAAGTGTATTAGTAAGTCTTTTGTCCCACTTCCTGAACTATAATATAGAGAAACTGTTACCATCCAAAATGTCACACCACCTCATTTTTTTCCTCAATTTGAATAGAGCTTAATTGTTATATTTTTAGAGAGAAAGCTTTATGCAAAAATAGATTTTTGGACCTGTAAAGATTCAGGTCTGGAGAAGAGTCACGCCGGGTGTCCAGTTATAGCCTTGCTTAGTGTCCCCAGTATCCAGGTACAGTACATCTGGGAAGCAGCTTCTGTAGATAGCTATACATTCTCCTGGCCAATGAAACATAAGTTTAGCGCCCGGTGGCTTAAACCAGCATGGACACCTTTTTGCCATTTGGTCATTTTATGCAGCTTTAAAGTTGTCAAACGCAGTTTGTTGATTTATTCATCGAATACCAGGCGTAAATTGTTTTCCCCACCTGCACTTCTGCACAATTCAAACCTGACACATTTATATCACTGGGCATTTTGCAAGCAAGACTACGGTAAACACCTGCCCGTGCTAGCACCGATCGCGGGTGTTTTTTCCCGTCCCGCCGATCGCGAAGTGCTTGGGCTCAAAGGATGTGGCGCATGGCGGCAAGCTTGCCAAGGTTCGTCCACTCCCTGTTACAAATCCATCGGGGAGCGGTGATCCTTTGCCATGTCAGCATCGGGTCCTTCCAAGTCCCAAGGCGTTTCGTTTTAACCCCTTCATTACTATGGGCTATCAGCACATTGTAATGAATGAAGAAGAAAAACCACATATCTGACATTCTGTTATGGTAGATCGGTCATACCTAGGGAGTCTAAAAAATCTAAAAATAAAAATAAATTCAAATCACCCCTTTCCCTGGAATGATCTAATATAATAAAAAAGTAAAAATCACACCCATTAGCTATCTCCGATCCAAAAATGCCTTATGATTAACACATATAACGGTTTTTTTCTCTGCGTTTAACCTTGTAACGGAAAATACGCAAATATGAAAATGATAAAAAATCCATAAAAAGTCTCAAAGTTCATACAGCCCTAAATGAACATTGAAAACTCCATAAAAAGTCACAAAAATGACACTACCCACAGCTCCTGTACCTAAAGTAAAAGTATAAAAAAGTTAGAGCTCCAGAAGATCCAAAAGCCAAAAATGTTGTGTATTTTGTACAGAGGGTTTAAATTTTTGTAAATTATAAAACATTATAAACTTTTAAACAATTTGGTATCCCCCGTAATGTACCACCCCAAGAAATAAATAAACGGTCTTTGGGCATCAGTAAAATCCGTAAATCCAAGCCAACAAGATATGCCGTGATGCGGTTTTTTCACAATTTCATTGCATTTGTAATTTTTTCCCCGCTTCCCATTACACACGCATGGAATATTAAATATTACTATGTTGAGTGTAATTTGTTATGCATAAAAAAGCCATAACACAGCTCGGTACATGTAAAACATAAAAACGTTTTTAGATTTTTGAAGGTGGGGAGTGAAAAATGAAAACACCAAAACAGCGTTAACCCTGTAACAGAAAATAATGGAAAATGCGCTTTGCCATTTTGCCAACATATAAAACACTGTAATACAACGTGATCAAAAGTCTGTGCAGTCATTAACTTGGTTCATTAAAAATGTCTGTCATCTCATAAAAAATAAAACCCCCACCCACAAGCTCTGTACCCAAGTAAGAAAAAGTTATTAGCTCCAGAAGATGGCAAAATGAAGACTTTCTTTTTTCTGTCAAGACGGTTTACTTTTTTTAAACAAACTTATACAACTATATACATTTGGTATCCCTGTGTCTTACCGACCCAAGGAATAAAGTAGACTGTCATTTGGGCGCACCGTTAAGCCGTAAGATCCACGCACAACAAGAAAAAGGCTCAGTGTATTTTATCACCAATTCTCAACCATTGGATTTTTTTTCCAACTTGAGTACACGGCAATGGAATATAAAATACCCTCACTATGCTGCAATTTGTTACCAGAAAACAAGCCCTCATATAGCTCTTTACTGAAAAAAAAAATTATAGATTTTTAAGGTTATGATGAAAAATTGAAATCAAAAACAGAAAAGGGACCTGGTCATAAGGGTGTTATATATATCTATATATATATATTCTATATATATATATATATAGCACTGCAAGTAATTCAATGATAACATGTCCTAATATATATGGCACGCCTTGCAAAGTCTTCACTGATTAGGACAATCCATGCTTTAGGGGCCTACAAACTAACTGCTTATTGGCTGACCATCAGTCAATCAAGCATCGTGACTTTTAGGGCTGAACACGGACCCAGATCATAACAGCAGCACTGGTTGGTACGAATCAAAATTTGTCATGAGACCCGCTTAATCACTAATGCTGAGTCTTCCAGAATATAGGATATCATTGTGATCCTGTCATTGTCCTGCATAACAAGCCCTCTATCATCACTGCTCGACATGATTAACCCCTTAAACCACCGGGCCCTTTTTTGTTTTTTCATTTCCATTTATCGCTCCCTTCCTTCAAAATCTATAACATTTTTGTTTTTACACAAAGAGCTCTGTGATGCTTTTTTTCTGCGTAACAATTGTACTTCATAGTGATGGTCATTGAATATTTCCATGCAGTGTACTGGGAGGGGGAAACACATTCCAAATTCCGAGAAATTGGTAAAAAACATGCTTTGGGCACCAGTATCTTGTGGGAGGTTTTTTTACGGATTTCACTTGGCACCCTAAAAAAAAAAAAAAAAAAAAAAAAAAAAAAAAAAAAAAATCAAAAAAAAACCCAAATGACTACTTTATTTCTTTGGGGTCGCGCGATCACGAGAATCAAATTTGTATAGTTTTATAATGTTTTCATACATTCAACAACATTGAAAACCTCCTTTACACTTTTTTTATTATTTTGCCATCTTTGGTTTTGTGAGGCTTTCTGTGTTCAATTTTTTTGCCACTTGTTGAGGCCGTTTTCAATGCTAGCATTGCGAGGACTGTAATGACATGTGTATAGCTTTTTAATAGAATTTCTTATATTTTTCAAAGGCAAAAATGCCTTTTTCGACTTGGGTGCTATTTTTCTGTTTACGGTGTTAAACCCAGTGAAAACTGTATTATTTGTGATATATCAGGCATTCGAATGCCGCAATACTAAGTTTTTATGATTTTTTTTGCTGTTTTTTATATTTAAGTTTCTAGAACGGAGGTATTTGAAATTTTATGTTTTTTATTGTAGTTTTTTTTTTTTAAACTTTTTTAATTCTTAACTATTTTTTCAGACCCCATGGTAATTTAACCCTAGGTTTGTCTGATCAATCCTTCCATATACTGCCATACTACTACAGTATGCATGATATGGGATTTCCCACCTCTTTTAAATCCCTATTATTTGCAAATGTGAAAATCCCGAGGCCTGTCATGTCTACTGATCGCCCTTCCCCGAATGACGTCACCGGAGCGTCATCTTCATCAAGATTGCTGGTGGCAATCACGGGTAACACCACTGCTACCACTGATCGCGTTTTTTCCTGTAAGTCAATATGCACAAGAATTACTAGCTCTGGAGAGGACCTCGCCTCATGACCCCCTCCATGCACCCAACATGCCGTACTATTACACGGCGCGCATTGGGAAAGGAGTTAAAAACCCTTTAACAACTTCTGTTGTTAACTTATTCATTATTTTAATTTCCCCATAAGTATTGGTTGATTTAGTTCTTTTATATTTGATGATCCATTGCATAGAACATGGTTGCAATAGAGAAAAAACAACTACATTTTATTCCGATTGTATATCTTAGGAAGGGTGAGAGAGGGCCTTTGTATATATGAGAATGCTCTAAAACAAACAAAAATCACAGTGCTAAATCTATTTATTATTCTGAAGTTAAAACTATTAGAAAATTATAATATCAGTATTTTGCCTGGTTAAGGCGGCAGAGAGGAACCAAAGGAGGTGAGCAAGAAGTGTTGAAATGATTTCCTACGGTATATTTAGTCGATAACACAGCATGGTGGCAACATAGTGACCAAGTTCCATAACGTATCTGGTGAAACACCCGAAAAAATGACAGCTCATTTGATAAGGGGACGACATGTGAAGGCAGCCATGGAGACGACTTCCATGATTAAGAGCGACAATATGGGGCATCCATATTGCGCTGCTATGAGGAAGCTGACTGACCTGACTACCAGTTCTGGTAGAAGTTGACATCTGGCAGTCTACAATCACTTTGCGCTGCTGATAAACTCTGGATAACATTGTTATTGTTGAATTCCACCTCATGGGCACGTCGCACAACATTCGGTGAGCGGGCAGTTGGAGGCGGCGCTGCGCTGCCCTGAGAGTGGCAGCATCTGTGCTGGCTGAAATGTGCACAGATGCGGCGCACCTTCGTAAACAAATCAGACAGATTGGAGTATGTCTTGAGGAACCGCTGAACTATGAGATTTAACACATGGGCCGGGCATGGCACATGTGTCAGTCTGCCGAGTTGCAGAGCCGCCACCAGGTTACGGCCGTTGTCACACACAACCATGCCTGGCTTCAGGTTCAGCGGTGCCAGCCACAGATCAGTCTGCGCCGTGATGCCCTGTAATAGCTCTTGGGCGGTGTGCCTTTTATCGCCTAGGCACAGCAGTTTGAGCACCGCCTGCTGTCGCTTAGCGACGGCACTGCTGCTGTGCCTACAGCTACCCACTGATGGCGTCATGCCCACAGATGGTAATTCGGAGGAGAAGGTGGAGGTGGGGTGGGAGGAGGAGGAGGAATAGTAGGCCTGAGAGGCCTGGACCGAGGTAGGCCCCGCAATCCTCGACGTCGGTTGTATATGACTGTGTCCGTGGTCAGGTGGACCTTGACAGAAACGGTGTTGGTCAGGGCACGGATGATGTTGTCTGACACGTGCTGGTACAGGGCTGGGACGGCACATCGGGAAAAGTAGTGGCGGCTGGGGACCGAATACCGAGGGGCGGCCACCGCCATGAGGTTGCAAAAGGCCTCCATGTCTACCAGCATCTACAGGCTAAGTAATTTGGAGATGTGGACGTTGAGGGCTTGGGCGTGTGGGTCGGTTGCACTGTACTTCCTCTTAAGCTCCAGCGTCTGGGGTATGGAGAGCTGAACGCTGCGTATGGAGACATTGGTGGATGCTGTGGAAGATCGTGGAGGCGAAGGTGTGGTTTTCGCACGGGAGGTGTTTGGGCCGGGGTCCTGGGCAGGGGGCTGACTAGCAGAGGCAGCAGATGACACAGGGGAAGGAGCAGTGGTGTGCCCGGCCGGAGGTGAACGGTGTAAGTCGGAACTGTATATTTTATCATTGTAATCCCAGCCAGAACTTTTTTGGTCTCTGTGACAATTGCATTTTAAAAATGATGGGTTGTCATAAGAATCAGCATTAACAATAAATCTTCATTACAGACACCTCTGATAACTGTTAGAGCTGATTATTGTAGCCTAGGATGAAAGTACAATAAATTATCAATATCCAGAGGTCTGTTTGTAACTAGGGGTCGTATGTAAGTCGAGTGTTCTTAAGTAGGGGACTGCCTGTATGTGTATTTGTCCGTAAAGGTGTTTGATTTAATTAGGCCCTAAAAATGAAAAAGGTGAACATTTTCCTATAAATGTCATTTTTACCCGAAATTTTTATAGCCACAAGGGATAAAAAAAGTAATAACCCCCCAAAATGTGTAAAACTATTTCTCCTGAGTCTAGAAGCACCCCACATGTGTATATAAAATGTTGTATGGGTGCAAAGTAGAAGGAAAGAGGGATGTTTGCCTTTTAGAAGCCAAATTTGACAAATCTTTTACATGCATTTGGAAATCCCTAGAGGAACCCGAAAAGTGACCCTAATTTTTGATTGCACACCCCTTAGAGAATTTAGAAATGTGTAATATGTATATTTGCCCCTACAGGTGAATGATTCAATTAGGCCTTAAAAATTAAAAAGGTGAAAATTTTCCTATAGGTCAGTTTTATCTCTAATTTTTGTAAGCCACAAGGGATAAAAAATGAAATAACCACAAAAATGTGTAAAACTATTTCTCCCGAGTGTAGAACTCCCCCACATGTGCATATAAAATGTTGTATGGGCTCACAGTAGAGCTTTTAGAAGCCAAATTTGACAGAAATCCTTCATGTGTGTTAGGATGCATTTGGATAGCCCTAGTGGTATATAACAGAGGAAAACTTGAAAAGTGACTCTAATTTTTGAACGCACACCCCTTAGAGAATAAAGCAATGTGTAATATGTGTTCTTGCCCCTACAGGTGAATTATCCAATTACCATATATACTCGAGTAAAAATGTGCTGAAAAACCTCACCTTGGCTTATACTTGAGTCAAGAAAAAAAGCAAACAGTGTACTCACCTTCCAACGCCCCCACGGCATGTCCTCTTCTATACAGCGATGCTCCGGCATAGTCTCCTTGTCCCTGCGCTGTCTGTCGGTGATGGTGACGTCAGCCATTTGCTGACATTCTACTATGTGCGCTGGCATCGGCACACACTGTGATGTGATGTCGTGAGCGGGGCTGATGTCACTTGAATGTCAGCGATGGACCATGCAGGGGACACTGAGCAGAGCCTCACTGTATAGAAAGAACACTACCAGGGGCCATCGGACGGTGAGTAGTACTGTTTATTTTTACCTAAGGCAATATTGGCGGCACGGGATGCAGGCTATATAGGAGGGGGGGTGGCGGCTATATTTTACGGTGGGATGGTCGGCTGGCTATTACTATGGAGGGGCTTGACAGGGATTAATATGGGGGACGGTGCAAGGCTATATACTCATGGGGGGCCCTGGCAGGCTATAGCCTACAGGAGGCTGTAGGCTCATCATACTACAGGGTGGCTGGCAGGGTATATACACACGGGTGTTGGCTGCGCCAGGCTACAGTATACTACAGGGGGCTGGCAGGCCGGCTTATTATATTACAGGGCTTGCCAGCAATTCCAGCCTTGCTTTGACTCATGTCAATAGGTAGTTTCCAGTGTATTGGGGTTCTACTCGGGTCGCTTTATACTCAAGTTAGCATGGTAGACTAAGAAATTACACAAGGTGACAATTTTCTATAAAAGGGTCAATTTTACCCTAATTTTTGAAAGCCAAAAGGTAAAAGATTAAATTACCCCTCCAAAATGTGTAAAAACATCCCGAGTCTAGAAGTACCAACATGTTGCTGTAAAATATAAAAGCCAATTTTGACAGAAATCCTTAAGATGTGTCAGGATGCAAGTTGCAAAGCCCTAGTGGTATTATAAAAACAAGGGGAAAAAAGAAAATTACCCCGCTAATTGTTGAATGCACCACCCCTTGGAGAATTTAGCATGGGTATATGTTGTGTAGGTAATACAAATGTGAAATCAGATTTTGAACATTAAGGGTTTCCAAAATAGATGTGCAATGGACGGTGGAAATTGCAACTCGTCCGTTATGTGAAGGCTCGTATGTGGTGCCCATTATGTGACTGCCCAGTTTTGTGCCACTGTTGAATGTCAGCTCTCTGATTGAGGAGAAGCCAGGTTTCTTACTGAACGTGAGTAGAAGGCGCAACATGTGACCTAAACTCTAGAACACGAAAATACAGCTGGGCTATGGGATGATTAAAAGAACTTTGGAATATAAAAAATAATAATATAAATAAATAAAAGAACTTGGAGGGAAAGCTAAAGGGTCTGCTAACAAAAACGCATAAATAAAAACAAGTAAAACCCAGATTGCACATAATAACACAATGAAATAATTGATGGGTTATAGGATCAATTTGATAATTTGACCTTATACAGTATCTTTTACCGTAAATGAATTCACAAACAAAGGGTTGGAGCGGGAATAGTGAAAGCGTTGTGGGAATATACCAGGGGGACAACTCAACATTGTCACTAATGAGGTGTTGCAGGTCTCGTAGTAGTTATAGAGATCATTCTTAACTGCCTTTTGGAACACACGCTTTTCTGAGTACTTCCTTAGGAAGCAGCCGATTCACAGGGTAAAAAGCGTTATTTTTGTTGGCAAACACAAGAGGGGCACTTCTAATCCAGGGGTATGAGCCCTGTCCTTCTTGTCCAAATGTGTTTCCTAATATCGCCTCTTGAAAATGGAAATGACAACGCCGTGACCTGCACATTGGAAAATCATGTAAGAGTTGTACAGGATCATCGTAAATGTACACGGCCGTGCCTGAACCATTTTTTGTAGGCGTTGTATGTCTCAGCACTGACCTGTTAGACAGATCAAACCCACCCATGTATTTATGTAAGGCCAGGATGCCGTCTGGCTTGGGGCGGCAGTTAGTGTGGAATCCTGGTTACAGGAATGAGGAAGGGGCTGGAGCCCCAGAAAATTTCGGTCAGGAACAAGGGTTTCACTTTTGGTCCTTACAACTTGACCAACACCATATCTGATTGCTGCAGCACCTTGATGTCCCGACTTTCTAAGTGGTAGCCTAACAAGGGTTTCAGGGAGACCTCTATGGTTTTGATACAGTCGGCCACACAACCTCTGGAACGAGTGTTGGAATAGGGAAAAACTGGGATGAAAGTTATCCAAAGCATGTATGGAACCCTTATCCAGCAGTGGGTGCACAGATCAGTCAATAGAGCTCTAGGCATTGGTAATTATGCCACCAGACCATGGCCCCTACCAATGATACTTGGTGGATGTCCGACACAGCAACAATTATCGAGTGTTAGCGAGTGTTGCTCTTATTCCACCCACAGCACTGCCATTGTGAAACGAATATGCTCGATTGGCTGGTTCGGATTGATGAGTTGCATCATCGTCGGGAGTCCGGATTCGGGGATGGCGGATCGGTCTGGACAGTTAGTAAATGTGCGACCAGTATTGTTGTGACAAGCTGTGGAAGGATTTGAACCCCATGTGGTGTAAAGACACCAGTGAGAGACACAGTGACCGGTGAGTAAGGAAGTGTCGTGGTTTGGGGAACATGTTCTGCAGAGGAGTTGGACGTTCATACAGTAACTGCAGAGTGATTGCAAGTGATATGCTTGAACCTTTTTCCAAGCATGTGGTCCCTTCATTGCAATCTTCACTCAATGCGCCAAAATATACATGCTGGACAGGTCCCGTGTCAAACAGCCAAAATGGATATGCAGTTCCTTCAAACAGAAAACATGGGAATGGACACCCAGAAGGAGCCTCATCCAAACCCAATAGAAAATCTGTGGGTTTGTGACAAGTTACGAGGTGGACGGGACTGGAAGAAGAGAGAAAAACCCAAAATGAAATCAGACAGCAGTGTGAGAAGTTATAAATCGATGTCCTGTGGCTGAAGATGTTCTGAAGTCATTGAAACCAAAGGCGTGTGCAGTTTGTATATTGAAAATGTTGTTACTTTTTTCATACTAAAGGCTTTATCTGTGTGTATATGTATATATAAATATATAATATTATTAGACCTTAAAAGGGTGTTTCCACTTTCAGCAAATAATTGTATGCGTTGTTTAAAATTGTTGTGAGAAACAGAGATGTGTCAAAAAAACCCGAACTATTTTGAAATATAAAAAACCTAAATTGTATTTATATACGTTTATTTAAAACACACTTAAAAACACACCCAAGGTGTGTTGTTCTCTCCATAGACTAAGATAAAGTATATGGTCTCCTATCAGCTAGCCACAAGTAAAGGTATGGGAAACTGGACGGCAAGTGCAAACAAATGTGCAAAGATCGAGCAGATATAGCAAAGGCACCGCACCAATTGATCCCACGATCATACGGTACACCACGTAGTAAAAATGAGAATGCAACTCCCATGTTCCATGTAAGCTGAAAATGACCTGTTCAATACATGGAAGACATAGGTTGATATGCATTTCATTATATATAAATGGTTACACCTGGTTAATGGTATTATAGATTCAAAATATTTCAGTGGTTTTTGACACCAGCTCGTTTATACAATATTGTGATTACTAGTATGCTGGTGTTGGCCCATCTAGTGGGACGTAGTCGATGGACTTAAATCAGTGGTAGAGGTGTGTGTAATGAGAACATTCCCAGTTATACTTTCTGTGATCACAATTCCGAAAATTTTACTAGAGGTCTTGTTGTTGTACTTATATTAGAAAGCTTTCTGTGTTCACTTCCAGGTGGATAGAAACTGTCCATTGTATTGTCCTGCGACAAACAGGTGCACAAAGATTATTATCACACAGTGTTTGTGCCTCAATGTGATAATCACGGCTCATGGTTAGTTTTTGGTGATGCAAAGCTCCACTGAATCAGAACCAGAAGGGGGGAATAGATCATGCAGCAATCAGTGTGCTCTCTCCATACAAATCTCAAGAGTGAGACCCAGACTCCTGGACAGACCCTTTTTTAAAGCCATGGAAATTCATGACACCATTATAAGAAAGCATTCTTGACACTAAGAGAATAAAATATCATTTGTACAGCTGTTTTTTATAATGAGCCCAAAATTAATCTTTATTAATTCATTATGCACATAAGCTTGGAGGCCAAAAGTACTGAAGATCACCCCCAAACAACCATATTACTGTGAAGTTTGATGGTGGGTAATAGTCATGGTGTGGGTGGAGGGAGATGAATGGACAAATGTACTGATACATATTGATCAAATTTGTCCTCTACCAAGAGGATGAAGATAAAATGAGAGGGCAGACGTTTCAACACAGAAAAACCACAGCCATAAGAAATCATTTGGTGGTGTCAAGCAAAAAAATAAAGCTGCTAGAAGTCAGCCAATGTCTGAGCTGTACGTACCATATATACGTTGAGTAAAGATGACTTCTTGAGTATAAGCCAAGGGACCTCCTAATTTAACGCAAAAAAACTGGGAAAACCTATTAACTGAAGTATAATTCTATGGTAGGTAGCAAAGGCATTGGTCACAGCCTCATCCCGATATAGCTATTCCGCCCTTGCCCCATTTGTTTTTAAATTATTATATAATCAGGATATAGTTTTAACCAGACAATTGCCCCTCGTATACAGCCAGCCATACCTCCCAAGTCAGATAGATAGAATGCCGGCCCTTCTCTCTAGTATTAGCCAGCCCATTTACCCCAATAATAGTCAGCCGTCCAGGACCACCAGTATATAGCCCGACCAAACACATGCCTCTAGTTTTATCCAGCCAGCCTATGCCCAAGTATACAGAAACCAGCTCCCTGTACCTAGTTTAGAGCCAAAGCCAATTGCCTTCATTATAGACCCAGCCTGCCAATGTCCCCCAGAAAATATAGGCCATCCGCCCATACCCCAGTATACAGCTATAGGCAGCCCGTTACCCTCCAGTATATAGCAAACAAGCCCAGAACCTCCAGTTTAAGAAAGCCAAACCCATTCCTCTAGTATATAATCACTGAACAGTGAGCACCTTTGGCTCATTAACATAAAGTTTATAAGTGAGTATTCGGCATACCAGTTGTACGTGTTCTGCATGTAACGTAGACTGTATGGAAATGCCATTTAAGGCAATACAGGAGTATTACGTATATGTAGGAATATCCACCATCTAGCGGTTTAATGTACCAAGTAAAGTTTCAAAAAAGTTTCCAAAATAATGAAAAAAAAATGCTTTTTAAAAAACAACCAAGTTCCAAACCACCCCCCTTTCCTAGAACTGACATAATAAACGTAATAAAACAGTTAAAAATCACAGACCAATAGGTATCGCAGCGTCCCCAACACAAATGGTCCAATTTATCAAAATATAAAAACAGTTATTAGCCCAATAGCGGCCAATTTGTCCCGAAACGTGAGAGTAGCAGAGACAGAAGATGTTAGGCGGCCCTAATTCTACCCCTATTTAACATTTCATAAAAAAGGAAATGAAAAAGTGACCAAAAGCTACCACACTCCTCAAAAAAGGGGCACATGAAAAAAAGCATGGCTCATGTCCACAAAACAAATGACCACCCTAAAACAGCTCCGTGACACCATAGTTTGAAAAACTGCATCAGAGATGGCAATTTTTTTTCTTTTTTTGTACATATTCGTTAATTTTTGAAAATTGTATTAAAACCAAAGAAAGAAAACAATTAGCGGTTGCAGTGGCCTTGAAAAGTAATGAAAGGGACAAAGAGAGCGAGGACGGAGACTCGGCAGACGGAGTCAGGCAACGGGAGAGGGTGGATGAAGCGCGAGGTGGTGAACTGTGCCGGAAACCGCGACCCTGCGAGCCCTGTGGGCGACGGGTGAAGCCCGTCGAACCCGCGATAGGATTGGTGGGACAACCCGGTGACACACCCATAGGCCCTTTCGGCACTCCCCCACCTCTTGGTGCCGTAGAAGCTCTGTAGAAGATCATGGGCCAGGATGGATGTGTCCGGCTCCCAAGATCTCTCCTTGGCCCGAACCCCTTCAGTCAAAAAGAAGACACCGTACCCTTTACAGTCTCATGTCGAGAATCTCCTTTACTCATAAATCATCCGAGGAGTCGGCCCCACCGGAGCAGGAGGACGATCGGTAATTGTCGGGAGAGAGAAGCGGTTCAGAATACAGGCTTGAGTAGAGAGACAGGAAGGACCGTTCGGGATGATGGCAGGTGGAAGGAATGCCGCAGTTGTAAGACACTGGATTATGTGAGATAAACCTCCGAAAGGACACAAGAACCGTGGACCAAGCTTGGTATTAGGAATTGTTTAATCCGGATTGTATCTAGCGACAACCAGACCTTGTCCCCAGAGAAAAAACAGGAGGTGGTCCTGCGTTTCGTATGACGCTTAGAGGCTAGAGGATGGGAGGAAAGCCTGATCAACGAAAGGCGAGTCTGCTCCAAATGGTCTTTAGATCACGTACCAATCATCACCGCAGGAAGGAACCTACGTGGACACAGGCCAGCGAAGAGGAGGGTGGGATGTTATCCATAAAAGAGGAAGAAGAAAGGGAGTAGAACCAGACGTTGCAGCGTCCAGGGAAATTGTATGAGAACTATGCCCTTGGCAGCAAGGCAAACCGTCATCTTGGCGGTCGAGACAAATGCGAAGGTTAGCAAGTCTAAGAGTTTGACTCTCCTACATGTCCTGCGAACTGAGGATGATATGCTGACGAGAATGTCCAATTTTCACCTGAGATGTTACACAGGGATCGCCAGACGGGGAGGACAAAACTGGACCCCACGGTCCTACACAATGTGACAATGTGGGAGAAAGACAGGCTGGCAAGACACGGAGCAGATGGCAAACATGGCAAGGGAGACAAATGAGGAATTGTCAGAGAGAAATCCGTCGGTCCACACATGACAGTATTCCCGCGACGACGATGGAAGGCGTGACAAAGTTCCAGGCCACAATGAGTCAGTCCAACGGGCGGCTGGGTAGTGCAACGGCATCAGGGAAGAGACCGGGCAGGTTTGAGGCGTGAGACTGTTTCGGGCATCAGGAGATGCAGGAACCCACAAAAACTGCACATCTTTGGCAAGATCTGGCCACAATAGAAACGGGAAATAAGGGCTATGGAACGCTTTGCACCACGTAGTCCGCACACAAGAGCAATGTGATACCAGTCAGGATCTCTTTCGCAGGGCAGGTCTCGGAAGTACGTCTTGTTACTGGTGTAAAGTTGCCGAAGGTCACTGGAAGCTGCAGGACAGACGTTCCGGAGGAACCAAATATGACGGGCCACAGAGTCTCTCCAAACCACCATCCAAGCAAGGGAGAGAGCATCGGCATTAAAGTCTTTCCGCAGGACGGAAATGGAATTAAGAATCAAATCAGCAGAAAGACAGAATGGGACCAATACGGGCACTCTGACTAAGGATTCAGTTCGCGAGCGGGTTTGGAGGTGACAGTAGGTTTTGTGCGTCAGTAAATATGAACCGGGGGGACGAGCCCCGCTCCCAGGAAGGTAGCGCCACCCTCCAAAGCCAGCTTATGACCAGCGCACGATCTCCAATAAATAATTCGGCTCAGCAGGAGATAATGTATTGCGTAGAGAAACCCGCAGGTAGTTGAGGTACGATCCTTGGCCCATTCTGGGTCAGGGCGTCAAGAAGGCTGCCACCAGCACACAACGGAATGAACTAAAGCATCAACTCCACACTTATAAGGTTTCGTATCTGGTTTTGTTAGTACTGGTGAAGAGGGCAAGCAGATTTTAGCTTAGTAAAAGGCTTCCTCAGAACGAGCTGGAACTGCGAGACCATGGTCTGGACTGGCATTCTTCCTTAGCACAATGCACAGATAGGAGCAACAAGGAAGAGAGGAGAGTGAAGAGAGGGAGATAGTGGGGAAGTAAACTGTTGTATCGTAATTGGACGACGAAGCCAGGAATTCTGAAGGCACGCAGTCCATGAGCAGGGACCACCGAAGTACAGCTGCAATTTAGAGAATCCATGTGGAGTCCCTTGCCAGAAATGACGTATCCCAGAAAAAAAAGAAGACTGCTCTGCTGGATGACATTGGAAACTTCCGAGTTTTGTTAGTATAAATGATTGTACCTAACGTCTGTAGAACCTGACGGATCATTGACGTTTTTTTAAGGTGACCCGTGAAGGTGATATTTTGGAGAAGATTGAAAGACGACGAAAACACCAAATGTCGTCCAAGTAGACTATTAACATAGGATGGAGTGAAGAAGCAGATCTGTCTAAAAATATCGAATTAAACAAAAAATCCATGACAAACCGCTGTTGGGTGGAGCATTGCAGATGACCAAAATGGCATATTCTATTACCAAATATCAAAATGCCATCACAAGTATTGAAAGCTGTCTTCCATGTCGCCGTCCGATGTCGTGATGAGGTGTATATGCTCCTGCAGATCCAGTTGGTAAACACTTGGCACCTCGTAGACGTCAAAGAGGTTGGTGAGAGAGGCAAAAGGATAGCGGTTCTTCACGCTTAACTTTGTTGAGACCCACGTACCCCGGAGGGAGACGTATCCGCGGCAGCAACTCAATGGGAGCATCATAGGGGCCGATGTGGAGGCTAGAACATCGCTGCTCTCAGAGAAACATTGGCCAAAGTCTCTGATCGCCAAATCTGGAAGGTAATCAGAGACTGGCACCCCCACGAAGGGAATTATCTTTGTAGTTAGATGAGATAGGCGACAGTGTGAGGAGTGGCAGCATTCAAGCAAATGAGAAATGGCAGTTGGACCCAAGTAGTAACACTTCCCCATCCTCGCCATTTAAGGATGCGGAACTGCATACACGGAAGAGCCTAGAGGTGGCAATCAGACCAGACCTAGCCGGGGGCAGAAGAAAAGAACAGGAAGCGACAGACGTCTCCTTAGGCCGAGATGCATCGATCTGCATGGCTTATCGGGATTGATGCGGTACCGCCTGGGGTCCCAGAGGATTTTGCCACAATAACCGAAGAAAAGATAATAATGAGTGGTTGGTCAGAAGAAACCACGGGGAAACTTGTGGGTACGGGAAAACAATAGTGCAGCATCATGAATTCTCCGCGGAGTGGAGTTCCATAAAAAATGCTGTAGGGACCTGGGTATGACGTTACCGGAGTGCCACGCTGAGAAGGCACGGAGGAATCATACCGGCGTGAGAGGAAGCAAACTTGTTTACTACCTAGGGACGCTCTCCCAAAACCTAGTGCTGGGCGTTCCCGGACGTGGTGGCTTCGGAAATAGACAATCGCAAGGAAATGATCAGGATCCTGCGCCAATAAGAAAGCGTGACCATGGCGTCTTCTGCTAGCTCTGCGGTGACAATTTGGCTCTGGTCAACAGCCCATAGACTCCTGCTGCAGAGTGGCTAGACTGGTGGCTTGAAGGGGTCTTTATGAAAAGCTCAGGAGCTAAAACTAAGGAGGCGGCGTGGACGAACGGAAGTCTGCCATAAAAACGTGACTCTCGGCACGCTCCATGAAGGCACCATCAATCCGGGTGGCAAGGGGATTTAGGACCACTCACGGAAAAGATGGCAAGTTCTTACGAACCCCTGCCGGGCCAGAGGACGTGCCGTGACTGAGAGGATAAACCCTTCTTAATATAGCAGCAGACAAGCGGCGCTGTCGTTACCAGGTAAAGTTCCGACGCTTAAAGGGACGGGAACTGGGGATACCGGTCGTCGCCTCACGGGAGGAAAGAGGAATTCCCCCTGCATGCAAATTAATAAGGCTAGAATCCGCAATAGATGGCTACCGAGCCGCGTTCTTCAATACGGACAGGGAATTAAGACCAAAAATGGTCGCCAGAGATGCTGTAACTGCGGTCGTCCTATCCCAAAAAGAGAGTAGCCCAGGGCCAGCGTTTTTTCCGAGATGAGAGAGAATTTGAGAAGGCTGATTCTGATTATAAATGCTACCTTGGTATCGCTTCCATAAAGAATTGGGTCGGCCATCATACGTTCTAGAAGAGCACGGAGCACTGAGGCTGAGTAATAAAGTTCCGCCAACATAGCAGTGGAATCGCGTCTCATACTTGCGGGATGGACAACCGCATTTAGGTCAATGGCAGGCAGAATGCGGAGGCGATCAGCATGGAGTCGCTTGTAGAACAGCGTTCAGGGAAACTGGTTGTATTGCTGGGTTAGGTGAAAGTTGTGTAGCATGGCGTGGACATTGCCTACAGCTGATCACGATGTGCCAGCAATCTGCCAGGGACTGTGGTGGAGCAACATATCGGTAGCGAAGGTCTGGCTGCTGCGGAGAAGGGAACTCGGCGGGATCCATGGCGGATATACATACGGTAGGAGCAGATGGTGGAATGCCTCGCGACCCGGACAATAACTCAAGTCTAATACCAGGTAATGGGAAGTCTAAGTGGTACCCAGTTCTCACCAGAGCCCGCCGCATCAATGGTGGGTTTTAGGACAAGCCTGGGGCGTAACGTACCACCAGGTAGTTCCTCAGGCGTGACATGTCGGCAGTGGCGGCAAAGGTCGAGGTACAGAGACGGCAGACAATCTAGGTGGGTCAAAAGTGCAGGCACACTGTCAGGGCTAGGCGGCCAGAAGATTAAGCCAGAGACAAGCAGACAGAAATTGCAGACGGAGAGTACGTGTCCGGGTCCGCAACAGGAGTCCAAGGTAGAAGGGGCGGGAAAACACAGCAAACAGGTGACCGCAAACACGGAAGAGGAGGAAAGGAACATGCGTTTTACATCGGAACACAGTCTCAGGTAAGCACAGGACACGGAGGGAGTCAGGAACACAGGCGACAAGGAAAGCAGGCAGACACTGAAAGCAGGAGACACTGAGAAGCAGGAGACACAGGAGGAACGCAGGGCAAATCGCAACAGAGCTTTCCTAAGGCTGTGAGGCACAAAGATCTGGCAAGCAGTGTTGTAAGGAAGGTGCAGGGTGTTTAGAGGGGAAGTGATCAGCCAGTAGAACCAATAGCGGTTGTTGGTTTGCAATGGCCCTTTTTTAAATCCCCTGTGAAGGCTGCGCGCGCGGGTGGGGGGCATAGGAGGCAGGGACTGTGCGAGGATGGGCTTCGCAGGATTCCAGAACGGGGGACGGAGGTGAGCTGCGCCGGCAACGTGAAGTGCGAAGGCCCACGGGGGGCACGGGGGAGGGAGCACGCGACACGTATGGGTCGCGGACCACCACTGACGTTACTGAGTTTCAAGACTATAAGGCGCAACCAGAACTATAAAGGCACATAACAATAAAACCCTGATTAAAACGGCTAGGTTCATATATAAAGGCGCACCAGATTCTAAGGATGAATCATGACCAGCAGAGTGGGAAGAACTGTGCCACATTCAAGGCAGCTTTTGTCTGTAAGGAGGTTCATTCTAAGGCGCCACTGGATATAAGCGCACCATTGATTTCTGAGAAAGCAAAGGATTTGTTTGTGCGCCTCTAGTCCAAAAATACGGGTTTATTTAATAACTGTTTAAACTCGCTTACAATACAGTCACTACAGGAGGTGTCTGCATTGGAACATTGAATTATATCAGAGGGAATATTATTTCAGTGTATCTGAGTGATGTGAAAGCTATGTATTGTGTGCCTTGAAAAAACTCAGCTTCTTAAGTTCAATGAAATCTTATTTCAGCAAATTAGCACAAAGGGGCCCCAGTTCAGTGAAAAGAGTTTGTAATGATATTGTTTGAGGATTGACTTTCAAATTCGCTGGATTTCCAAACAGATTCAACCGCAGCAATATCGTCAAAATGTAAATGCAGTAAGAAAATGTGTGTTCTAAAAAAAGGCCTCATTCAAATGTATGTCCTTCAATCATCTTTTTTAAGCTCTTTCATTGCTAATATCTAGAAGAGATTTGACATTAGAAAAGATTTTGCTTGGACATATAGCTAAGGGCTCCAAGATTAACAAAAAAAAAGAAAGCAAAGGAGATAATTAAAAACATTAGAAGACCTATTCAGAGACTTTAGGACATTCTGCCTTCTTCTTTTGAAAACTTATCCAAGGTTGGAGTGCATTAACTTGGTTGAGCGTACATGCAGGATGAAACCAGATAAGAATGAACCATTTTAGTGCCGACTTCTGGTTGGATAAAACAACAAGAGCTGAAAAAGAGGGTGCTGAGATAAAACAGAAGAAACTTGCAAGATCCTTCTTTTCTTCAGAGTGTCGCAATTACCATACTATATATTAATATATTAAGTTCTTTTACTGCCATCACAGGTAAATATGAGGAATCACTGTTAACTATAATACTACAAGTCTGATGCTGTATTAAATATACTAATAAATTGCACAAAATGGTACTACCTTTAATTAGTGGAATGGACTTGGCTACAAAATCACTTAAGTTCAATGTGAGGGGTTTTTTGTGTATTTTTTTTGAGTCAAAAAGAATTGCAATGGTAACAGTAATTAAAACACTGGGCACTCCATTTGATTTGATGAACAAAAACCAAGCATTTTAACTGTGGCTAACAAAAGTATGTCAATCCTCAAAATTAATCTGTAACATTTCGTATTTACCTGGACGGACTTCTTTTAGACACGAATTGCCAAGGTGTGGAGAGTATGATGATGTGAGCGATGTGCAAGTGCTGCTCAGAGAAAAGTGGACTTAATGGACGGTACGTGCAGTCCGTAAGCAGTCTTTTTAGGCATATAAAGAGCATCCAAAAATCTTCTCATTTTCTCAGACATTAACGGTGGGCCTTATAAGCCAAGGCGCCTAGATATGAACTTATACAGAACATGTAGGACAGACAAAGATTTGTACTTTAATTTACCATCGTTTAATAGCAATCCATCCCCCCGCTAGAGAAATTTCCCTGACCTTCAACAACAGTATAAAGTATCCCTAGCTCCTGTAAAGTGCCCTGCACTGCAACTAACATTGTGCCCATCCTGCCCTCCCATAGCACGGCAGCACGAGACCGGAGCTGCCATAGGCCGACCATGACCATTGGTCGGCATCATCATCGAATCAGTAAAGCTAATCCTCCCATATCCATGTACAGCACCCTGTAACAGGGTGTGATAGAGAAGGACGCATCAGTGGAACCCACAGAAATTACACCCTGCACCTGAGTGATTTATCTGGGAAGGTAGGAAATTTGGGAAAGGCAGAGGTGATAGCCACCGCATTAACCCACTGCTGCATCACCTGCGATTAACCCCAGAAGCCACATTACCTCTCGAATCGAAGCTCTTCTGTACACGCTGAGACAGTTCCGGTGAAGTGTAGTGGCTTGAAACTCATGCACAGGTCTGTACACTATACAACCTGCTGGTCCAAGTTTTATGGTACGCCAGATTCTCCAGCCTGAATACTCAGGATGAATGCGCCTTATATATGTAACCTCATATGTCCTTGCAGGTCCTTGATTATGCGAGTAGCCTTATAGGTCGGTGGGCCTATAGGCAGTAAACGTACGGGGTACAAAAAAATTGAGAAAGGGAACTTTTCTTCCACCACTCAGAAAATAGTGGCTGTAAACATAAGAACCCACAGCATAGTTTGTTCAACGATCGCGCAGTTTAAAGACAATTCATGACTGTGCGATATTGTGTTTCTGTTGGGATTTATTATTACCTACTGGGTAAGTTACTTGGGGATATTTAAAAATGCCGATGTGTTTATTAACAGGCCATTGCACTTTAAAAATGTTGAAGGCAGTTGAGCTACACAGACAGTCTTTTCACTTTCACAAGGACCGCTGCCTGATGTTGTAAATTAACCGCAACTTAAGGTAATTAGTAAGTTCTTTGTTCCATTCATGCATGAACAACCGGCATAATATAGAGGGGATAAACCTGTTTTACAGCCAAAATTTTTGTCACCCAATCATTTTGCCCAATTTGAAAAAGACTATAAGTGCTTATGGTTAATTTTGATATGAGAGAGAAAGCTTTAGTGCAAAATTAGATTTTTACGACACTGGTCAAAGAGTCTTGGGCTGGAAGAAGAGTCACGCCGGGGTGTAGTCTATAGGCCGCATGCTTATTTGTTCCACAGTATTTCTATTCAAGGATACAGTACATCTGGGAAGTCGAGGCAAGCAGCTTTGTAGATAGCTTATATACATTAGCAGTCGGCCAATTGATGACATTAAGGTGCCCGGTGGGCTTCAACCAGGCACTGACTACAGCGCTTTTTGCCATTGGTCATTTTATGCAGCTTTCAAATGGGTCAAAACTCAACGTATTGTGATTTCATCTGATATAAGCCAGGCGGTAAATTGGGTTTCCCGACCTGCAATTTACTGCACACTATTCAAACTGAACACCATTATACACAATGGGAAGATTTGCCAGCAATTATGATTACTGGTAACACCGGCACTGTGCTCTTAGCAACTGATCGCGGGTACTGTTTTCCCGCCGATCGCCGGAAGTTGCTGTGGATTGCAAAGAGGAAGGTGGCGCATGGCGGCAAGCTTGCCAAGGATCGTCCACTCCCGTGTGACAACACGGGGTAGAGCGTGTGATCCTTGCCATGTCAGCATCGGGTATTCAAGTTCCCAAGGCGGTTTCGTTTTAACCCCTTCATACATGGGCTATCAGCAATTGTAATGAAGGAGAAGGAAAAATCCACAATACTTGACAACTGCGACGCTGGAGGATCGGTCCCATACCCATGGAGTCTAAATAAATTCTACCCCCAAATAACCAATAAATTCAAAGTCCGCCCCCAACCACTTCCCTGGAACTGACTCCCCCTAAATATAAATAAATTAAAAAGTATAAACATCACAAACACATTAGCTATTCCGCACGCAAAAATGCGCTGATTATTTAAAACATAATAACGTTTTCTCTGCGTTTAACCTTCTTGGGGTAACGGGGAAATAGCGCCAAAATTTGAAGTAAAATGCATAATAAACAAAATCCAATAAAAAGTGCTCAAAGGTCATACCAGCCCTAAAAATGATAACATTTGAATAACGCGCATAAGAAAAGTCACAAAAATGACACTACCCACCCAGCTCTGTAACTAAAGTATACAAAAAGTTTGTAGCTCCAGAAGATACAAAACCAAAAATGTTTTATTCTTGTACAGTGAGGTGAAATTTTTGTAAATTAAATGTATTAATAACATTAGGTAAAAACTCTTACAAATTTGGTATTCCCCGTAAGCTTGTGTACCAACCCCTAATATAATAAAAAACAGGGGTCATTTGCGAGGCAGCAGTAAGAAGCACCGGTGAAATACAATATGGTCGCCCTCTTTCTTCCGTTCTTCTTCCCCGCCTGTTTCTGCCATACAAGAATATGCCGTGAATGCGTTTTCACAAATTTCATTGCATTTGGAATTTTTTCCGCTTCCCATACACGGCATGGAATATTTAAATATTACTATTTTGAGGTAATTTGTATGCATCATAAAAACAGCCTTAACCACGCTCTGTACATGGACACAATAAAAACGTTTTTTAGATTTGTGAAGGTGTGGGAGATGACGAAAATGAGAAACCAAAAACGAGTCGTAACCCCTGTGTAACAGAAAGTATAGTGGAAAATGCAGGCTTTGCCCATTTTGCAACACATACCACAACAATGTTTGTAATTAAAACGATGATCAAAAGTATTGTGCAGTAATTAAATTGGTTAGCGATTGAACATGGTAATTTTCATCTCATAAAAATAACACACCCACAGCTGGTTTAACAAGTAGAAAACGTTATTAGCCTCCAGAAGAGGAAAATGAAGCAAATTCTGTTTGTAAACCAAGAGTTTAATATTGGTTAAAACATTTATAAAACTATTAAATCTTGCTCTATCCCTGTATCTTAACGGAACCAAGGAATAAAGTAGACATGTACATTTTGGCGGCACATTTAAAGCCGAAGACCAAGCACACAAAGAAAAAGGGACTCAAGTGTATTTTATCAGCCAACTTCTCTCAACACTTGATTTTTTTTCCAACTTGGGTACACGGCTGGAATTAAAATACCCTCATATGACATGAAGCAATTTGTTATCCAGACAACGAAGCCCATCCCATATAGCACCTTCTTAAATGGAAAAATTAAAAAAAAAAAGGTATAGATTTTTGAAAGGTTAGGAGTAGTGGACAAAAATGAAAACTCAAAACAAAACACGCGAAAGAAAGGGATGGTCATAAGGGCGGTATTAAGGGGTACCTATATATATATATATATATTAATATTATATATATGATATATATATAGCACTGCAACTGTATTCAATGATAACACTCGTATAAATTATTATGCAAGCCTTGCACAGTATTCACTGAATTACGGACATCACATGCCTAGGGGACTTACAAACTGCCATTGATTGGCTACTGTACCAGCAGTCAATTCAAGCAGCTTGACTTTATATTGACTGAACACGCTGACACCAGATTCCAGAAAACACCATGCAGCCGTGTGGTGGAGACCTGTTTGTTGATGGCCAAAATTGGTCAGTTGATGACCCGCTGCTCAACTAATGCGAGGTCTTCCAAGAATAGAGGATATCATTGTGATCCTGTCATTGTACTGCATTAAACAAGCCCTCGATCCAGCATCTGACTGACATATTAACACATTAACATAAACACCGAGCCCCTAAGTCTCTTTTTGCTTTTTCACGTTCCATTTATCGCTCCCTTCTTCAAAATCTATAAACATTTTGTTTTTCCACATAAAGAGCTCTGTGATAGCTTGTTTTATGCGAGTAACAAATTTACTTCCTAGCTCTGATGGTATTGACAATATTCATGCAGTGTATGTACTGGGAAGGGGGAAACAAAATTCAATGCAGAGAAATTGGTAAAAAAAAATGCAATTTGCACCATTATGGAGGGATTGATTTTACGGGACTCACTGGCTGGACACCCCAAATGACTACTATTCTTGGGGCCTCAGCGCGATCACGAGGATGGATATCAAATTGTATAGGTTTTGGGTTTTATAAGGGTCTTCATACATTGACAAAATGAAACCCTCCTTTAAATTGTTTTGTTATATTTGGCATCTTGGTGTGTGGAGCTTTCTGTGGTTCGAAATTATTTTGCACACCTACTTTTGATGGTTTTCAATGTAGCATTCGAGGAACTGATTTTACATAATGTGCTCTAGCTTTTTATAGCAATTCTTATATTTTTCAAAAATGCAAAAAGGTGCCATTTTCGACGTTGGATTGCGTATTTTCTCGTTACGGTGCTTAAATCCAGTGAAAACAAAAAAAAAAAAAAAAAAATTATTATATTTGATAGATAGGCAATTTTACGAAGGCAGCAATATCTTATAGTGTTATGATTTTTTGCTTTTAGTTTATATTTAGATTTAATCTAGGAAAAGGGGGACTTTGAAATTTTATGTTTTTTATTTAGTTTTTTTTTTAACTTTTTTTTAATTCTTACTATTTTTCAGACCCCAAAGGGTAACTTAACCTTCAGTTGTTGATACAATCCTTCCATCATATGCCATACTACCAGTATTGGACGGATATGTGGGATTTCCCACCTCATTAAATCCCTATTATTTGCAATGTGAAAATCGAGGCTGTCATGTGAGTTATGATCGCCTTCCCCAGATGACGTCATCAGGGACAGCGTCAATCTTCATTAAGATGGACTGGTGGCAATCAACGGGATAAATCTTGCACGGTGCTTACTCACATGAATCGGTTTGTTTCTGTAAGTCAATATGCGCAAAGAATTACTAGCTATGGAAGAGGACTCAGCTCATGAGCCCCCCTCCATGCAACGCAACATGCGTACTATTACAGCGCGATGGGTAAGGACCGTTTAAAAACCTTTAACAAACTATCTGTTGTTAACTTGGTATTCCATTATTTTTTAATTTTCCCCAAAGTATTTGATTTAGTTATTGTATATTTTGTATGATCAAAGTGCATAGACAATGGTTTGCAATAGAGAAAAGAAACAACTAGCATGTTATTCCAGGACTGTATAAGTCTGTTAGGAAGGGTGAGACGCTGGGCCTTTGTTATTATGAGAAGGCTGAGCTAAATAACAACAAAAAATCAAGTGACTAATCTATATCATTCTGAAGTTGTTAAACCAACTAGTAGAAAATATACAAATATTTTAAAGCATGTGTACGCAAACCCAGGAAACTCTAATACAATGATTAGACATGTTCTAAGGTGTCTTCCACCCAGGTATGTGGGTCAGACTCTAGTGCTTTAAATTCTTTGATCATTAGACACATGAATTTAGTTCTAAGGTGTGTCAAGCATTACATTTTTGCTAAGTAATAGGCTATAAACAATAACAAACACGTATAAGACACTATATTGGTGCTCTGGATGATGGCTGTGCATCTGTGTCACGGTCAGCTGGCGAGAGAAAATCGCGGAGTGTCGACAAAAATCTCAGTAAGCCAGAGGCCAGGCAATGTTAATAAGGCAGGAACTACAATAGCATCTCTAACAAACCCTCAAATATCTTCCCACCAAAGACGTTGACTAAGGTCTTAGTTTCGAGGATCGCTTTTTGATCTTTCGTATAGTGGATACCGACATTTGCTATGACCAGTCCTGTGGAACGATAACACATAAGGGGGAATCATAGTGAATCTCTGTCCAAATATTAAAAATAACAGTACTGTCTATCCAAGGACATAGTTCATGAGAACCACGGGAGGGTATAGCCAATACTGGTGATTGTACTCTCCATTCTAGTGGTAGTGAGGTCAGTCCTTCACCTTCTTAGCGGTTGTTACGTGGACATTCCAAAGAGAATTTACATTATCATCATTGTGTCTTCACACCAGGGGATTTTCTGGGGTAAAGACAGTCGAGAAGGGAACATTAGTAGATTTGCCTTCGTCATCACCTGTCAACTTTCCTCTTCCTAAGAGCCCCATACTCTACGTTTTTAGTTCCTATTCATTTATTAACTGGAACAAATATTTGGATCTATATTTTTCTCCCTGCCCATATGTTCCTCTAGTCTTTATTTTGTGGCCTTCTTATCGGCTTTTTAACAGGATGTATTTTTTCTCTCTATCCTGTATGCCTCAAGCTACCTTATGTCATGTGGTTAGCACCTTAACATGAATTATCTTTCTCACTTATTGCTTTCTTACAAGAAGTAGTAGCTACTTGGCTTTTCGTGTTCTCCTATTGCTTTTTTCCCATAGTGGTATGGTTTCTCAAGGACGTTTTTTTAGAAATATGAGAAAGAAGTCCCATTTTTGGGGGGGGAGGGGGGCTTTTGTCTTTGAGAAAATTGTCCAGTCTATGGCCTATAAGGTATCCTCATTTGTATCAGTTTATATGGTTGAAAAAAAGCACTTGTCCATTAAGTTCAACCAAGGAAGGATAGGGATTGAATGGGAAGGGATTTAGGGGGAACTATAAAACATAACCTCAATGTTATTTGAGTGTAAAAGGCATCTAGACTAGAGCATGACGCGAACATGGCGTCCGGGCTTGGAGCTCTGGTCGGAGCATTACGGGTACTCGAAACGCTCGGTTACTCGGACGAATTAATCCGCTCCCGATCGAGTGAAAGGGAAGTGAAATTGAATAGAAAAATGGCAGCTCCCCGCCGTTTTTTTTGATTTTGGCGGCCAGAAAACAGAGCCAATCACAATTCAGGAGACTCTAAGCACCTGCCACCAAGCATGACGTCGGTACCTTTAACGTCGATAGCAGTTGTTGGCGTGGCCAGATCACGGGTGACCATGGTGATAGACTAGCCGTGCAGCGCTGCTCGGATCCTTCTGTCTCTGGCTGGCCGTATAGGGATTGAGAGCTGCTGCTTGACTCAGGAAACGTGCAATTGGTGTTGATTAGCTTACTGTTAGGCAGGAGTGGATTCTCAAAGAACCCAAAGCCCTTCTCTACGGGAATGGAGTAAATACCAATTTACGCCCCTGGCGGGAGTTAATTCAACGCGCCACGCCCCAATAAACGCTTATACTTTTTTCTCATTCTCTAATTTGGCATCTTATGATCCATCGTTGTGTGAGGAATAATAGCAGGGGGACCTTGCTACGTTGTGTTTAGCTCTTGGTTGGCACACATTTATCCATAGCAAAGGAGCCCCCGAAGTAGGAAAATTCAGTGCGGGTTGGATTTCTATTAGGCAATAACTCGAGTGTCATACAGTTATTGGCATGAGTGTTGCTTCCTTTGATAATTGGCGAGAAAAATAGCCATAGGGGGAGGAATACAAAACAGCCTTCTTGAAAGCCTACAGTTAGCGTTTCTTAGAGATTTCGAGTTCTGAGTTGATCTGCTGGTGGATGTAGTTTTGCAGTGCATAGTCCGTGCAATCTGTGCAATTTGCTAGTAGAGACTTGCGGGACCGCTGTGTTCTGCACAGCTTAGTGGCGCAGCAGTATCCATAGCAGAGGATGAAGTGGCCAAAAGTCAGTAGTAGGGGTGGATTGATTTCTGAGTAGGCAATACTCTAGTGTTCATCTCATCATGGCATAGTACTAGTAGCTTCCTTTGTACTTGGCTTAGAAAATGAGCGCATTAGGAAGAGATACAAAAAGCTTCTGTAATGCCATCAGTAGCTTCTATATATTGTGATTTGACTGGTGATATGCTAAGTGCGAAGTGGATAAACGTCATAGGTTCCTGCAGTGCATGTACTTGCCATCTGAGCCAATTTGTCAGTGGACTTGGCGAGGACGCTGTGTGCGCTTAATGGACGCACATGATCCATAGCAAAGGCTGAAGTGCAAAAATAAGTAGGGGTGTTGGATTTTATTAGGCAATAACTCAGTGTCCCTTCATCTGGCATAGTACTGTGCTTCCTTGTACTGGCTTAGAAAATAGCTACTATAGGAGAATACAAACAGCTTCTTGAAGCCGTACGCTAAGTAGGCGTTCTATATATTTGATTTCTGGTTGATCTGCTGGGTGGCTTGTTTTGGACCGTGTCTTGCAGATAGCAAAGATACTTGCCAATTATGGAGCAATTTGAATAAGTTGACGAGCTTGCGAACCGCTGATGTTGCTGCGCTAGTGGAGCACAATCCATAGCAAAGGCTGACGTTCTAGTGGCAAAATTCTAGAGGCGAGTGCCGGGATTTCATTAGGCCAGAAACTCCGTAAGTCATCTCTAGTACTGGAATAGTAATGTGGCTTCCTTTGGCATAACTTGGTAGAAAAATTAGTCCAAGGAGTGTAAGGAGGAATAGCAAAAGTTACTTGAAAGCCTACAGTAGCGTGATGCGCAGATATGATTTGATTTCGGTTTTGACTCGTGGCCATGTAGTTTCTGAGTGCACGTACTTGCCAATCTGAGCACGTTGGTAGCATCGCAGGAGACTTGCGGATCATCCGTGATGTTCTGCGCTTACGTGGCGCACATATCCATAGCAAAGACGTACGTGGCAAAATTCAGTAGGGGTTGGATTCTCTGATAGAAGGCAATAAATGTCACGGTCATCTTCATCATGCGCATAGTCACTGTGCTTCCTTTGCATACTTGGCTAGGAAAATATGCCAAAGGAGAATACAAACAACTCTTGAAGGCCTACAGTAGCGGTCATATATTGCTTCTGTTGATCTGCTGGTCGGCATGTAGTTCTGCACGGCATGTATTAGCACACATTCTGAGCAAGTGTGTAGTAGGTGCGACCGCTTTGTTCGGCGTTCGTGGCGCAATCCATAGAAAGGCACGCAAGTGGCAAAATTCAGTAGGGGTTGGATTCTATTAGGCAAAACTCGTGTCATTTCATCCGGCATGTAACTGTAGTTCCTTGATACTTGGACTAGAAAATAGCCAAGGAGAATACAAACAGCTTTCTTGATCTGACGCCTAACATAGCGTTTATCTATATGGATTCTGGTTGATCTGCTGGGGCTGAGTTTCTGCAGTGCAGTATGTAATATGCATGACTTCTGAGCAATTGTAGTGGGATTGCCGACCCGCGTGTTCTGGCTTAGTGCGCACATATCCACTAGCAAAGGCAATGGACCGAAGTGGCGAAAATTAAGTATAGGGGTTTGGATTATTTAGGCAAGAACTCAGTGTCATGTCTCATACGGCATTAGTACTGTGCTTTCGTTTTCGATACTGGCTAGAAAATATCCCAGGTAGAATACAAACAGTTCTTTGATCTTGAAGCGTAACAGTAGCGTTTATATATGGATCTGGTTGATCGCGGTGGCTTGTTATGAAGGACCTTTTTGTGTAGTTCTGCAGTGGCGATACTTGCCAATTTGAGCAATTGTAGTGAGACGTGAGGTACACGTCGGTGTTCTGCTCGACCTTAGTGGCGCAATATCCATAGCATAAGAGACAACGTAGAGTCGGCCCAAAATCAAGGTAGGGGTGGATTTCTATTAGGGCCAATAACTCAGTGTCATCTCATCGGCATACGTACTGTTGATTCCTGTGCAACTTGGCTAGAAAGATAGCCATAAGTTGAGAGATAACAAACAGTACTTCTGATCTTGGAATGGCCGTACAGTAGCGTGGATACGAGTATATGTGATTCTACGGTGGATCTGCTGAGTAGTGGTCGATGGGGTAGTTTCTGAACAGTGCATAGTAATTGCCAATTCTGTAGCAATCTTGTAGTGGGACATTTGCGCGACCCGCTGTGTTCTGAAAGCGCTCCAAGGGAGGGCGCACATATCAAGCAAAGGACGAAGTGGAAAAATCAGTAGGGGTTTGGATTTCTATTAGGCAATAATCAGTTGTCATTCATTCTGGCAAGTAACGGTGCGTCCTTTGCGATACGTGGGCCTAGGAGAAATAGATCTCCATAGCAATAGGATAGCATTGTTTGGTTTTTAAAAATAACTCAAAAAAACAGAAAACACAAGCAGAGCTCCAAAATTAGTGCATGTATAATAGTAAGGGTTTTAAAACGACAATGACATCCAAATTATTAACCCCTATTTGCCTATTTTGGCCTTTAGGATGTGGCCCCATTTTTCAAATCTCTCCTGTGTCACTATAAGTGGTCATAGCTTTGGAACGCTATGAGATATACAGGAGATTTTGAGATTGTTTTCTCGTGACACATTGTACTTCAAATTAGTTTAAAAATTTGGGTGATATCTTTTGTGTTTGGTATTAAAAAAAACAAAATTTGGAAAAATTCTTTATTTTCAAAGTCCTAAATTCTCTACTTTTGAAGCAGATAGTCATAGCACCCAAATAAATTCATAACTTACATTTCCTAAATATCTGCTTTATGTTGGCATGGTTTTTTAAGATTCCACATATTTTACTAGAATGTTATGAGGCTCAGAATTTGGGTGCCATTTTTCAAATTTTTAGGAAAATCAGCAAAACTCATATTTAGATGGACCTGCTCAAATTCTAATTGACTGTAAGAGGCCTAAATAATAGCTAGACTCGTAAATGACCCCATTATGGAAACTAAACCCCTCAACGTATGAAAAACCACTTAAAACAAAATGGAGGTGCAGTTTACAAATTGTAATATTTTTTCACGATACATTCATTTTGGGCGGAAAATTAAACATTTGCAGTGGATTAAATGAAAAAAAGGCTCCACAAAGTTTGATACCCAATTTCTTCCGAGTACACCAACAACTAAAAAAAAAAACTCATCTTCCCCTGACGGCCACAGTCCTTGCTAGTCCTGACAAGCTGGGTCACATAGAAAAAAAGGTGTAATTAGCAGGGAGGTGGGTTCAAGATGTCCAGTGCTCCGGGCTGCTAATTATTCCCACCCCCACACCTCCCTCCCCTGTCGGAGAGGGACGGTGACTAACTTTCTTTTCAGGTGACCCAGCGTGTCATTCGTTTTTTGTTTTTTTAGTGGTTGAGTTCCTTTAAAGTTTCAGGAATCCGCACTCGTCACCTGGGAGTGGCTGGAAAGTAGTGTTTTCCCCCACCCTTGGGAAACTGTCTCCAGGTGTCCTTTTCCAAAAGATGCAACACACCCATCACTGGCTTAGCGACAATCCCTCTCCTACAGCCACTCCAGGTGTGCTGAACACTAGCACATGGTATTGAAAGGCACTCCTACAGCGGGTGTACTACTGAGTTCGGCCTATTAGTTATAGCAGCACCCCAGTCGTCCCAATGCCGTTAGCGGCTCAGATCATTTGACATGGAGGCTGCTGTGATTAGGGACGAGTAGAAATCTGAAGTATTCTGTTTTTAGCACACAAATCTAAAAAACTGCATTGTAGACTATGATACGATGTATAGGGATGTGGTGACCAGACTTTTTTAAAAAAAGCACTATCAACATTTTCAGCATCACCCAGCAATAATAAGCCACAATCTCAACATAGTTTGCAGTTGCATCAAAATCTGAAAGGTGCTTTTGCTGTATAGTTTGCTGGTCCATCAATATCTAAAAAGCGCTGTTGCTGTATAGTTTGTCAGTTCATCAGGATCATCACACTTTACAGTTTTTACAGGATCGGTAAGTGTAAAACTTTCACTTATCACTCCAAGATCTATTGCTCATACAGTACTACATTGTAGTACCGAGTAATTTTTCACCTATATTTCCAAATGGTTCTGAAGGTTTTTAAATGAGAAAGGAAGGGGATTAAGGGATAGACATTTGGTTGTGGTGGTATTGGTGCTGGGGGTGGTGATAGGGATGCTGCTGAAGTGAGAGATCGTGTTCGTCTCGCCTGCTTTAATTCCGCTGATGTAAGCAGGCGCCAGGTGTGCATTGTATACTGTGGAGGCATTGGTCAATTAAATGGCAGACGTGGCTCAAAAAGGGATTGTTGGTTAAAGTGCAGAGATTTACTTCCTCAAAAATCCAAAGCTGTTCAGACAAATGTCATGGCGCAGTCACTCTTCGACCTGCCAGAAATTGAGTTGCAAAATTTCCCTAGACCTTGTGTTGGAGGATGAGGCTGGCGGACCATAGAAGAGATCTAGAATGATATGATAACACAACTGTCAACTACTGTGGTAGCGAAGAAGGGCATGACAGGGGGGATCGGATGTAGAAAAAGTGAGGGTTGCTGATGAGGTCCTAGACCATACCTGGATGGCAAACAATGGGTCGACGTAGCCAAAGTTGTGAGTGCAATACACAGGGTGTCCATACGTTTTTTATGCCGGAGGACAGATACAGAAACATGTCATTCCACAACGGTCCAACCGCTCTTCGTTTAGTTGCAGCACAAGCCATTAGACTTCAACCGGAGCCACCTTCAGTATGGACCAGGCACCTGAAAAGTAAACATGAGCTGAAAGGGATTGAGACACCAATTAAGGCCTTCAGGCAGAAACTGAGGCTTCCTCTGCTGTTTTTGTTGCTCAGCCTGTGCCACCACCTTCCAAGGGACCAGACACTTGTGCCCCCACAAAGGGAGGATGTGACACCATTACCCACACTAGCAAGAAAATACCTATCACCAATCCTGTGCACACCAGCCATTCGCTTTCACATCCCCACCAAATGCATGGAGAGAAAAAGGAAGTTGGGCCAAACTCACTCCAAGCTCTGGTTCAAAAAAAGAGCATTTCCAAACCATAGGAAAGAATAGTAACCAACAGAGCATTTTTCCATATATGGAAAGTCCCAGCCACCACTACTTTTATGCAGGCCGCCATGCACCACAGGTTGTGGACAAAATCAGGGTGCCTGCAAATTGTAATTAGTCCTGAGGTGGACCAAGCTGACATGTGGCATGAGGAAACATACAATCTCACTTAACGGACTACTCAGTTAATGTAGGGCTAGACTGCGGCGGCATGTAAGGGGCTTCAGTCAAGGGTCATGTAAGGGCGCTGCATCAAAATATTGGACCACAAAACAACCTTATGAGGAGTGCCCGGGGAATTCAAAACTTCTGTTTAAGTCGCCTCACAAAACACATGGTTACAAGAATGAAAAACATTATTGGATCCTTAGGTAAGGCCGTAAAAAAAATTAAGAACGAGCAAAAATTTAAATGTCATTACATCCAAACTTTTTCAAAAAGGATCAGCGGAAAGTTGGTACCAAAATAGTACGACTGAAAATAACAACTCATATGCAAAAAATAAGACCTCTACCAGCTCAGTGAACTGAAAATTTTAAAAGGTTGCCAACGAAAAGATGGTGATACTAAAACAATGATATTCTCGACATACCGTATTTTCCGGACTATAAAGGGCAAAAAAAACCTAGGATTTCCTTAGAAAATCCAAGTGCCGCATAAAGTCTGCGTGCGCCCTATGTATGGAGGGCAGCGGACCCCCACTTTACATAGGTCCCCGCTACCGGAGACGGAGACAGCAGATCCAGAGGGAACGCAGTTCCATTCCAGATGGAGATTACGCTGTCTCCGGTAGCGGGAACTATTGTAAGTAGGTCCGCGGCCATCCTGCCCTGAGGGACCCCTCCCCCGCCTCACATCTAAGGCTCGATACGGTCGGTTCCACTGGCGGTCGTCAGCTCTGCCACGCCCCCGGCCATGCCACGCCCCCGACCTGCGCCCTATCGTTTTTTTTTTTTTTCGGTGCACCTTATATATGGAATTATTCAATATATAAGCGTGACTACTAATGCGCCTTAATAGTCCGGTGAGCCTAATGGCCCGGAAAATACGTAGTCTTTTTCAGTAAAGTGTAAAAATATATAAAAATTTATATTTAAAAAATTATAGAATAATTCGAAGTATACTATGATTATGTGATAACTAAGACATCATATTATTTTATGTATGGTGAAGACCCCAAAAAATGCAAAAAACTTTTTCCTTATATTCAGTCAAGAGTAAATAAAACTCAAAATAAGTTAAGAAAAACCCACCCACAATGAGGGTACAGATTTGTCTAAGTGCATCTAATCTTGCATGAAATAGGCCCTTATATGCCAAATGCCATAAAAAATAAAGCTTGTATAGCCTTTAAAACGAGGAATTTGCAAAATCGTTCGGAATGGACGTATCATCCCTTCAGTGCCATGAGGTGCCAATAACAGCAGTTTACCATGCACATTAGAGGTAATGGGTAATCAACGTTTGTTCAAACGTTTTTGGTATTTTATCCACTGATATGTGTATTTAAAAAAAAAAATACATGTTCTTAGCCCAAAAAAATGAAAATTTTAAAGTGCACCTGATTGTTGTTTAACACCGTGAAACAAGACAGGGTTAACAAAATCTAAAGTTCCCCTTTCCAAATCTACTTTTACGCTTAGCTTATGAGAGGCTCCCTGTAGATTCCTTAAAACAGCCACCATATAAAGATGATACGTTTTGAGAATAGTCCATTAATAATTATTTAACTGTAATTGAAATGGATATCAATTAATCATATTAACAGCATACGAATTTAAACTCGCAGCATTTTTAAAATTCTATTCAGTTTTATACATGGATGTCTTTTTCACTGACTATCAAAGCCAGAAGAAGACAGCTTTTATTTTATTATTTTCATGAATCAGATTGTGCGAGAAAAGCAATATAGGTCACTGTCAGATATTGAATGGGTAAAACTCTAATAGGTTTGGAGAAGACAATAGGAGCTAATGAAAATTTCAAATAAAGATAAAGATAGAACTTCTCTACTTTCCATGGGGATGATGATACTGCCACAGTAAGGGGATACACCAATTATGATGTGGCAGCACTCTGCAAGTCAGCATAGGAAGGTTTTTGCCTTCCCTATCAAATCATCCCCTCCAGTGAAAGCGATATATGTTTCCGCTGGGAATAATTATTATATGATATATAATATATATATATACATATTAACACATCAGATCACATAGTCTGCATATTAACCAAGCAAATAATCAATAATTTGTTTATAACAAACCTTATACGAGGACCCCCTCTTATTATGACAATATAGGTAAAAAACTTTATGTGAAGACTTTGAGGATGAGTGTTTGGGTTCCATGGTCAATTCTGTGACTTTTACATCAATCTCAATATATTTTTTTGTGTAGTTGGGTCTATCAAAGATTCATTCACAGTCATGTTTTTCTGTTTATTAGTTGAAGCTTTTTTGTGAGGATAAAATAGCTGGTATACTGCTCAGCTGAGGTTGTCATATCATGTCCTTTTCAACATGTAAGTTAGACAGGACATGCCTTCCATAGATTTCCATAAGGAAGATAAGCATCAAGCTGCAGAGGCAAAATTAGATCCAAGGTAAATGCTTGTTTTTATGTACTGCACTTTTACAAATGAAAAAAAAAAAAAACATCTGCAAACCTTGTGTTAAGCTGGAGGACATAGTAAATTATAAATTAAAGTATTATCTGCCTGGAAATTGCTATTTTACTGTAACTATTATACTTAATTACTAGTACTTAGTAATGACTAATAGTTAATTACTTAGTTTATCTAATTTAATATATAGTTAAGATGTTTTTAAAATAGCTAGGAATTATCAGCACAAACAACTTTGTGTCTTCAGCACCTTTGCAGACTGATTTGTTTCAATGACTACAGACAACAAAACTACCTCTGTGGTCTTGAGTTTGGGGTCCTTCTATCTGGCTCTAGTTGAAATACATTTGCTGAACAGCACGTGGTAGCATATACGCATTGGTTGAAATTACAGTATGTGAATGTATGTTGAAACGATGATGAAACAGGGATTGTATACGAAAGGTTATTACAGCATGTCTTTGTAAGTTTGCCAAGAAAAGTTATATTTGATCCTCTATAATAAAGCTCAATATGAAAATGAATTTCACATTGGGGAAAGGAGCATGGTAAAGCATGTCTTATAGAACTAACTCTTGGAATTTGGATGCATTTCAGCTCTTTGCAATTAGGTTCTCACTTTGTGTACATTCGATAACTCAATTGTTATCTTTAGTTGTGCTTTGCTCAAATGTTTGTAACCAATTGTACTAATTCCTGAATTCAATTCTCAAAAGAAATTCACAGACAGTATTTCCCTATCATGCCATAGCCAAAACCACCTGATTACCTCTTATGCTTTCCCTAGACAATTCTAGTAGCAAATCTTAATACTAAACAGATAAATAAGACAAGTAAAATTCTATTTTTAATCTAATGGATAACAGGAATCTGTCACAGTTGCTCCGAGACCCAACATCTCAAAGTACCCATGATCTTGTTGACCCAGCACACCATTCTTGCTCTGTCTACTTCCCCGTCATGACTTCCACCAGTGGATGTGCGCAGTTCCCATCCTAGGGTGGGCGTGCGACGGCTGCATTTTAAGATTAAAGGCCAGTTACCGCTGATTGAGTACTGGCCTTTCAGAAAATGAAATTAAAAGCAGTATCCCCAGCATACCTGCCGGATATCTTCATGCGCATGCCATGCCAAGCTTTTGCCCTGCCTTGCGTAGTAATTTTGAGTTTCCAGTGTGACCCTGGTGGGTTCGGGCATCGACTATGATTCCTGTTCCGCCCTGCCCTGACGTTCTGCTATGCTTCTGACCTGAATCTTTGCACCGGTCTTATCCTTCTGGCCTGTCCCCGAACCACAAAATTGCCTTCCGACTCTGTACCCACCTTGGCTCACCGCAGACAAGATCCCACCTGTCGGACATTGACTTGTGGCATCCCGCGCAGCAAGTCCCTACTGCTTTGCGGCAGGGCCCTGGGAGAACCCGGTACCACTTCGACTCGGTTCCAGTTGTCGGCTTGTGTCATCGATCGCGGTGGTTCAGGGTCACTACCCATGGAGTCTGACACTAACAATCAGGCCCCTGGACCCAACCAGGTTCTGCCTAGGTTAGATCTTACCACACATGTGGTCAGGCAGTCTTGTCCAAGCCAGTAGCGGAGAACAGCTTGGACAAGCACCACCATGTTGCAAACATTGATTGCCCCTCAGCAACAGCGTAAAGATCCCTGCGGGCCTATCCTGCTACCCCGGATGGTTCTGCCTTCACTGAACTAGGATGAGACTCTCCATGCTACAAGTATCATAGGGACCATGGAGGTGTGCAGGGATTTTCATTCCTACCTGAACTTGGAACTCCATGGAAACTTAGCTGTCTCAAGTTGTCACAGAAGGTTCAAAGTGGTCCTTCATATCAGGCCTCCTCTCCAGGAAGCCCTGGCCGGGGTATTCCTCTCGGGGCAGAGAGAGAAATTAATTCACGGCTACCATCACAGAATTGCTTTTGCAGAATTCCAATCCATGCAGGAACATGAACGGGAGTCTTCAGTTGAGACAAGCCACTGCTGAAGCTGCATCAAGGGGACTATTGTTCGGTGACTATTGCAGTTCAGTTTCAGTACCCTGGACTATGAATCACATGGAACAATGCATCCAGACTGAGACCTTTAAAAAGGGACTTTCGGGAACAAGTTAAAAGAGCGCTGCCTGCACAAACTGACATAATACTCTGAGTGGCTCATCACTCTGCACTAGGATTGATACGTTTCAAGGAGCACGCTGAAGCGCAATGTCTAAGCAACCGCAAGCCCCGGATTTTCGAAAAAATTGCATAGCTGGCATGCCCTGGTCGCTCAGAATCACATCCCCGTGTGTCCCGCCTCGAGAAAGCCCTAGTAATCTCCTCGGTCGTGGCCAGATTCTCTCCGAACCATCCGATACTATGCATACCCTTGTATTGCAAGTTGGAGCTTGCCTACAAGACGAGACTGCCTTGATCCACCTCACCTCCTCCTGCGGGGTCTTCCTCCTAGATGCAGCTCATGGTCCTGTGCCTTAATTGGAGACGGGGGGGGGAGGGGGCATTTCATGGGGGCAAGATTGCCAGTTCCGCTGGTTGGTTCTCATCAAGTACCCATCATGGCTCTTCTGTGAATCCCAAGCCTCTGATAGGTCTTCTAATTGCTATCAGGGGACTTTGATGTTGGCTTTTTATAAGAAGCAAGCTGAGACTTTCCACCGGTTCTGCATTCATTTGACTCTGACCCGGTACCTTTGCGACATGTCGCGTCCTCCTGCCTGTCCTCGACCTTCCAACAGACCTTTGGCAGCAGGCTCTGTGAAAAACGAGTGCATTACCAAACAAAGCAGAATAGGATCAAAATTTACCCACTTAATACACAAGATACCAGTATTCGTAGTAAATTATTCAAAACTTTATTTCGATACCAAAATGGACACGCAAATGGATTAAAAACAAAATTAAAACCATGTGAAACAACAAGACAAGGTGGTGGTCAGAATAGTAATAGCTTATACACCCTCAATCGGAGTTAGGACAAAAGGATAGTCAAAATATAAGTTATTAAAGGACCGTACCAATGGCCAAAATAGGGCACAATGTAAACAAAGTGCCTACCAATGGTGTGTTTCGAATCACCACTGAAAAACGGGTACCGGTTTAAGACTCGGTCTAGGTGTCGAGTGTTCAGCGCCCATGTGTACAGTGGGTCCACTACTCTGGAGTAACCTAAAATGCAGCTCCCACTCATTGAAGGTCAGGAGTATTTTAAACTGAAGTACCAGACATATCCACATCACGGATATTGATGTATGATTTCTGTTAGTCATATATTTAGGTCATATGAATCTGTATGCTAGTACAGTGGACCTTTTCATCGGCACTGACTTCAAGTAGGTCACTGTATCAATATCATATCCATATAAAATACATGAATAGGCTAGCTGTACAAAATCGCAAAAAAAAACTCCACGGTTTTCTGGTCTCCCTGGATACCCGAACATATGCAGACGTATTGCAAAAGTATTTTAAATGTGGCCAGGTGTACAGAACAGAAAGAAATATTGGAGAAAAAAGGACATGAGTGGATGTTTTTACATCGACTCATTGGACGTACAGCCATTTAAAAATGATGCCGTATTGCCCATGAAAATGAATGTGGGCTGTGTGCTACCCATATGAAAATGATACGGTATAGGTAGCATATAACTGTTCATGCATTCGGTGCAAGAGGCTTGTTGAACGCGGGAGAATTAAACTAGAGTGATGCTATTGAAGATTTCAACTTTTCTTGGTACCAATAGAGATAGAAACTGTTGATATTTCATTTCTTGGCCAAATAACCTGACGTCTATGAAAACTATAAAACACATATTAATTGATTTTCCTAAATACACATGAAGCAACGCCAAAATAACTAGTGAATGTAGGTAAATGCAAGACCCAGACATAGTAAAAAATGTGAGAAGTAAGCAACAACACTTTGATTCTTTAAAGACAACCGCGTGGTCTAAAGAGGAAGGAACCACACAATTGTGAACTTAGGCCTACAAAAAAGATCCATCACAGGCAGATGTGTACTGTTGTCCTTTACTATATTTTTCTTAGTGTGCCGGGAAATGCGGAAATTACTCAGAGGTTGAAGAAAACCACAAAGGCTCTTTCTGGCAGCTATAGAAAAATGGCAAAAAAAAATGCCCACGTTAGCAACACAAGTTAAGAGTATATGAAAGGAGATGAAGGGAGTAGACACAATTCTGGAACAAAATAAAAAGCAAAGTTCTTTTAAAACTAGTCAAAATGTTTCTCCGTTACATCTCAATGAAACACTGTGGGAAACAAGATGGTCACTCGGAAGAAACTTGGTTATTCTGGGGTATTTCTTGAGGCAGAAAAACAGATCAGTTTTACCACACTGTCTAAAAGTGTTACAACAGTTTATTTTATTCGTAATTTATCACAGGTCCAAATGATGAATGGGATGAGGTGAAATTGCCCGAAATAAAATATACTTATAGACAAATTCATTGCAATTTTCTAGACTCTCTTCCAGTCATATTCTAGAGAAAAATACATCCAGAACAATACAAATCTGGTCTATGGTTACATAGGTGCCACCGGTGTGACCATCGGTAACGTAAACATAGAAGCTTTCTGTAGAATGGACACTTCAAGTAGAGATCGAGGAAACCGTGAGGAATTGAATGAAACAGAAGAAAGTACATTGGAAAATTGTATTATCTTTCATAATCCGTAATACAACCACTCTTTTTATTTATAGTTGGGAATGTCAGGTGTGAGTGTACTTAGTGCACCAGACGTTCCCAAAATCATGGAGATAGAACGGGCGGAAGAGACGCAGAGTCTGAGCGATCAGTGCAGGAGCGACATCTGTATTTGACAGGCTGGGCCTCTGCTTTTACCGCTGTTAACACTTAAGGTGCTGTAGGTCAACATGGCTTGAGGCAATCTAAAGTGCTTTCGCACCTCTCTTGCGCTTAATCCGTCCACCGTGTTGTATAATTACTTTAAGTTCCGAGTGGACCGGTAAAATAACTGGTAATCATAAAATGCCTCATATATATAAAACTCTAATAATAATACTGCATTGGAGGAAAACTGGGGTCATTTGTGGGGGTTTCACTGTTCTGGAACTCAGGATTTTTTCACATGTTCAGGGCACCTGAAACAGGCACCATCAAAATCCCCCTCAAGAAGCTAAAATGCATCGTCACTTCTATGATTGTTGGTCAACCACTAAGTTGTTTTTTTAATTCAAATTTGGGGGACAGGCCCACTTGACGCAAACTCATAGCAAAATATGAATTGGTTTTTCCTTTATCCTTCATGAATAGGACTGAGGACTAAGTAATCTATTTAACTGTAAAATATTGCATATTTTCCAATAGAACCTCCATTTTGTTTTAATTCATGGGGATGCTTAAAGGGTTGTTAAACAAGTTACCAAAGGCTTTTTGAATAAAATGAGTGGTGCAAGTTTTTAAAGTTGGCCTCTAAAATAATTGATGGATCTGAAATTCCTTTAAAGTGCAGAATCTCCAGTTATATGTGTTGTAACCTTTCTTCCCAGCAAAAAGCAGATATAGGGTTAATGTAAATAGATAACTAATTTGGATGATTAGACTTGATGATAAGTAATTCACAAAATTACAAATTTTTCAAATTTTTTACAAATTTCAACTTTATTTAGGTTATGCAGCAATATATTTCATCAAAATATACCAGGGGAGTGAATCTACACACCTTGTCTTGATAAAATCGATCTAAATAAGTGGTAAGTAAAGAGGAACTTTATTCTACCCACAAAGATTACCCTGGAAGTCTACAACATGCCTCCAAAAATTGTATTCATCCTCTTCCATAAGATGCAGGAATTATTTAATTTCACAGCGGCTGCCTCATGACCCAGTGGACAATCCAAACTTCCACATATCTTCAAATCACTCAGCAGCTTGTGGGGGTGGTTACACGCAGCTACAGCAGACGTTCTGAAGCTCTGCATGAGTGGCGTGTCCAATATGTCATGGGACTAGTGACTTGCTATAAGGGTCAAAAAATTAACATCCTTATCATAAGCATCTATGATAAAATCCCATCAATTATTTGCCCTATTTGAATGGCTTTCACTGGCATTAACCCCTTAACGAACTCTTGGCCTTTTTTAGGTTTTTTCACTGCCATTGTTCACTCCCACATTCAACAAGCATAATTTTTTATTTTTCCACATAAAAGGAGCTGTGTTATGGATTTTATTTTCTGCATAACAAATTGCAACTTCGTAGGGACGGAATTACATATTCCATGGTTGCGTACTGGGAAGCAGGAAAATTCCAAATGCAGTGAAAATGGTTGGAAAAAACACATTTGCGACGTTTCTTGTGGGCTTGATTTACAGTCACTGGTGCCCAAATGACAGGTCTACTTTATTCTTTGGGTTGCTCGATGATGGGGGTACCAAATTTGATAGGTTTATAAGTTTTCATACATTTAAAAAAATTAAAACTCCTGTACAAAAATTTGTTTTTATTTTGCCGTCTTCTGGGACGGCAATAACTTTTTCATACTTGGGTGTGTAAGGAGCTGTGGGTGGTTTGTAATTTTTTGCAACTTTTGATTGGCGTTTTTTTTTCATTTGCTAAATTTTAGGACGTGGACATTTGATCAACTTTTTATTAATTCTTTTTATTTCCAAAAGGCAAAAAAAATTTTGATTTTGGACCGATATTTCCATTAAGGGTAACGCAGCGAAAAAAACGTTATTATATTTTGGATAGATGGGAAAATTTCGGACGCGGGACGATACCTAATGTGTTTAGATTTTTACTTTTAGTAATATTAATAAGTATAGGGAAAGGGGGGTGTTGGTGTGGTGGTGGTCGGGTGGTGAGGGGTGATGGTGATTTGAATTTTAGTTTCTTTTATTATAATTTTTTTTTTTTAACTTTTTTTTTAATTTTACTTGTGACTATTTTTCAGACTCCTCGGGGACTTTGAACACTAGGTTGTTATGATTCGATCCCTAGCCATATAATTCCATTACGGCATATGGCAGTCTATGCGGATTTTACTCCTCATTCATACAATGTGCTGATAGAACATTGTAATGAAGGGTGGTTGGTTAATAACGAGACAGGCTGTAATGGAAACGGACACAATCCCCGTGAAGTATTGGGGAGGCGATGATCGAGCAAGATGCGGAGCCATATTTGAAGCCTCAGGCAGCATGCCTGGTGGCGATAGTAGTGAAAGCACCCGCGATGGTGCTAGCACCGATCGCGGGGTGGTGTTACCGGAAGCCTTTGCATGCAATATGCCCTCTCCATGCACCAGGGAAACGGCGGACGCCGCTACTAGTAAGGTGTGCGTCAGGACTGGGTACAATAACTTACGAGGGAACACCCACAGAGCAATTTTACTTCGTCGTTTGCAATATTTCTGGATAATTATGTCCTTCCCTAGCTTGCGACCTTAATTATTATGGTATTATCATAACCTGTGTTGACTTGGGTGTTATTTCCTCTCTTCCTTTTCTTATACACCCTGCACTACTATCTTTACCACAGACCTCATTTTAATTTTTCTTTGAACTAGCACCACGGCCAGGTAGGTGGAGTCAATATTACTGTACCGAGGCTTCAACTCTGGAAAAATTGCTTGTTTAGAGGGAATTAGTTGTGTTCCGGCGGCGAAACCGATGTTTTCAACATTGCTACATTCTAACATGTTCAGAGGCTTACCAGCCCTGGATTGTAAGAAAACACTGTACTTTACTGAATGGTTTTTGTTGGTTGGTTTCGCTGTAGCTGTAGGCGTCTTGAAAATGAACGACCTTCCCCAATACTAATGTTATGCAGCCTTCCCATTCAATCCCTTTCCTTTTGAGGGAAGTCCATTTGTCTGGCACAAACAAAATCCAAGTCTGCAACACAACTAAACCCATATAAAGAGCTAGTAGCTTACCATTAAGGGTAGAGGGACTGTTAAAAAATAGAGGAGGCGCAGCTAGCTTCTCTCAATTATAGTTCTCACCAATTATGATCAACCTGGTTTTAGTTTTAAAAACGGTATCTGAGAAACTGAACATTTAGAAGAAACTGAACCTGTGAACGCACCTTAGATATGTCATATGCTCCTCCCATGTTCCACAAAAACTTTTTTCCTCAACATAGAGCTACGGTGAGAGGATTATATTGATGAGAAGAACACATGGCCAGGAATGCCAGCTTTTTTGTGTGTGTGTGTGTAATCGTCTAAGGTCCATTTCACCAATTGAGTTTTCCCGCGGTTTCTGCGCGGCTTTTGAAAGGCAGAACGTGCAGTCATGCACTCGGACCATTGTATCAATGGGTCTTGCAGACTTGCATTTTTTACAAGTGCGCTTTCATCTTTAAACACCGCGTTTTAAATTCAGCATGCTCTACTTTGTTGCAAGTCAGCGATGTGAAAAATGAAACCATACAAGTTTATGGGACGCATCCAAAAACGCATTGCACTCTGAGAACTTCAAGTGCAATGCGTTTTCACGCATCAATTGCATAGCAAAGATAGAGCTCAGTCCTGATCCATTTCTCGGCGCATTTTCTGCGCTGTGGAAAAACGCATGAAATTGCAATATTAAAATTGCATCACAAAACGGCATGAAAAATGAGACACTGAACAAACTATACTGAAAACTTGATTGCACTCTTGAGCAACACCTGTGCGGTTTTGCACTGACCACACACCCTGATGCGCACCCGATCAGACTCTTGACGTGATCGCAACATAAGTGTGGAAGGGGCCTAAGAGGAGACCACTTCAGAATGGTTAAACCTAAAAAGTTCTGGCGAACCATTGATGGTAATTTCTCTGTTTGTGCTTTTAAATCACTTGAACTTACGGACTTTTTGTTTTGTCTCATGCTGAAAGTAAACTGTTTGTTACCGTTATTGAATTCTTTAATAAACTGGACAATTTTAAGGATTTACCTCATGGCTGTGTTTGATGTTTTTAAAGTCTACAGAAGGTAAACACAAAATAAGGAGAAAAGACAGTGGAGGGGCCACATGCCATGGCATACACAATATCACAAACGATTGACTTGGGTTGGAAACAGAAACAGAGAAAGAAGAGAGAAATAAAGTTATAATACACAAAATGTAAAGTATAACACCGATACAAAATATTAGGTATAATACAGTTCAAATTACAGGCAATAATGAGTACCAAAGACAGATAAAAAGTGGCTGTAATAAGTGGAAAAAAGGTCAAAAAGAGGAGTGCAATCCCCAATCGGACCTAGAGTGGTGAATATAAACACTCCCATAAGGCCACAATAACATGAATACGAATGAGTTGGAGGCAAAATAACCATACTCGTATAGCCAAGTGCGAATCTACAGTGGGATGAAGAGATCTATACCACAAGAATGAGGCACACGCCACAACCCCGACACGTGTTTCGCCGTTAGGCGTTCCAAGGGGATTCCCCTTGAGGAAAGCCTAACGGCGAAACAGTGTCGGGGTCTGTGGCGGGTGCTTCAGTCTTTGTGGTATAGTATTCTTCATCCACTGTAGGATTCTCACTTGGCTATACGATTGGTTATTTTTGCCTCCACCTCATACTTAGTCCATATTATTGTGCCTTATTTAGGGATTGTTTTATTCACACTCTAGGTCCGTGGGGATTGCAACTCCTCTTTTTGACCTTTTTCCACTTATGTACAGCCACTTTTAGATGGGCCTTTGAGTTACATCCCATTTATTGCCTGTAAATTGAATCTGTATTAAACTAATAAATTTTGTATCGGTTGTTATAACTTAATTTGGGATTACAAGTCTACCCCCCCAGGAAGGGTCTCGTTACACATTGAACTACAATTGTACACACCAATGTACTATAGCGCAAATCAGCTCACTAGAGTGGGATACTGGTGCAAACAAGATTTACAAGAGTGGTGATGATTGCTAGAATTAGAACAGTTTGTCAGAATCACACCTCACCTCCAGCAGCCCTCGGGTCAGTCAACACATTGGATCAGTTTTGAAATGGTTTGAAAAGCCCTTCCCCCAAATATTTCCCAATCATCGGGTTTGAGATACATTCTAACTCCTTCAATATCACCTACTTATAACTCAGTACCAAGTAATCGGAAAGCCAGACTATGAACTGGAAATCAATTTATAAGTTTTGTTTGCTCTGGTAGGCTCAGGTGACCACATTTTTACCGCACTATGATAATTGGCTGGAGACTGGGCCCTCTCTCTCCAGGACAGCCGACTTACCCCCCAGGAAACAACTTTAATGCCTACAAACTACAATCCTCCCCCCTTACCAGCCATCTTTGATTGAAAAATGCTCTGTAATCTTATATATTTATATCTCTCTCATATTTGGTATTGCACGGCAGAACAATCGATAATAAAAAAAAAGTTCCGAAAAAAAAAATCATTTTTAAATTAATACCTTTAAAAACGCTCTAAACAAGGATTTTTAAAAAAAAGCTACACACTTAAAAATAAGGACCACTAAAAAAAGAACAATTTCCGCAAAAAAGAAGCCCCCCCCATAACAAGTTTGTCAGCCACAAAAATAAAAACAGTTATGCCTATTGAAAAGATGGTGATGCTCAAAGCTACAAGAGTTTCTCCAAATTATTTTTATTCAGTTAAAAGTGGAATAAAATACCCAAAACACCCCCACAAATTTGGAATTGCATGTCCGTTAAACATCTGCATCATAATAAAAAAAGACTCTTATTAGATCACAAGGAACCCTGTAAAAAAAAAAACGCTCCACAAAAAGATCACTTAGAGTCAAAAAGTCATTTTAATTAAATCCCCTATAAAAAAATGCTCTAAAAAGTGATTAAAAAAAAGTTAGGATTCAAGAACAGTAAAAAGTACAATCCTCTCTAAAAAATAATTATATAATATATATATATAGATATATAATATTAATGTGTGTGTGTTGTATATAAAATCCAAACAAAGAAGAGCATCCAAACCAGCCAGGTAAAAGTGAAGAAGAGTTATCCAAAACTGGCAACATTTTCGGTGGTTGTTGTGTAACACTTCACTTCCTCACTTTACCTGCTGGAGTTGGAGTGCTGCTTCATTTTTTGGATTTTATGCATACAGGGTTCCTACCCTGAACCCTGAGGCCTCTGAACCCTTGTAGGGGAACTTTGGACAATGTGCTCCTGTGGATTTTCCCTCTAGTCCCTATATGGTCCACCATTTAGAACAAGAAAAAAAATTATAGCTGTACAATGAAATCTGCCTATGCATGGCGCCTTCTTCCATTCTATGCCAGCCATGCGCCCATACAGCAGGTTGAATACCACACATAAGGTATCGGGTTCGGTGACATGGGCACTGATAGCAAGCCGGGGCAAACGTAGAACAATGGGGCACGGATGACATTGGCAACTGAGACAGCTTGGCACGGAGACATATGGGGCAACTGAGACATGGGCAACGGAAGAGCACGGGCCGGAGACATGGGCACGGAGACATTGGGGGGCCACACGTATACATTGGCACGGAGAGCATCGGGGCACGGAGACATGTGGCAACCGGAGACATGGGGCATACGGAGACAATGGGCCCGGAGAGCCGCGGGGCACGAGACATGGGGCCACGGAGAACATGGCACGGAGGCAGCGGGGCAACGGAGAGCACGGGCAGCTGAGAGCATCGGGGCACGGAGACCCTGGGGGCACGGAGACATGGGGCAACGAGACATGGCACGGAGAGACGGGGCACGGAAGACATGGGGCACGGAGAATGGGCACGAGAGCAAGCGGAGGCGCACGGAGAGCAGCGGGGCACGAGACAGCGGGGCACGGAGAGCAGCGGGGCACGTATAACATGGGGCATGGAGACATGGGGCAACCGAGACATTGGGCAGAACATTGGTCACAGGAGACATGGGCACGAGAGCAGGCGGGGCACGAGCGCAGCGGGGCACGGAGAGCAGCGGGGCAACGGAGGAGCAGCGGGGCACGTGGGACAGCGTTCTCCCGACAAGTAAGCAGATGTGTGCAGAACATCTGCAATCTAGTCTTCACTGTGTTTTCACTTTAAATGATCCTTTGGTTCACTGTTTTTATTCTATTCTTCACCTGTTCTTCACATCTGTTAACTTGTCGGGAGATAATTAACCGCGCGGAACAGTGAAGAATAGATGCAGATGTTGCATACTCTGCTAAACTTATCAGAGACATTCTTTTTAATTAATTAACACATTTTATATTCCCGAACCCTGGTCCTTTTAAAATGCTCGATCCCCATTGACTTCAATGGGGCTCGTTATTCGAGACTAGCACTCGAGCATCTGGGAAAAGTTTCGTCTCGAATACGAGCACTCGCGCATTTATTGCTCGCTCATCTCTAGTCATAGTAAATTCGCTGCTATTTGGCTCTTCTGCATTGATGATTCCACTAGCAGCGATAATAACTGGGGGGTGTGGGGGGGGGACGTAACCCTTCTGTTCCGTGGGGCAGATGGATGGCTTCTAGGGAACACCCAGCCGTCTTAACCCTGATCACTGTGTCTGACCGGTGTTTGAAAGCACTACCCGCTGCACATTCTATAACATGCGCGTTGGGATAGGCTATACACTTTCTTTATTTTTTAACAACTTTAGACACTAAGGGCTTATTTTTTGCGAGAGAGACGAAAATGCACTGTAAAAAAAAAAACCTTAATTTTAAGTGGGTTTTTTAGCTTATTGAAGCAATTTTATTAACTTACTTTACGTGTGGAGGGAAATAAACATCATCACTCTCGTGTTTTGTATTTTTAGCATTTTTTGGGGGGGGTGTCACTGTAGCATAACAATAATATATTATCTATTATTTAAACGAGATCACTACGATTACGGGGGTTACCTCATTTATATAGTTTTATTTTTATTTGTCCAATTTTATTGAGAGGAAACAAACGAAAAAATTGCATTTGTTTTAGTATTGCCATTTTTTATAAGCGGCATAACTATACGTATTTGTTGTTTACTGCGCTGGTTGTTTGTAAGCTTAAGTTTGCGTGCAAGTTGTTCTCTTTCTTGGTATCATTTTTGGGTGCTTGTACCTTTTTCGGATCACTTTTAGAAACATTTTTTGTAAGCAAGTTTGATATAAGTTTTTATTAATTTTTGGCAAGTGTTGTTTTTTTTTTTTTAACCACGTTCACCTAGCGAGGTCCAATTATGATTAGGATTTATTGTACAGATTGTTACGGACGCCGGACGCAGCGGATACCAAATAAGTGGGGTGTTTTAGTGATTTGGTTTTTATATCATACTTTATTACGTGTAAAGGTAAATGTGTGTTTGGGGGGGACTTTCACTTTCTTTTATTATTTATTTTTATTGTAAAAAACCTTTATTTATTTATTTTTTAACTATTTTTTACAGTTACTGACATCTTAGCTTGAACAAGTGTCTCTGATCACTTGTTCAGTTTTTTACAGGTTACACATGCAATACAGATGTATTGCACTTTTAATGTAGACGCTGAGCCTGCTGCGCATGCCCAGTGTCTTACAGCCGGGTCCTGCCAGAATGCACGGACCCGGCTTCCGGATCACGTCCCGGGGTCTGCGATCGGATTCACGTTAAATTAGCGTTAAAATGCCTCTAACACCGCCGCGGTCAGCGCGACCGCGGCGGTTAGGGGTTAACACCCGTGATCGGGAATCTCCAATCGCTGGTGTTAGAGGCTGGTGTCAGCTATAATATATAGGCCGACACCGCAGCTTGGCTAACCGGCTCCGTTTCGGAGCCGTGCAGAGCTTGACTTAATAGTAACTGGATTTTGGCGGGACGCACCTCCCGCGATGCAGTAACTATTACTTCAAATGTCGGAAGGGGTTAAAAAGTCTCACCTGACTATACAACCTCTTCATTAATCTGGGCTAAACCAATGAATGCAAGTGCAACCAAGTGGCATAAAGCCAACTTCGTGACGACTTGAATACTTTTGCAAAAAGTTGCATAAAATCATAGTTTACTCTTACTCCATTTTTCTAAACTGGCTATCTGCTGAGAACTTTGTAGTGCATTTTTAGACTTTTTTTTGAAAAATATCCAGACAGAAAATTAGACCATAAGACTTTTTAAAAGGTCCAACGGCCATTACTAATCGATGGACAGCAGAGCTCCAAATTAGTGCATGTATAATAGTCAAGGGTTTTATTAAAACGACACTGACATCCAATTATTAACCCCTATTTGCCTATTTTGTCCGTTAGGAGGACGGGCCACAATTTTTCAAATCTCTCCTGTGTCCACTATAAGTGGTCATAGCTTGGGAACTCTATGAGATTACAGGAGATTGTGAAGATGTTTTCTCGTGACACATTTTCCTTTTCAAATTAGTTTAAAAATTTTGGGTGATATCTTTTGTTTTTGGTATTAAAAAAACAAAATTTGGAAAAGTCTTTATTTTCAAAGTCCTAAATTCTCTACTTTGACAGCAGATAGTCATAGCACCCAAATAAATTCATAAATTACATTTCCTAAATATCTGCTTATGTTGCGCATGGTTTGTTTAAGATTCCAACATATTTTACTATAATGTTATAGGCTCGTCAAATTATTGGTGGCATTGTCAATTTTTAGGAAACCAGCAAAACTCATATTTAGATGGACTGCTCATTTCTAATTACTTAAGAGGCCTAAATAATTAGCTAGACTCGTAAATGACCCCATTATATGGAACTAAAACCCTCAACGTATGAAAAACCCCTTAAAACAAAATGGAGGTGCAGTTTACAAATTGGTAATATTTTGTCACGATACATGCATTTTGGGCGGAAATTAAACTTTTGCATGGATTAAATGAAAAAAGCTCCAAAAGTTTGATACCTCAATTTCCTTCGATTCTTCCGAGTACACCAACCCGATACCTTATGTGTGGTATTCAACCTGCTGTATGGGCGCATGGCTGGCATAGAATGGAAGAAGGCGCCATGCATAGGCAGATTTCATTGTACAGCTATAATTTTTTTTCTTGTTCTAAATGGTGGACCATATAGGGACTAGAGGGAAAATCCACAGGAGCACATTGTCCAAAGTTCCCCTACAAGGGTTCAGAGGCCTCAGGGTTCAGGGTAGGAACCCTGTATGCATAAAATCCAAAAAATGAAGCAGCACTCCAACTCCAGCAGGTAAAGTGAGGAAGTGAAGTGTTACACAACAACCACCGAAAATGTTGCCAGTTTTGGATAACTCTTCTTCACTTTTACCTGGCTGGTTTGGATGCTCTTCTTTGTTTGGATTTTATATACAACACACACACATTAATATTATATATCTATATATATATATTATATAATTATTTTTTAGAGAGGATTGTACTTTTTACTGTTCTTGAATCCTAACTTTTTTTTAATCACTTTTTAGAGCATTTTTTTATAGGGGATTTAATTAAAATGACTTTTTGACTCTAAGTGATCTTTTTGTGGAGCGTTTTTTTTTTTACAGGGTTCCTTGTGATCTAATAAGAGTCTTTTTTTATTATGATGCAGATGTTTAACGGACATGCAATTCCAAATTTGTGGGGGTGTTTTGGGTATTTTATTCCACTTTTAACTGAATAAAAATAATTTGGAGAAACTCTTGTAGCTTTGAGCATCACCATCTTTTCAATAGGCATAACTGTTTTTATTTTTGTGGCTGACAAACTTGTTATGGGGGGGGCTTCTTTTTTGCGGAAATTGTTCTTTTTTTAGTGGTCCTTATTTTTAAGTGTGTAGCTTTTTTTTAAAAATCCTTGTTTAGAGCGTTTTTAAAGGTATTAATTTAAAAATGATTTTTTTTTTCGGAACTTTTTTTTTATTATCGATTGTTCTGCCGTGCAATACCAAATATGAGAGAGATATAAATATATAAGATTACAGAGCATTTTTCAATCAAAGATGGCTGGTAAGGGGGGAGGATTGTAGTTTGTAGGCATTAAAGTTGTTTCCTGGGGGGTAAGTCGGCTGTCCTGGAGAGAGAGGGCCCAGTCTCCAGCCAATTATCATAGTGCGGTAAAAATGTGGTCACCTGAGCCTACCAGAGCAAACAAAACTTATAAATTGATTTCCAGTTCATAGTCTGGCTTTCCGATTACTTGGTACTGAGTTATAAGTAGGTGATATTGAAGGAGTTAGAATGTATCTAAAAACCGATGAGGTGGGAAATATTGGGGGAAGGGCGTTCAAACATTTAAACTGATCAATGTGTTGAGCTGACCCTGAGGGCGGCTGGAGGGCGAGGTGTGATTCTGACACTGTTCTAATGCAATATCACACTCTTGTAAGATCTGTGTTTGCACCAGTATCCCACTCTAGTGAGCTGAGTTTCGTATAGTACTTGGTGTGTACAATTGTAGTTCAATGTGTAACGAGACCCTTCCTGGGTAGACTTGTACTACCACAAAATGTAAGTTAAACAACCGATACAAAATTTATTAGGTATACTACAGATTCAATTACAGGCAAATAAATGGGATGTACTCAAGAGCCATAAAAGTGGCGTACATAAGAAAAATGGAAAAAGGTCAAAAAAGAGGAGTGCATCCCCAACGGACCTAGAGTGTGAATATAAACAATCCCTAATAAGGACAATAATATGACTACAGTATGGAGGTGGAGGCAAAAATAACCACTGTTATAGCCAAGTGAGAATCTACAGTGGGATGAAGAATTACTATACCACAAAGACTGAAGCACCCGCAACAGACCACCGACGATGTTTCGCGTTAGGCTTTCTCAAGGGGATCCCCTGAGAACGCTAACGGCGAAAAACACGTGTCGGGGTCTGTGGCGTGGGCCTCATTCTTGTGGTTATAGATCTTCATCCACAGTAGATTACAACTTGGCTAGTACGAGTATGGTTATTTTGCCTCCAACTCATTCGTATGTCATGTTATTTGGCCCTTATGGGAGTGTTTATATTCACCACTCTAGGTCCGGATTGGGATGCACTCACTCTTTTTGACCTTTTTTCCACTTATGTACAGCCACTTTATCTGTTGGTACTCATATTTGCCTATGTAATTGATATGTTATTATACGCTAATATTCTGTATCGGTGTTATATTTGCTGACATTTTGTGTATGTAAACTATCTCTCTTCTTTATGTTCTGTTTCAACCATCAACGTTTGTGATATTGTGTAGTGCCATGATTGTGGCCCCTCCACTGCTTTCTCCGTTATTTTGTGTTTACCTTCTGTAGACTGTAAAAACAGTCAAACACAGCCATGAGGTAAAATCCTTAAAATTGTCCCGGTTTATTAAGAAATTCAAAACGGAACCATAACAGTACTTTCAGCATGAACAAAACAAACAAGTCCGTAAGTTTCAAGTGTTTTAAAGCACAAACAGAGAATTACCAATCAAGTGTTCGCCAGAACTTTGTAGGTTTAACCATTCTGAAGTGGTCTCCTCTTAGGCCCCTCCACACTTGGTTGCGATCACGTCAAGAGTCTGATCAGGGTGCGCATCAGGGTCTGTGGTCAGTGTAAAACGCACATTTGCTCAGCAGTGCAATCAAGTTTTCAGTCCGATAGTTTGTTCAGTGTCTCGATTTTTCATGCCGTTTTGTATTGCAATTTTAATATGCAATTTCAATGCGTTTTTCCACAGCGCAAAATGGCGCCGAGAAATGGACTCAGACTTGAGCTCTATCTTTCTAGGCAATTGCATGCGTGAAAAACGGCATTGCACTTGAAGGTGTCTCGAGTGCAACGTTTTGATGCGTCTCCATAACTTGTATGGTGATGATTTTTCACTCGCTGACTTGCAAAAAGAGGCATGCTGAAAAAACGCGGTGTTTAAAGAGAAATGCGCACTGTAAAACAAAGCAAGTCTGACAAGACCCATTGATACAATGGGGTCACGAGTGCAATCGCAGTTTGCTTTCAAAAGCACGCGCAGAGAACACGCGGGAAAACGTCAATGGTGAAAGTGGACTTAGACGATTACACACACACCCAAACAAAGCTGGCATTGCCTGGCCATGTGTTTTCCTTCCATCATATAATCCTCTACTGGTAGCTCTATGTTGAGAGAACAAAGTTGTTTGTGGCAACATGGGAGGAGCTAGTGACCATATGCCTAGGTGCGTTCACAGTTCGTTTCTTCAGTCGTTTCTCAGTCCAGTTTTTAAAACTAAACCAGGTGTGGATCAAATATGGTGAGAACTATAATTGAGAGAAGCTGCTGCGCCTCCTCTATTTTAACAGTCCCTCTACCCTTAATGGTATAGTACTACTCTTTATATGGGTAGTATGTGTTGCAGACTTGGATTTTGTTTGCCAGACAAATGAACTTCCCTAAAAGGAAGAGGGGATTGAATGGGAAAGGCTGCATAACATTAGTAATTGGGGAAGGTCGTTCATTTTCAAGACGCCTACAGCGTACACAAACCAACCAACAAACTCATTCAGTAAAGTACAGGTTTTCTTACAATCCAGGGTGGTAAGCCTCTGAACATGTTGAATGTAGCAATGTGGAAAACATCGGTTCGCCGGCCGGAACACAACTAATTCTCTAAACAAGCAATTTTTCCAGAGTTTGAAGCCTCGGACAGTAAGGTAGGAACTTCACTACCTGCCGTGGTGCTAGTTCAAAGAAAAAATTAAAATGATGGTCTGGTGGTAAAGAAGTAGTGCAGGGTGTAAAGAAAAGGAAGGAGGAAAGAACACCACAAGTCAGACACAGGTTATGATAAGGTACCAATGACATAATTAGGTCAGAAGCTAGGGAAGGACCTATATCCGAAATATTCAAACGACGAAGTAAAATTGCTCTGTGGGGTGTTCCGCGTAGTTTTGTAACCCCCCTGTCCTGACGCACACTTACTAGTAGCGGCGTCCGCCCTGTTATCGTGGTGCATGAGGGGCATATTCGCATTGCAAAGGACTCGGTAACACCACCCGCGATCGGTGCTAGCACCGATCGCGGGTGCTGTTCTACGTATCGCACCAGGCAATGCTGCCGGGATGGCTTCAAAGATGGCGTCCGCATCTTGCGTCGATCATCGCTCCCAATACTTCACGGGGAGTGGTGATCCGTTGCCATACAGCTGTTCGTTTTAACCACCACCTCATTACATTGTATCAGCACATTGTATGAATGAGGAGTAAAATCCGCATACTGCCATATTGCACGTAATGGAATATGGCTAGGGATCGATCATAACAACCTAGGTGTTCAAAGTACCCTGAGGAGTCTGAAAATAGTAACAAGTAAAGTTAAAAAAAAAGTTATAAAAAAAAAAAATATAATAAAAAAACTAAAAATTCAAATCACCCACCCCTCACCACACACACAAACTTCCCTAAACGATTATTAATATTAACTAAACAGTAAAAATCATCAAACACATTAGGTATCGCCCGCGTCCGAAATTTTCCCATCTATCCAAAATATAATAACGTTTTTTCGCTGCGTTTAACCCCGTAATGGAAAATAGCGTCCAAAATCAAAAATTTTTTTTTGCCATTTTGGAAAATATAAAAGAATTAATAAAAAGTGATCAAAAGGTCGCACAGTCCTAAAAATGATAGCAATGAAAACGCCATCAAAAGTTGCAAAAAATTACACCACCCACAGCTCCGTACACCAAAGTATGAAAAAGTTATTGCCGCCAGAAGACGGCAAAATAAAAAAACAAATTTTTGTACAGGAGGTTTTAATTTTTTTAAATGTATGAAAACATTATAAAACCTATACAAATTTGGTATCCACATAATCGTAGCAACCCAAAGAATAAAGTAGACATGTCATTTGGGGCACACAGTGAAAGCTGTAAAATCCAAGCCCACAAGAAAACGTCGCAAATGTGTTTTTTCACCATTTTCACTGCATTTGGAATTTTCCTGCTTCCCAGTACGCACCATGGAATATTGAATACCGTCACTACGAAGTGCAATTTGTTATGCAGAAAATAATCCATAACACAGCTCTTTATGTGGAAAAATAAAAAAGTTATAGCTTTTTGAAGGTGGGGAGTGAAAAATGGAAGTGAAAAAACTAAAAAAGGCCAAGTCGTTAAGGGGTTAATGACCAGTGAAAGCCATCTGCAAATAGGGCAAATAAAATTATGGGATTTATCATAGATGCTTATGATAAGGATGTAATTTTGCCCTTATACAAATCACTAGTCAGATGACATATTGGACACTGCACATCATGGCAGAGCTTCAGAACGGCTAGCTGTAGCTGCGTGTCGGCAGCTCACGCTGAGCTGGTGCACGTCATGTGCTGCTTAGAAGCCCTATCCGAAGTGGTAGGTTTCCTTTAAGAGGTAAACTGGCTTTCAATAAAATGGACCTTGATGTAGATGAGTGCCAATATGGCTCAATTAACTCTTCCTGTAAACTCTTGGCACATAATTATATGTTATATCTATTGTGTCCAGTTATCTCTTGATTCTCAGGAAGTCCACACTGACACATCAGATGTACTGATTAAGTCACATGTATTACTGCTACAATCCAAATTTTTAATTACTTACATATTATGATCAAATTTGATTATTCAAGTGCTGTTTACAAAGATAAGGGAATTCCTTTGATCCTCACATATCACCTCCAATCCTGATCCCTGGGTTGATTGCTTTTTGAAAAAAAGAAGAAGTTAGGCATCACATGTATTACTGCTACAATCCAAATTTTTAATTACTTACATATTATGATCAAATTTGATTATTCAAGTGCTGTTTACAAAGATAAGGGAATTCCTTTGTTTCTCACATATCACCTCCAATCCTGATCCCTGGGTTGATTGCTTTTTGAAAAAAAGAAGAAGTTAGGCATGCTTAAGTTAATGGGGACTGTCTTATAGCTATATGTCTATTCCATGGAATACTATTGCTAATAAAAGATAGAAATTACATGCGTACAGAGACATATGTTTTGTTTATGTCTCTCAATCAATGTATACCTATGAAGCTTTCAAACATAGCTGAATAAATGGGTACAATATGATGGAGAAAGAATACCAGTGGTCACCATTCATCACTTGATAATTTAGTTACTAAGCCACTCATTTACAAATGTATGTTTAACACAGTTAATAAATACTGGGTGAACACTGTAGATAGTACAATAATTTTTTGAGTGTAAGACATTCTTTCTCCCAAAAACGTAACTAATAAATTCAAGGTTAACCTTTGGCAGTAAAACAGTTGAAAATCATGTGTGCACTGTGAATCAAAGATTACATTTCTATGTTGCAAATACATTAAAAGGAAAAATCTGCTCTACATCTGTTTTCACATTTACCACAAATACCACTATTGCATTTTTGAATGAACATGTTTTAAATTCTGTGGCTGTGCAAAAATGCAAAGCCCAGGGAGCAGACCATTATTCATTTACATGTGTAAGACATAAATAATGTACCAGCAATCTTCTCTTATACAGAACTTGTGCAACACCTGTATGGGAGACATACAGTCTATTCTGAATACAGAAAAGTGCATGGTACTAGAATACCAGGCCATATTAAAAACACGCTTCCTCATCTTACAGCATGAGGACTCTGGATTTGTGTGTGTGTATATATATACACTCACCGGCCACTTTATTAGGTACACCTGTCCAACTGCTCGTTAACACTTAATTTCTGATCAGCCAATCACATGGCGGCAACTCAGTGCATTTAGGCATGTAGACATGGTCAAGACAATCTCCAGCAATTCAAACCGAGCATCAGTATAGGGAAGAAAGGTGATTTGAGTGCCTTTGAACGTGGCATGGTTGTTGGTGCCAGAAGGGCTGGATTTCAGAAACTGCTGATCTACTGGGATTTTCACACACAACCATCTCTAGGGTTTACAGAGAATGGTCCGAAAAAGAAAAAACAAGCCAGGAAAGAGGGAACTGGAGGCAGCAGGATTCATGCCCGGCAATCCTTGGTGGGAGCAGAAGTGAGCCCAAAGTGTTTCCTGCCTCAGAAAGAGCAGCGCACCTCACATCAAACTGGTAGGATGGCTAGTTCAGCGGAAATTAAATGTTAACCCGTTCACAATGAAATCATCCACAGTCATCTATTAGAGTTCCACCTCAGTGACTAAAGTAATCAATTGTGCAGGTTCCACCTGATTTTTACCCACAACCGTTGGTGCATGGAAGGCCTGCAGAAAAGTAGTGGTGGCTGGGAACTTCATATATGGAGAAAAATGCTCTGTGGTTACTATGCTTTCTATGGTTGGAAATGCTTTTTTGAACCAGAGCTGGGAGTGAGTTGGCCCAAACTTTCCTTTTCTCTCCATGATTTGGGGGATTGAAAGCTGAATGGATGGTGTGCACAGGATTGGTTGAGATGGTTCTTCTGCTGTGGTGGTAGTTGTGTCACATCCTCCTTGTGGGGCACAAGTGGGGCTGGTCCCTTGGAAGGTGGTGTCACAGGCTGAGCCAACCAAAACAGCAGAGGAACCTCAGGTCTTGCAGGCCTTATTGGTGTCTCATCCCTTTCAGCTCTGTTTACTTTTCAGGTGCCTGTCATACTTGAGGTGCTACAGGTTGTAATGGCTTGGCTGCACTACGAAGACTGGTGGGACAGTGTGGAAATGACATGTGTTCTGTATTCTGCACTCCGGACTAAAAAACTGTATGAGACACCCTGTGGTATTGGCACTCAACAACTTGGCTACGGACGACCATTGTTCCACATGTAGGGTCTAGGACTCATCATCAACCCTCACTTTTTTCTACAGCCGATCTCCTCACGCTGCCCTTCTTCTCTACCACAGTAGTTGACAGTTGTGTTTCATCATCATTCTAGATCTCTGCTGATGGTCCGCAAACCTCATCCTCCAAACCAAGGTCTAGGGAATTTTGCAACTCAATTTCGCAGGTCGAAGAGTGACTGCTGCATGACATTGTCTGAAACATTTTGGGATTTTGAGGATAAATCTCTGCACTTAAAAACAACAATCCCTTGTTGAGCCACCCGTCTGCCATGTAATTGACCAATATGCCCAACAGTATACATGCACACCATGGCGCCTGCTTACACAGAGGACTTAAGCAGGAGAGACAGAACACATCTCTCCCTGCAGCGCAGCCCTATCACACCCCCACCCATACCACCACAACCAAACTGTCATCCTTCATCATCCTGCTTTCCTCATTTAAAAACCTTCAGAAACATTTGAGAATGATATGTGAACAAATTACCATCGTACTACAATGTGTACTGTATGATGCAAATAGATCTGGGAGTGATAGTTGAAGTTAACACTTATCCAAATACATGTAAAACGTAAGTTGTGATGATCCTGATGAACTGACAAAACTATGACCAGCAAACAGCAGCACTTTTCAGATTTTGATGCAACTGCAAACTATGTTGAGATTTGTGGCTTATTACTGTGCTGGGTGATGCTGTAAATGTTGATAGTGCTAAGTCTGGTCCACATCCTATAGCAAGCGTATCAGTAGCTCAATGCAGTTTTTAGAGTGTGCTAAAAACAGGGAATTACTTCAGATTTCTACTAGTCCCTAATCACAACAGCCTCTGTCAGATCTGAGCCTAACCGCATTGGACACAGGGGTGCGGCTATAACTAATAGCCGACACTCCAGTGTACACCCGCTGTAGGAGTACCTTTCATACCATGTGCTGTGTGACTAGGCACACACCTGGGAGTGGCTGAAGGAGAAGGGAGTGTCGTACCGATTGATGGGTTGTTTCATATATTGAAAAGGCAACATGGAGGAGCAGTTTCCCAAGGGTGGGGGAAAACTACTACTTTCCAGCCACTCCCAGGTGACGAGTGCAGGATGCTCTGGAACTTTAAGGAAATCAACCACAAAAAAAACAAAACGAATGGACACGCTGGGATGGATCACCTAGAAAAGAAAGTTATGTCACCCTCTCCAGCATGGGAGAGGAGGTGTGGGGGTGTGAATAATTAGCAGCCCGGAGCACTGGACATCTGAACCCACGCTCCGGCATGCTATTACAACCTTTTTCTAGGTGATCCCACGTGTCAACTAGCAGAGGACTGTGCCGTGATCGAGTGAAGAGTGAGTATTTTTTTTGAGTTGTTGATTCCTTTAAGAAAATACCATAGAGACTTTATATAATAAAAGAAAACACTGTTAAAATTATGACATTTTCACAACCTTGGAATGATGTTTTTAGAGTATATTTAACACACAGAAGTATGGTTGAAAAATAATAATGATAATAATAATAAATTAGTTATACACGCCCTATTGTATAAATGGGCTTTTTCCCCACAAACAACACAAATTCAAATGCAGTAGACTGGTTTTTAACTTTCAGTACATTAAGAAGTCAACCTTGCCCAAAGTGTGGTTGGCTGATTATATTTTAGTTTAATTTTCTAAATAATTTCTGCAACATTTTGTCTCAATGTGTTGTGCTTTCTATTCTCCCAGTGCTGGGTTTTTTATTAGGTTTGCTAATACTACTTTTGCATATAGTTTGATTGATTTCCTATGTTTGCATGGTTTTCCTCCAATACTTTGGTTTCCTTCTACTCGTAATAAAATTATTGCAAGACAGAGAGATATGTAAACCCTGCACATCCTGCAGCCTCTGTATCTACCTACTTGCCAACTGTGCCAAGTCAAGAATACAACTGGTCAACGTTCCCTACTCTGGGTATGTGACACAGAGAGTAGACTGACAGAACAAGAGTGTAGTCAGAAAACAAGGGTCAGAACCAACAGGTGCCAGGTACAGAAGATGGCCAGTCTAACAAAACGGTCACTAACTGCAATATCACAAGCAGACTGACACAATAACACAAACCATAAAGACATAAATTCATAAACCTTCCCAGAATTACATCACTGGTGTGAACTCTAAAGCTGATTAGTTTGGCCTTCTGTTGTTCCAGTGAGCACCTGTGACAACCCCCCCACACAGAGAAGGTTTCTGCTATCATCACCCGTTTCCACAGGGCATTCACCTAGGTGTAATTCTCAGACAGGGAACTAATCTGCAGATTTGCTCATGCAGCAGTTTGACAAATATACTAAACCGGCTTCACAAAAAGGTCTGATCAATCGCATGTGCTGTCGTAATGAACAGGGCGCACTCCCGGAAATTACTTAGTTCGGCTTCTAGGGCATCCAGCCGGATGTAGTAGCACACACACCAAGTATTGACTATCAGACTCGTGCGGCGACCAGCTCATCCTATTCAGCCGACCGGCGGACCGTGTCGAGCGCATGTGCGCCGAGGCGGACCACGGTGTGGGGAAGCTATTCGGATATAAACATTTATAAAACGTTAAAATTCTTTAAAACAGTTTAAAGAGAACCCGTCATGCAAAATAACCCCCCTAAACTAAATATATTTTCATAAACTGCCATTAGAGACATTGCCTCTATCCCTTCATTGTTCCTCTACTGCCTGTAAACCTAAGCAATGAGGTCCTAAAGCTGTATGCAATGACCTGTGAATGTCCATAAGCATTAGCATATTCCAAGCTGTCCACTCTATTCATGAGTGGGAGGCACAAGCCACACCCTCAGTGCTTGACTGACAGCCTGTATAATGAGTGAGGCTGTAAATGATGTGCTTCCTGGTGCTGGTGGCTGCCCCCTGCAGCCCTGTGTGTGTATAGGAGAAGATCAGCAGCTCTCCATGCAGCCATGTTATAGCAGAACATGTCAGATTCATGTGAGCTGATGTCTGTGTCCTCTGTTATAGGAGGATGCAGCCAGTGTCAGCAGATCAGCACACCATTAGCCATCTTACTATACATACCCACCGACATGAGCAGGGGGGAGGAGAGGGGAGGGGGTAAACGGGAGTGACATCACTACCTCTGACCATGTGATCCAGCCTCATTTACATAATAAGAAATATGATTTTTACAATAATTAATGTATGAAATGACTAGAAAAGGCTGGATGGATCCTTGTGAGCTTGCTCACAGGTAGAGGTGACAGGACTAGTCAGAGACCTGATGCTCCTTTAAAAACATAAACGAAGATAAGGGGCAGCTCACGCTGAAGCTGGTGCACTCATGTGCTGCTTAGAAGCCTATCCGAAGTGGTAGGTTTCCTTTAAGAGGTAAACTGGCTTTCATAAAATGGACCTTGATGTAGATGAGTGCCAATATGGCTCAATTAACCTTCCTGTAAACTCTTGGCACATAATTATATTGTTATATCTATTGTGTCCAGTATCTCTTGTATTCTCAGGAAGTCCACACTGACACACAGATGTATTCTGATTAAGTCACAGTGGATACACTTTACTGCTACAATCCAAAATTTTAATTACTCTACTATTATGATCAAATTTGATTATTCAAGTGCTGTTACAAAGATAAGGGAATTCCTTGATTCCTCACATATCACCTCCAATCCTGATCCTGGGTTGATTGCTTTTTGAAAAAATAAAAAGTTAGGCACTTCTAGTTAATGGGGACTGTTTATAGCTATATGTCTATTCCATGGAATACTATTGCTAAAAAAGATAGAAATTACATGCGTACAGAGACATATGTTTTGTTTATGTCTCTCATCAATTATACCTATGAAGCTTTCAAACATAGCTGAATAATGGGTACAAATTGATGCAGAAAAGAATACCAGTGGTCACCATTCATCACTTGATTAATTGTTATCTAGCCACCATTTACAAATGTATTGTTTAACACAGTTAATAATACTGGTTGAACACTGTAGTAGTACACAATAATTTTTTGAGTGTAAGACATTCTTTCTCCCAAAAACGTAACTAATATCAAGGTTAACCTTTGGCAGTAAACGTTTGAAAATCATGTGTGCACTGTGAATCAAGATTACATTCTATGTTGCAAATAATTAAAAGGAAAATCTGCTCTACATCGTTTTCACATTTACCACAACATACCACTATTGCATTTTTTGAATGAACATTGTTTTAATTCTGTGCTTGTGCACAAAGCAAAGCCCAGGGAGCAGACCATTATTCATTACATGTGTAAGACATAAATAATGTACCAGCAATCTTCTCTTATACAGAACTTGGCAACACCTGTATGGGAGACATACAGCCTATTCGAATACACAGAATGCATGGTACTAGAAAACCAGCCATATTAAAAACACGCTTCCTCATCTCACAGCATGAGACTCTGTGATTTGTGTGTATATTAGTATATATATACACTCACCGCCACTTTATTAGGTAATCCCTGTCCACTGCTCGTTAACACTTAATTTCTATCAGCCAATCACATGGGGCACTCAGTGCATGAGGCATGTAGACATGTCAAGACAATCTCTCAGCATTCAAACCGAGCCTCAGTAATGGGAAGAAAGGTGATTTGAGTGCCTTTGAACGTGGCATGGTTTTGGTGCCAGAAGGGCTGGATTTCAGAAACTCTGATCTACTGGGATTCTACACGAAACCATCTCTAGGGTTTACAGAGAATGGTCCGAAAAAGAAAAAAACATCCAGTGAGCGCAGTTCTGTGGGCGGAAATGCCTTTTTGATGCCAGAGGTCAGAGGTGAATGGGCAGACTGGTTCGAGCTGATAGAAAGGCAACAGTGACCTCAAATCGCCACCCGTTAAACCAAGGTAGGCAGAAGAGCATTCTGAACGCACAGTCGAACTTAGCCTGAGGCAGATGGGCTACAGCAGCAGAAGACCACACCTCGGGTGCCACTCCTTTCAGCTAAGAACAGGAAACTGAGGCTACAATTTGCAAGCTCATCGAAATGGACAGTAGAAGATGGAAAAACGTGCCTGGTCTGATGGTCTGGATTTCTGCTGCACATTCGGATGGTAGGTCAGAATTTGGCGTCAACAACATGAAAGCATGATCCATCCTGCCTTGTATCAAGGTTCAGGCTGGGTGGTGGTGGTGTCCATGGTGGTGAGGACCTCATTTTTCTGGACTCTTTTAACTCTTTGGGCCCCTTGGTACCAATTGAGCATCGTTGCAACGCCACAGCCTACCTGAGTATTGTTGCTGACCATGTCCATCCCTTTATGACCACAATGTACCCAACATCTGATGGCTACTTTCAGCAGGATAATGCGCCATGTCATAAAGCTGGAATCATCTCAGACTGGTTTCTTGAACATGACAATGAGTTCACTGCACTCAAATGGCCTCCACAGTCACCAGATCTCAATCCCATAGAGAATCTTTGGGATGTGGTGGAACAGGAGATTCGCATCATGGATGTGCAGCCGACAAATCTGCTGCAACCATCATGTCAATATGGACCAAAATCTCTGAGGAATGCTTCCAGCACGAAGAATTGAGGCAGTTCTAAAGGCAAAAGCGGGTCCAACCCGTTACTAGCATGGTGTACCTAATAAAGTGGCCGGTGAGTGTATATATACTGTATATATATATCTCCTTTCATCCAGGGGCAGATTAAGGGTTCCATGGGTCTTGGGCTGTATGTAAAGTGTGGGCCGCCTTACATACCAGAATTTTATTAAATTGCGTCCTGTAGTGGAGAGCATTTAACATTTAACATTTTAATAGAAACAATAGAGGGATACTACGCTTCAAAAATCATTATCCCAGGTGACCCTTTGCTGGAGTTTTCAGTACAGGGCATAGAAGCTTGGAAAAAGCATACGGAGGCGCTCAGGTTTTAGCAATGACACATTCCTAAAACATGTATATGTAGAGTAGAAAAACAGAGCTGACACTCACCGTTTGTTTAAAAATGTTCAATCTTTATTTCACTTGTACATTTTAGCATCACCATCTTTTCATATGCATAACTTTTTTATTTTTTGGCTGACAAATCTTGTTAGGGGCTTCTTTTTTGCGAGAAGAGTTGTTCTTTTTAGTGGTCTTATTTTAGAGTGTGTAGCTTTTTTTAAATCACTTTTTAGAGCGTTTTTTAAAAGGTATTAATTAAAAATGATTTTTTTTCGGAACTTTTTTTTTATTATACAGATTGTTACGGACGTGGCAATACCAAATATGAGAGAGATATAAATATATAGAGATTTAAAGAGCATTTACAATCAAAGATGGCTGGTAAGGAGCGGGAGGATTGTAGTTGTAGGCATTAACAGTTGTTTACTGGGGGGGAAGTCTCTGTCTGGAGAAGAGAGGGCCCAGTCTCCAAGCCAATTATCATGTGCTGTAAAGAAATGTGTCACCCTGAACCTACCAGAGCAAAGCAAAACTTTATAAATGGATTTCCAGTTCATAGTCTGGGTTTCCTATTACTGGGTACTGAGGGTATAAGTAGGTGATATTGAAGGAGTTGAAGAATAGTATCTAAAAACCCGATGAGTGGGAAATATTTGGGAAGGGCTTTCAAACTTGATCAATGTGTTGAGCTGACCCTAGGGCGGCTGGAGGGGAGGATGTGATTCTGACCCTGTTCTAGCATCACCCACTCCTTGTAAGATCTGTGTTTGCACCAGTATCCCACTCTAGTGAGCTGAGTTGCTCTATAGTACAATTGTGTGTACAATTGTAGTTCAATGTGTGAACGAGACCCTTCTGTAGACTTGTAATACACAAAATGTAAGTATAACACCGATACAAAATTTATTAGTTATAATACAGATTCAATTTACAGGCAAATAATGGATGTACCAAAGACAGATAAAAGTGGCTGTACATAAGTGGAAAAAGGTCAAAAAAATAACTAATAAATTTTGTATCGGTGTTATACTTACATTTTGTGTATTATAACTTTATTTCTCTGTTCAATCGTTTGGTGATATTGTGTAGTGCCAGTGGCATGTGGCCCTCCACTGGCTTCTCCTTATTTTGTGTTTACCTTCTGTAGACTTGTAGAAAACAGTCAAACACAGCCAGAGGTAAAATCTTAAAATTGTCCAGGGTTTTATTAAAGAAAGTTCAATAACAGGAACAATAACAGTTTACTTCAGCATGAGACAAACAAAAAAGTCCTTAAGTTCAGTGTTTAAGCACAAACAGAAATTCCAATCAATGGTTCTCCCAGAACTTTTTAGGTTACCAGTCTGAAGTGGTCTCCTCTTAGGCCCCTTCCACACTTGCGTTGCAGATCACGTCAGAGTCTGATCAGGGTGCGATCAGGGTTTGGTCAGTGAAAAACGCACATTTTGCATCAGAGTGCAATCAGTTTTCAGTCAGAGTTTGTTCAGTGTCTCAGTTTTTCATGCGCGTTTTTGATGCAATTTTAATGCAATTTCAATGCGTTTTTCACGCGCAGAAAATGCGCGAGAAATGGACTCAGGACTGAGCTCTATCTTTTCTATGGCAATTGATGCGTGAAAAACGCATTGCACTTGCAAGTGTCTCAGAGTGCAATGCGTTTTTGATGCGTCTCCATAGACTTGTATGGTGCATTTTTCACGCGCGTGACTTGCAAAAGTAGAGCATGCTGAGATTTAAACGCGTGTTAAAAAAAACGCACGTGTAAAAAAATGCAAGTCTGAAAAGACCCATTGATTACAATGGGTCAGAGTGCAATGCAAGTTCTGCGCGTCAAAAGCACGCGCAGAAAACGCGCGTGAAAAACGCAAGTGTGAAAGGGGCCTTAGACGATTACACACACACACACAAAAAAGCTGCCTTCTGGCCATGTGCTTCTCATCAATCTATCCCTCACCTGGAGCTCTAGGTTGAGGAAAAAAAATTTGTGTGGAACATGGGAGGAGCATATGACCAGATGCCTTAAGGTGCGTTCACATGTTCAGTTTCTCAGATACAGTTTTTAAAACTAAAACCAGGTTCACATGTTCAGTTTCTCAGATACAGTTTTTAAAACTAAAACCAGGTGTGGATCAGAATGGGTGAGAACATATAATTGAGAGAAGCTGCGCCTCCTCTATTTTTAACGTCACTCTACCCTTAATGGGAGATACGTACTTCTTTATATGGGTAGATGGTGTTGCAGACTTGGATCTTTGTTTGACCAGACAAATGAACTTCCCTAAAAAAGGAAGGGGGGATGTGAATGGGAAAGGCTTGCATAACATATAGTAATTGGGGAAGGTCGTTCATTTTCAAGACGCTACAGCGACCAAACCACAAAAATCAGTCAGTCAAAGTACAGGGTTTCTTACAATCCAAGGGATGTAAGCCTCTGAACATGTTAGAATGTAGCAATGTTGAAAACATCGGTTCGCCGGCCTGGGAACACAACTAATTCTCTAAACAGCATTTTTCCAGAGTTTGAAAGCCTCGGACAGTAAAGGATAGGAACTTCACCTAACCTGCCGTGGTGCTAGTTCAAAGAAAAAATTAAAATAAGGGTCTGGTGGTAAGAGAGTAGTGCAGGGTGTAGAAGAAAGGAGAGAGGAAAGAACACACAAGTCAAGCACAGGTTTGATAAGACCAATAATAATTAGGTCAGAAGCTAGGGAAGGACCTAAGTATCCAGAATATTGCACGAAGTAAAATTGCTCTGTGGGGTGTCCTCGTAGTTATTTTTAATGACCAGTGAAAGCCATCTGCAAATAAAATTATGGGATTTATCATAGATGCGTATGATAAGGATGTAATTTTGCCCTTATACAAATCACTAGTCAGATGACATATTGGACCCTGCACATCATGGCAGAGCTTCAGAACGGCTAGCTGTAGCTGCGTGTATAGTATCTAAAAACCGATGAGGGGGACAATATTGGGAAGGGCGTACTTTCAAACTGATCAATGGTTGACTGACCCCTGAGGGCGTGCTGGAGGGTGAGGTGTGATTCTGACACTGTCTATTCTAGCAATCATCACCACTCCTTGGTAAATCTTGTTTGCACAGTATCCCACTCTAGTGAGCTGAGTTGATGCTATAGTACATTGTGTGTACAATTGTAGTTCAATGTGTGAACGAGACCCTTCTGGGGTAGACTTGTAACACCAAATGTAAGTTAATAACAACCGATACAAAATTTATTAGGTATACTACGATTGCAATTTACAGGCAATAAATGGATGTAACTCAAGAAGGCCCATTAAAAGTGGCGTACATAAGAAATGGAAAAAGGTCAAACAAAGAGGAGTGCATCCCCAACGGACCTAGAGTGCTGAATAAAACAATCCCTAATAAGGACAATAATATGACTACGTATGGAGGTGGAGGCAAAATAACCACATCGTTATAGCCAAGTGAGAATCTACAGTGGGATGAAGAGATTACTATACCACAAAGACTGAAGCACACGCAACAGACCCGACACTGTTCGCCGTTAGGCTTTCCTCAAGGGGAATCCCCTTGGAACGCCAACGGCGAAACACGTGTCGGGGTCGGGCGTGGGCCTCATTCTTGTGGTTATAGATTCTTCATCCCAAGGTAGATTTCCACTGGCTATACGAGTATGGTTATTTTGCCTCCAACTCATTACTATGTCATTTATCTGTGGCCCTTATAGGATGTGTTTATATTCACCACTCTAGGTCCGTGGGATGACTCACTTTTTTGACCTTTTTCCACTATGTACAGCCACTTGTTATCTGTCTTGGTACTCATTATTGCCTATGTAATTTGATACTGTTATTATACGCTAATATTTGTATCGGGTTATTATTATGCTGACATTTTGTGTATGTAAACTTTACTCTTTCGTATCTGTTCCAAATCAATCGTTTGTGATATTGTTGTAGTGCCATGGATTGTGGCCCCTCCACGTCTTCTCCGTATTTTGTGTTTACCTTCTGTAGACTTAAAACAGCAAAACAAGCCAGAGGTAAAATCCTTAAAATTGTCCGGGTTTATTAAAGAATTCAAAACGGAACAAACAGTTTACTTCAGCATGAGACAAACAAACAAGTCCGTAAGTTTCAGTGTTTTTAAGCACAAACAGAGAAATTACCAATCAAGTTCCCAGAACTTTGTTAGGTTTACCATTCTGAAGTGGTCCTCCTCTTAGGCCCCGTTCCACACTTGATGTTGCGATTCACGTCAGAGTCTGATCGGGTGCGCTAGGGTCGGTGGTCATGTGAAAAACCGCACATTTGCTCAAGCAGTGCAATCAAGTTCAGTCTAGTTTGTTCAGTGTCTCGTTTTTCATGCCGTTTTTATTGCAATTTTAATGCAATTTCAATGCGTTTTTCCACAGCGCATAAACATGCGCCGAGAATTGGACTCAGACTTGAGCTCTATCTTTGCTAGGGCAATTGTGCGTGAAAAACGCATTGCACTTGAAGGTTCTCGAGTGCATATCGTTTTTGATGCGTCCCATAGACTTGTATGGTATGCATTTTTCACACGTGACTTGCAACAAGTAGGCATGCTGAGATAAAACGCGGGTTTAAAGAAAAGCGCACTGTAAACAAATGCAAGTCTGAAAAGACCCATTGATACAATGGGGTCGAGTGCATACGCAACGTTTGCGCTTCAAAAGCCGCGCACGAGAACACCGCGGGGAAAACGTCAAGTTGGTGAAATGGACTTCGACGTTACACCACACCCAACACAAGCTGCGCTGCTGGCCCATGTGTTTCCTTCCCACTTATCCTCTCACTGTAGCTCTAGTGTTGAGAGGAAAAAGTTTGTGTTGTGGCAACACTGGGAGGAGCCTAGGACTCTAATGCCGTTCAGGTTGCGTTACCATGTTCCAGTTTCTCAGTACCAGTTTTTAAACTAAACCAGGTTGATCAAATTGGTGAGAACTATAATTGAGGAACTAGCTGCGCCTCCTTATTTTTAACAGTACCTCTACCCTTAATGGGAGTAGGTATATCTGTTATATGGGGCTTTAGATTGTGTTGCAGATGGATTTTGTTTACCAAGGACAAAGAACTTCCCTACAAAAGGAAGAGGGATGTGAATGGGAAGGCTTGCATAACATATAGTATTGGGGAAGTTTCGTTCATTTTCAAGACGCTACAGCGACGCAAACCAACCAAAAACGCTTCAGTCAAAGTACAGGGTTCTTTTACAATCAGGGATGTAAGCCTACTGAACTTTGAATGTAGCAATGTTGAAAACATCGGTTTCGCCGCCGGAACACAACTAATTACTCAAAAAACGCATTTTTCCAGAGTTTGAAGCCTCGGACAGTAAGGATAGGAACTTCACTACCTGCCGTGGTGCTAGTTCAAAGAAAAAATTAAAATGAAGGTCTGGGGGTAAAGAGAGTAGTGCAGGGTGTAGAAGAAAGGAGTGAGAAAGTAACACCACAAGTAGAACAGGTTTGATAAGGACCAATGTATAATTAGGTCAGCAAGCTAGGGAAGGACCTAGTATCCAGAATATGCACGAAGAGGTAAAATTGCTCTGTGGGTGTCCCGTAGTTTTGTAAACCCCCGTCCGACGCACGCCGTTACTAGTACGGCGCGCCCTGTTCGGGTGCATGGAGAGGGCATATTTCATCAAAGGAGCGGTAACCACCCGCGATCGGTGCTAGCACCGATCGCGGGTGCTTTCACTACGATCGCACCGGCAATGCTGCCGGGAGCTTCAGAAGATGGCGCCGCCATCTTGCGCGGATCATCGCTCCCAATGACGTCACGGGGAGTGGTGATCCGTTGCCATGACAGTGTCTGTTTTAACCCATCATTACATGTATCAGCAATTGTAATGAATGAGGAGTAAAATCCGCATACTGCCATATTGCAGTATGGCAGTATATGGTAGGATCGATCAGACAACCTAGGTTAAAGTCCCTGGGAGTCTGAAAATAGTAAACAAGTAAAGTAAAAAAAAAGTTAAAAAAAAAAAATATAATAAAAAAAACTAAAAATTCAAATCACCCCCTTTCCCTAGAAACGATATTAATATTAATAAACAGTAAAAATCATAACACATTAGGTATCGCCGCGTCCGAAAAGTGATCTATCAAAAAATATAAATAACGTTTTTTTTCGCTGCGTTTAACCGTAATGGAAAATAGCGTCCAAAATCAAAAATTTTTTTTGCCACTTGGAAAATAAAAAGAATTAATAAAAAGGGATCAAAAGGTCGCACGTCCTAAAAATGTAGCAATGAAACGCCATCAAAGTTGCAAAAAATTAACCACCCACAGCCCTTCAGTACCCAAGTATGAAAAATGATTTGCCGCCAGAGACGGCAAAATAAAAAACAAATTGTTGATACGGAGTTTTAATTTTTTTAATGTATGAAAACATTAAAACATACAAATTTGTGATCCACATCGTTCGAGCAACCCAAAGAATAAAGTAGACATGTCATTTGGGCACACGTGAAGGCTGTAAAACAAGCCCACAAGAAAACGTCGCAATGTGTTTTTTCACCATTTTCACTGCATTTGGAATTTTCCTGCTTCCCAGTACGCAACCATGGATATTGAATCCGTCACTACGAAGTGCAATTGTTATGCAGAAAATAATCCATAACACAGTCTTTATGTGAAGGAAAAATAAAAAGTATTAGCTTTTTGAAGGATGGGGGAGTGAAAATGGGAGTGAAAAAACTAAAAAAGGCCAAGTCGTTAAGGGGTTTAATGACAGTGAAAGAACCATCTGCCAATAGGGCAATATAAAAGGATGGATTTTATCATAGATGCTTATGATAAGATGTAATTTTGACCCTTATCAGAATCACTAGTCAGCGACATATTGGACACTGCACTGCACATCATGGCAGAGCTTCAGAACGGCTAGCTGTAGCTGCGTGTAACCCCCAACAAGCTGCTGAGTGATGTTGAAGATAGGTGGAAGGGTGGATGGTCCACATGGTCAGGAGGCCAGCCAGCTTGAAATTTGAATTCCTGCATCTTATGGAGAGGATGAATACATTTTTTGGAGGCATGTTGTAGACTGACATGGTAATCTTTGTGGGGTAGAATAAAGTTCCCTTTAACTTACCAAGTTAATTTTAGATCGATTTTATCAAGACATGTTGTAGTTCACATCCCTGGTATATTTTGATGAAAATATATTGCACCTAAATAAAAGTGGAAATTTGGTAAAAAATTTGAAAAATTTGTAATTTGTGAATTACATTATCATACAAGTCTAACATTCGAAATTAGTTATCTATTTACATTAACCATATATCTGCTTTATGCTGGAAGAAAGGTTACAAATATAACTGGAATTCTGCACATTTAAAGGAAATTTCAGATTCAATTATTTTAGAGGCCAACTTTAAAACTGCACCACTCATTTTATTCAAAAGAGCCTTTGGTAAGCTTGTTAACCCTTTAAGCATACCACATAAATTAAAACAAAATGGAGGTTCTATTTGGAAAATTCATATTTTTACATTAAAATGATTACTTAGTCCTCAGTCCTTTTCATGTAGGATAAAAGGAGAAAACACAATTCAGATTTTGCTATGAAGTTTGCGTCAAGTATGGCTGTCCCCCACATTTGAATGTAAACAACTTAGTGGTTGACCAACAGATCATAGAAGGGAACAAATGCCATTTAGCTTTTGGAGGGGAGATTTTGATGGTGCCTTTTTCAGGTGCCATGAGACATGTGAAAAAATCCTGAGGTTCCAGAACAGTGGAAACCCCCACAAATGACCCAGTTTCTCCAGAATGCAGTATTATTATAAAAGTTTTATAATATATGAGGCATTTTATGATTACAATTTATTTTACAGTCCCACTCTGGGACTTAAACAAGTAATTATACCAACACGGTGGACCGATTAAGTGCAAGAGAGGTGAGAAAGCACTTTAGACGCTGCAGCCATGTTTGACTACAGCACCTTAAGTGTTAAACAGCGGTAAAAGCAGAGGCCCAGCTGTCAGATACAGATGCCTCCTGCACTGATCGCTCAGACTCTGCTTCTGTGCCCGTTCTATCTCCATGATGTTGGGGAACGTCATGGTGCACAAAGTACAATCACACAATGACATTCCCAAACTATATGGTTGGTTAAGGAGTTAATGAAAAGATATACAATTTTCCAATGTACTTTCTGTTTCAATTCCTCACGGTTTTCTAGATCTCTACTTGATGTCATTCTACAGAAAGCTTATATGTTTACTTTACAATGGTCACACAGGTGCACCTATGTAACCAGGGACAGATTTGTATTTTCTGGATGTAATGTTTTCTATAGAATGACTGGAAGGAGAGATCTAGAAAATTGCAATGAATTTGTATATAGAGTATATTTTATTCGGGAAATGTAACCTTCATCCAGATTCAGCATTTGACACTTTGATAAATTAAGCATAAAATAAGACTGTGTAGTCTAACTATAAGACAGTGCGGGTAAAACTGATCTGTTTTTCTGCCTCAAGAAATAACCAGAACAACCAAGTTTCTGAGTGACCATCTTGTATTCCCACATTGTTCATTGAGATGTTAAAGGAGAACATTTTGACTAGTTTTAAGAACTTTGCTTTTTATTTTGTTCCAGAATTGTGTCTAACTCCTCTTCATCTCCTATTCATATACTCTTTAACTTGTGTTGCTAACGCTGGGCATTTTGCCATTTTTTCTATACTGCCAAGAAAGTCCTTTGTGGTTTTCTTCAAACCTCTGAGTAATTTCCCGGCACACATAAGAAAAATATAGTAAGGACACAGTACACATCTGCATGTGATGATCTTTTTGTAGGCCTAGTTCACAATGTGTGGTTCCTTCCTCTTTAGACCACCGGTGGTCTGTAAAGATCAAAGTGTTGTTTCTTATCTTCTATCACATTCTTTTACTATGTCTGGGGTTCTTGCATTTACACTACATTACACTATTTATTTTGGCGTTGCTTCTGTGTATTTAGGAAAACAATTAAAATGTGTTTTATAGTTTCATAGACGCAGGTTATTTGGCCAAGTAAATGAAATATACCAACAGTTTGTATCTCTATTGGTACAGAGAAAGTTGAAATCTGCAATAGCATCACTATAGTTATAATTCTAATTCTCCATCGTTCAACTAAGGCCTCTTTCACACGAATGCATGAAAACAGTTATATGCTACCTATACCGTATCATTTTCATATGGGTAGCACACAGCCACATTCATTTCAATGGGCAATACGGCCATCAATTTAAATGGCTGTACTGTCCAATGAGCAAGATGTAAAAAAAATACACATCATGTCCTATTTTCTCCAATATTTCTGTTCTGTACACCTAGGGAACATTTAAAATACTTGTTGTATACGTGCTGCATATGGTTCTGGTATCCAGGGAGACCAGAAACCGTTGGAGGTGCATTGTATCAGCTAGCCTAAAGTCTATTCATGTATTTTATATGGATATGATATTGATACAGTGACCTACTTGAACATGCAGATGAAAAATGTCACTAACATACAGATTCATATGACAGAAATATAGGACTACAGAAATCATACATTCATGTGAAGGGAGCCTAAGTGGGGACACCTGTGCCAGACACCGTAACATCTGTGGATGTGGATATGTCTGGTACTGCAGTTTGATCCCCATGAACTTCAATGAGTTGAGCTGCATTGTTAGTTACTCCAGAGGTAGTGGACCCACTGGACCACCATGGACGATGACACACGTCGACACCTGAGACCGGAGTCTTACCGGTACCCGTTTTTCACTGGTGATTCGAACACCATTGGTAGGCACTTGTGGGTTACATTGTGCCCTATTTTGGCCATTGGTACTGTCTTTATAACTTATATTTTGACTATCATTTTGTGCCTGACTGGGATACTCCATTGAGGGATGTATAGCTATTACTATTCTGACCACCATCCTTTGTCTTGTTGTTTCAGTGGTTTTAATTTTGTTTTTAATCCATTTGAGTGTCATTTTGTAGCGAAATAAAGTTTGAATAATTTACTACGAATATGGTACTTGTGTATTGATAGTGGTAAGATTTTGATCCTATGTGCTGCTTTTTAGTATTCATCGTTTTTCACCAGAGCCTGCTGCAAAACGGGTTGGACTTGCTGCGGCATGTTACCACCAGGTCGTCCCACAGGTGCGACTTTTTCCACGGTGGCAGCCAAGGCGAGGTAGAGAGTCGGAAGGTCGAGGACAGGCAGGAGGACAAGACAGGTGGCAAAGGTACAGGGTCAGAGCAGAAGGTCAGGGCTGGCGGAACAGGATCAGAGTCAAATGCAGAACCGGCGGCAAAGTCTCAGCTTGCTTCTTATAAAAGACAACAGCAAAGTCCTGATAGCAAGTTAGAAGACCTATCAGGGGCTTGAGAATCACAGAAGAGACCATGATGGGTACTGGATGAGGAACCACCAGCGGAACTGGCAATCTGGCCCCCAATGAAGAATCCCCCCCGTCTTCCAATTAAGCACAGGACCATAGAGCTGCATCTAGGGAAGACCCAGCAGGAGGGGTGAGGTGGAGCAAGGCAGTCTCTCTTTATGCAAGGCTCCAACTTGCAAGTACAAGGGCTATGCATAGTATCGAATGGTTCGGAGAGAATCTGGCCACTGACCGAGGAGATGACCAGGGGCTTCTCGAGGCCGACCACTGGGATGTGATTCTGAGAGACCAGGGCAGGTGCCCAGCGAGGCAAATGTCGGACCTGGGCTTGCGGTTGCTTGAGACGTAGCTCTTCAGCGTGCTCCTTGAAACGAATATCAATCCTAGTGGCCAGAGTGATGAGGCCACTCAGAGTAGATGTCAGGTTTCGTGCAGGCAGCGTGTCTTTAACTTGTACCGAAAGTCCCTTTTTAAAGGCCAGGGTACGGAACTGAACTGCATAGTCACCAACAAATGAGTCCCCTTGATGCAGCTTCAGCAGTGCTGTCTCAACTGAAGACGCCCGTTCAGGTTCCTGCATGGATTGGAATTCTGCAAGCAATGCTGTGAGGGTAGCCGTGAATTAATTGTCTCTGCCCCAGAGAGGAATACCCCAGGCCAGGGCCTTCCTGGAGAGGAGGCTGATGATGAATGCCACTTTGAACCATTCTGTGACAAATTGAGACAGCTTAAGTTCCATGGAGTTCCAAGTTCAGGTAGGGAATGATAAAGCCCCTGCACAACTCAGGGTCCCTATGATACTTGTAGGCATGGAGAGTCTCAGCCTAGGTTCAGTGGCAGGCAGACAATCCGGGGTAGCAGGAGAGGCCGCAGGGATCTGACGCTGTTGCTGAGTGGCAATCAACTGTTGCAACATGGCGGTGACTTGTCCAAGCTGTTCTCCTTGCAATCTGCTGGGACAAGACTGCTGGACCACAATGGTGGTAAGATCAGAACCTAGCAGAACCTTGGTTGGGTCCATGGCCTGATGTTAGTGTCAGACTCCAGGGGTAGTGGACCCACTGAACCACCGCGAACGATGACACAAGCCGACAACTGGAACCGGAGTCTAAGTGGTACCTGGTTCTCACCAGGGCCTGCCGCAAAAGCAGGTAGGACTTGCTGCGGCGTGATGCCACCAAGTCATTCCACAGGTGGGACTTTGTCTGCGGTGGCAGCCAAGGTGAGGTACAGAGTCGGAAGGCAAGTTTGTGGTCGGGGACAGGCAGAAGGACCAGACAGGTGGCAAAGATTCAGGGTCAGAAGCAGAGCAGAAAGTCAGGGCAGGCGGAACAGGATCAGAGTCAAATGCAGAACCAGGGTCACAACGGGAAATCAAAATACTAGCGCAAGGCAGGGACAAAAGCTTGGCATGGCATGAGCATGAAGATCCGGCAGGGAATGCTAGGGGATACTGGCTTTTATCCATTTTCTGAAAAGGGCCAGTGCCAATCAGCGGTGGACTGGCCCTTTAAATCTTCTGAAGCCATCGCACGCACACCCTAGGAGATGGGAACATGCGCACGGCCACTGGGTGGAAGTCAGGAACGGGGAGAAGTAAGACAGAGCAGAAGAGTGCTGGGGCACACAGAGGATCACGGGTAAGCTTGAGACGTGGGTCTCGGGAGCACCTGTGACAGATTCCTGTTATCCATTAGATTAAAAATAGAATTTATTCGTCTTATCTGTTTAAGTTATTAAGATTTGCTAATAGAATGGTTCTAGTGAAAGCATAAGAGTAAGCAGGTGTTTTGGCTATGGGTCAATGATAGGGAAATACTGTACTGTGAATTTCTTTGAGTATATTGAATTCAGGAATAGTAAAATTGGTTACAAACATTTGAGCAAGAGCAGCAACTAAAGATAACAATTGAGGTTATAGGATGTACAAAAAGTGAGAAAACATAATTGCAAAGAGCTGAAACTGCATCCAAATTCCAAGAGTTAGTTACTATAAGACAGAGATTTACCATGCTCCTTTCCACAATGTGAAATTCATTTTCAATATTTATCTTAGTATAGAGATCAAATAATAACTTTCTTGGCAAACTTAAAAGACATACTGTAATAAACCTTTCGTATACAATGCCTGTTTCATCAGTTCAACATAAATTTCACATACTGCATTTCAACCAAGGCTATATGCTACCACAGTGCTGGGCAGCAAATGTATTCAACTACAGACAGATAGAAGACCCCAAACTCAGACCACAGAGGGTGAGTTTTGTTGTCTGTAGTCATGGAAACAAATCAGTCTGCACAGGAGCTGAAGACACAAAGTGGTGGTGCTGATAATTCTAGCTATTTAAAAACATGCTTAACTATATATTAAATTAGATAAAACTAAGTAATTAACTATTAAGTCATTACTAAGTACTGTAATTAAGTAATAATAGTTAAGTAAAATAGCATTTACAGGCAGATAATACATTTAATTTATAATTTACCTATGTCTCCAGCTTAACACAGGTTGCAGATGTTTTTTTTTTTTCATTTGTAAAAGTGCAGTACATAAAAACAAGAATTTACCTTGGATCTAATTTGCCTCTGCAGCTTTGATCTTATCTTCCTTATTGAAGCATATGGAAGCATGTCCTGTCTAATGTACATGTTGAAAAGGACAGGATATGAGCAACCTCCAAGCTGAGCATGTATACACAGCATATTTTATCCTTCTCAAAAAAGCTTCAAATAATAAAAAGAAAAACAATGAGCTGTGAGAATATGAAATGCTTTGATACCCAACTACAAAGAAAATATATTGAGATGATGTAAAAGTCACAGGAATTGACCATGAGAACCCAAACACTCATCCTCAAAGTCTTCACATAAAGTTTTTACCTATATTGTCAGAAATAAGAGGGGGCCTCGTATAATAGTTGTTATAACAAAATAATATTTGATTATTTGATTGTTAATGCAGACATATGTGATCTAGATGTGTTAATATATATATATATATATATATATATATATATATATTATTCCCAGCTGGAACATATATACAGATTTCAGCTGGAGGAGGAATTTGATAGGAAAGGCAAAAAACCTTCCTATGATGACTTGCAGAGTGCTGTGCAACCATCATTAATTCGGTCCCTTACTGTGCAGTATAATATCCATGGAAAGTAGAGAAGTTTCTTTATTTGAATATTTCATTAGCTCCTATTGTCTTCTCAAACCTAAGTAGATTTACACATTCAATATCTGACAGTGACCTATATTGTTTTCCTCTCACAATCTGAGTCATTGAAAATAAATAGAAAATAAAAGCTGTCTTCTGGCTTTGATGTCAAGTGAAAAAGACAATCATGTATAAAACTGAAGAAGAATTTTAAATGCTGCGAATTTTAAATTCGTATGATTTTAATATGATTATAGGTTGATATCCATTCAATTACAGTTAAAATAATGAATTAATGGACCTTATTCTCAAAAACGTATCATCTTTATATGGTGGCTGTTTAAGGAAATCTACCAGGGAAGCCTCTCATAAGCATAATCATAAAAGTAGATTTTGGAAGGAAGGAACTTTTATGAAGTTTGTTAACCCTGTATTGTTTCAAAGGTGTTAAAACAAAATCAGGTGCAATTTAAAAATTTTCATTTTTTTGGCTAAATGAATGTAATTTTTTTTTTTAAATTACACATTATCAGTGGATAAAATACCAAAACGTTGAACAACGTTTGATACCCAATACCTCATATGTGATGGTAAACTGCTGTATTGGCACACGTCATGGCACTGAAGGGATGATACGCCATTCAGAACAGATTTGCAATGTCTCTTTTTAAAGGCTATACAATCTTTATTTTTATGGCAATTTGGGCATATAAAGGGCCTATTTATGCAAGATTAGATGCACTTGACAAATACCTGTACCTCATTGTGGTGGGTCTTTAACTTATTTATAAGATTTTATTTACTCTTGAATGAATAGAGGAAAAGTTTTTTTGCATTTTTTGGGGGTCATTCACCATACCATAAAAATAATATGATGTCTTAGTTATCACCATAATCATAGTAATACTTAGAATTAATTACTATAATTTTTTAAATATAATTTTTATATATTTTTACAATTTTACTGAAAAAGACTAATATAGAGAATAATCATTTGTTTTAGTATCACCATCTTTTCGGTGGCATACCTTTTAAATTTTTCAGTACACTGAGCTGGTAGAGGGCTTATTTTTTACATGATGAGTTGTTATTTTCAGTCGTACTATTTTGGTACACAACTTTCTCTGATCACTTTTTGGAAAATTTTTGAGATTTAATGAAAAATTTAAATTTTTGTCTAGTTCTTAATTTTTTTTACGGCATTCACCATAAGGATCCAATAATGTTTCCAGTTCATTGTAACATGTGTTTTGAGGCCTGACTTAAACAGAGTTTGAAATTCCCCGGGCACTACTCGATAAGTGGCATGTCCAATATTTTGATGGCAGCCCCTTACATGACCCTTGACTGAAGCCCCTTACATGCCGCAGTCATGCCTGACTGTGGTGTGTAAGGGGTTAACACCCACGATAGGTGGAATCTCTGATGCAGTCAGTGTCAGCTGCCTGCATTTTCTGGCAGATTAGGAGCTGGTGCCAGAAGCAGGATCTAATAGTACTGCACAGGTTGGCACCTCGGTACTATTATGTCATGCATTGGGAAAGGGTAATTTGTCAATAGACAGGGGATTATTTATCATTGGTTTTCCTCGGGTTTTTGGCGTGAAAAAAGTTTTAAAGTAGTTGCATTGAGGTTTCGCATTTGAGATTTTTCACTCCCAAAAAGTTTTACAGGACTATATACACCTCTTCATTAATCTGGCCTAAACATAGAACCACTGCTACTGCAACAATGTGCAAAGCCAGAATCATGACTTTAGACTTTTGCAAAAAGTCTCATAAAACGTCTCATAGTCACATAGGCTTCCCAGAGCCATGGACAAGCTGTCTTTGGTGGGAGGTTTCTCTTCAACATGTGCATCACCCCAGCAATGCTCTATTGATGCCTAAAAGCTGCTCCAGGTGTTACCATGCTCTGGGGAAAACTTATCCACCTACTCCTCTTCCTCCTCCAAAAGTGTCCCCTGGCTGGACAGTGCAATACCTGATCATTGTTCCAGAAAGCCATGTGTAATGACTGGCCTAACACCTGTTCCTTGTCTTCTTTCTCATGTGCCACCATTACATCCTATGTCATGGCCAGAACAGCTTTTTCAAGCAGGCAAAAGATGGGGATGGTAGCTGATGATGGCAACCTCGGCATTGACTATACTGGTGGCATATTGGAAGCAGTGCAGCACTGAACAAATGCCCCTCATGGTGGCCCAGTACTTGGTGGTGAAATGTTGTTCACTATTTCAACTAATCTGGCATCACCATGGCTTGGCTCAAAGCTGCTGGGCTTGAGGTACTCAGCAGCGACCACTTGTCTGTCTGCTTCTGGTTCCCATTCCACAGTTCCCAGAAGGTGTGTGGGTTTTCTCTCAGACAGATAAGCAGAAGGGGAGGAAGCGGAAGATAAAGCAAGGAAGAGGCAACTGGAGGCAAGGAGTCATGCCCGGCAATCCTTGGTGGGAGCAGAAAGTGAGCCAAAGTGTTTCCTGCCTCAGAAAGAGCCACCACTACATTAACTGAGTAGGCAGTTAAGGAAATGTAATGTTAACTCATCCACATGTCAGCTGTGAGTCCACCTCAGGACTAATTACATTGTGCAGTGCACACCTGATTTTACCCACAACCCGTTGGTGCATGGAAGGCCTGCAGAAAAGTAGTGGTGGCTGGGAACTTCATATATGGAGAAAAATGCTCTGTTGGTTACTATGCTTTCTATGGTTGGAAATGCTCTTTTTTTGAACCAGAGCTTGGGAGTGAGTTGGCCCAAACTTCCTTTTTCTCTCCATGATTTGGGGGATTGAAAGCTGAATGGATGGTGTGCACAGGATTGGTGATGATGGTATTTCTGCTGGTGGTGGTAGTGGTGTCACATCCTCCCTTTGTGGGGGCACAAGTGGGCTGGTCCCTTGGAAGGTGGTGGCACAGGCTGAGCCAACCAAAACAGCAGAGGAAGCCTCAGGTTTCTGCAGGCCTTATTGGTGTCTCATCCCTTTCAGCTCATGTTTACTTTTCAGGTGCCTGGTCATACTTGAGGTGCTCAGGTTGTAAATGGCTTTGGCTGCACTACGAAGACTGGTGGGACAGTGTGGAAATGACATGTGTTCTGTATTCTGCACTCCGGCATAAAAAACTGTACGGACACCCTGTGGTATGGCACTCAACAACTTGGCTACGGACTGACCATTGTTCCATCCATGTGGGGTCTAGGACCTCATCATCAACCCTCACTTTTTCTACAGCCGATCCCTCACTGCTGCCCTTCTTCTCTACCACAGTAGTTGACAGTTGTGTTTCATCATCATTCTAGATCTCTTCTGATGGTCCGCAACCTCATCCTTCAACACAAGGTCTAGGGAATTTTGCAACTCAATTTCTGGCAGGTCGAAGAGTGACTGCTGCATGACATTTGTCTGAAACAGCTTTGGGATTTTGAGGAGTAAATCTCTGCACTTTAAACAACAATCCCTTGTTGAGCCACCGTCTGCCATGTAATTGACCAATGCCTCAACAGTATACAATGCACACCATGGCGCCTGCTTACATCAGAGGAACTTAAAGCAGGCAGAGACAGAACACGATCTCTCCCTGCAGCAGCAGCCCTATCACCACCCCCAGCACCAATACCACCACAACCAAATGTCTATCCCTTAATCCCTGCTTTCCTCATTTAAAAACCTTCAGAAACATTTGAGAATATAGGTGAAAAAATTACATCGGTACTACAATGTAGTACTGTATGATGCAAATAGATCTGGGAGTGATAGTGAAGTTAACACTTATCCAAATACATGTAAAACTGTTAAGTGTGATGATCCTGATGAACTGACAAACTATACAGCAACAGCGCTTTTCAGATTTTGATGCAACTGCAAACTATGTTGAGATTGTGGCTTATTATTGCTGGGTGATGCTGTAAATGTTGATAGTGCTAAGTCTGGTCACACTATCCTATAGCAGCGTATCAGTAGCTCAATGCAGTTCTTTAGAGTGTGCTAAAAACAGGGAATTACTTCAGATTTCTACTAGTCCCTAATCACAGCAGCCTCCTGTCAAGATCTGAGCCTAACCGGCATTGGGACACACGGGGTGCTGGCTATAACTAATAGCCGACACTCCAGTGTAACACCAGCTGTAGGAGTACCTTTCAATACCATGTGCTGTGTGACTAGGCACTCATCACCTGGGAGTGGCTGTAAAGGAGAAGGGAGTGTCGCTAAGCCAAGTGATGGGTGTGTTCATATATTTGAAAAGGACACATGGAGGAGCAGTTTCCCAAGGGTGGGGGGAAAACTACTACTTTCCAGCCACTCCCAGGTGACGAGTGCAGGATGCTCTGAAACTTTGAAGGAAATCAACCACTAAAAAAAACAAAAACGAATGGACACGCTGGGATCACCTAGAAAAGAAAGTTATGTCACGTCCTTCTCCCAGCATGGGAGAGGGAGGTGTGGGGGTGTGAATAATTAGCAGCCCGGAGCACTGGACATCTTGAACCCACGCTCCGGCATGCTAATTACAACCTTTTTTTCTAGGTGATCCCAGCGTGTCAGGACTAGCAGAGGACTGTGCCGTGATCGAGGTGAAGAGTGAGTATTTTTTTTGAGTTGTTGATTTCCTTTAAGAAAATACCATAGAGAATATTATATAATAAAAGAAAACATGTTAAAATTATGACATTTTCTACACGCTTTGGAAATGATGTTTTTAGAGTATATTTACACACAGAAGTATGGTTGGAAAAAATAATAAATGATAATAATAATAAATTACAGTTACTGCCCTATTGATGTAAATGGGCTTCTTTCCACCATAACAACACAAATTCAAATGCAGTAGACTGGTTTTTACTTTCAGTACATTAAGTCAGACCTTGCCCAAAAGTGTGGTGTGGCTGATTTTAATTTTAGTTTTAATTTTCTAAATAATTTCATGCAACATTTTGTCTCAATGTGTGGCTTTCTATTCTCCCAGTGCTGGGTTTTTATTAGGTTTGCTAAATGACTACTTTTGCATAGAGTTTGATTGATTTCCTATGTTTGCATGGTTTTCCTCCAGATACTTTGGTTTCCTTCTACTCGTAATAAAATATTGTCAAGACAGAGAAGATATGTAAACCCTGCACATCCTGCAGCCTCTGTCTCTACCTACTTGCCAACTCTGTGCCAAGTCAAAGAATACAACTGGTCAACGTTCCCTACTCTGGGTATGTGGACAGAGCAGTAGACTGACAGAACACAGGTGTAGTCAGAAAAACAAGGTCAGAACCAACATGGTGGCCAGGTACAGAAGAATGGCCAGGTCTAAGCAAAAGGTCAGACTAACTGCAATATCACAGCAGACTGACACAAAATAACACAAACCATAAAGACATAAAGTCATAAACCTGCCCAGAATTACATCACTGGTGTGAACTCTAAAGCTGATTAGTTTGGCCTTCTGTTGTTCCAGTGAGCACCTGTGACACCCCCACCCAGAGAAAGGTTTCTGACTATCAATCACCCTTCTTTCCACAGGGCATTCACCTAGGTGTAATTCTCAGACAAGGGAACTAATCTGCAGATTTGCTCATGCAGCAGTTCTGACAAATATACTAAAGCCGGCTTCACAAAAAGAGTCTGATCAATCAGCATGTGCTGTGCGTAATGAACGCAGGGCAGCCGCACCGGAAATTACATTTAGTTCCGGCTTCTGAGCATCCAGGCCGGATGTAAGTAGCACACACACCAAGTTTGACTGATCAGACTCGTGCGCGCGACCACTTCCTATTCAGGCGCACGCACGGTCGAGCGCATGGTGCGCCGAGAGCGGACCACGGTGTGGGGAAGCTAGTTCGGATATAAACATTTATAAAGTGTTAAAATGCTTTAAAACAGTTTAAAGAGAACCCGTCATGCAAAATAACCCCCCTAAACTAAATATATTTTCATAAACTGCCATTAGAGAGCATTGCCTCTATCCCTTCATTGTTCGAGAAAACTTTGGTTTGTTAATCAAACATAACTGCCGCTAAATGACCACCAGCAGTTATGGGCCTCACAGAGTCGCCTCTGCTGGCAAGTCCTTCTTAATGTGCTGCACCGTGCCTGCTCCACCTGCCACCTCTCTGTTGACATATTGGTCAATCAACTTCGGTGTGATTGATACACGGGTTCTTCGATTATCTTAACCTTAGTTAGCAACAAAAAAGAATTGAAATTGGGGAATTACAGAAACCCCAAAAAAAAAACTGACACCTGCACTTTCAGCAAAAATACTCCCATACAAATCAAGGTTGATTTGTAGTTGACATGGATGTTTTGTATGTTACTTCCTTATGGGGCGTTGCATTTGCCGCTGATTCGGGCTACCAACGTGAGCAGTAGATGTGGGGATGACCCCTACCGTGTCGCAGTGAAAATAGAGCCACATGGAACTTTGTAGAAAATGCTCATCTTATGAGAGGCTACGCAACGGTACGATGAGCACAGACCTTGAAGGCTACCACCAGGACCGTCGTGTGGTTTGCAGTCTTGGAGGGGACAAAGTATGGCCACATATGCTTGCAGGCAGTAGATTGTGAGCCCCTCTCATTCGTGGTGAATGTAATCTTAGTAATAATAAGAAAGGAAACATGGACAATTAGTTTCTCTCTTGAACGTTACATATGAACTTTGCAAGGACAATTATGATTCTTTAGGATTTTTGGTTATCAATGTTATACTACTTTCATCAAATATGAATACCTTTATAATATGAATTTCCATCAATCTCACACCCGCTTATACTTGGGTCACCTTAGACTTGAGTATATACGGTGTAATATAGTAGAATTAAGATAAATATTAAATATAGTATATATATCTTTAATATTTATAATGGTATTAATATAATTAATAAAAATTATGATTTAATTTTACATCCTTGTAATATGTATGAATCATTCAAATAATTTTAAAATGTAGATCTGAAGAAGGGGACGTTGAGTCTCCGAAACTTCATTGAAAGCAACATTTTAAACGTGGTGAAGTGTTGGGCAACCTTTCACTAATGATTGCCATCAGATAGCGCTGTTCCACTACCTCTTGTGTCCTCAAGTATCTAACCACGCGGTGCAGTCTACAATGTTCTGGATGTGTGAGGCGCCAGCTTCGCCTGGAATTATTTAAGTGAAAGGCTTGAACAAAGTCTTTATAAGGAAACCCCCCACCCTAACAGGGTAATAGGGTGTCCAGCCATTGATTATGATTTAGTTACATTGAGAGGAGTGTTGATCTCGCTTTGTGATTTCCTTAATTATGCACTTCTATGAGTTCTGTGGCAGCACATGTGAGTCTAACAAGGTCCTAAACAATTTACAGTGTGTCGTTATGAGGTCTGCCAGCCTAATGCAAAGTGTGTTCCTGATATACTGCAGCACACAAAGGGTGTCTAATGAGATTTTTTCAGCATCTTAAGGATGGTTCTGCCCAAGGCAGGCCTCCCAGTGAAGTTCTGATGCAGATCAGGTGCATCGAAGATGAGTGTGCAAAGCTGCAATCTAGCGAAGTTCTGCAGCAGCTCGCGTGCTGGATGTAAGGAGGAATTCTGCAGCAGCCACATGGGTCTTAATGCGTAATATCTTTAAACAGTTTCTGTGTGTCTAATGAGGTTCTGCAGCGAGCTCAAAATGTGATCTATGAGGGTTCTTGCAGAAGGCTCAGGATGGTCCAATAAACTTCTCCAGCAGCTCAGGTTGGTTCCAATAAGGCTTGCAGAAAATCACAGGTGGCATCTACTGAGTTGCACAGCTCAGGTACGCCAATGAAGGTCTGCAGCAGCTGCTCGTTGTCCAATGAAGTTCTGCAGCAGTGTCAGGTGCTTCTGATTGAAGTTTGCCCAGGTGCACCTTACACTATGATAATGGTCGTTTGATGTCATATTGTGTGTGTGAGGATGCACTGGGCAGAAAAGGAGAGATGGAGTTCACGTGGGAGAAGCAGCCGGAGGGAGTATGAGGTAGTATCAGGCCACTGTGTGGACATTCATTAAAAGGGGGGATTGGTTGTCGTGGACATTTTGTAAAGGGGAGATTGCTGTGGACATTTATGTAAGGGAGATCGAGTGGACTATAAAGGATGTGTAGCACCTCCACTTTGTATAAAATGGACAGGGTCCCACAACAATGGCAAGGTACTGTATAGTACCTAATTGTTTTGTTATGTTTAGTAAGACAGGGGGACGGCCTCCAAGTGTGAGGCCAGGCAAAGAAGGAGTATGGGAAGAAAAAAAAAAAGGAGGAGTTTAAGAGCTAGCAGATGACTAGAGTGAGACAAGAGGTGAGAGGTTGGGGCTCTGAGGAGAAACCGGCTGAAGCGGAGGGCCGAATGGTTAGCATAGTAGCAAAGTGCAGGCAGTGAAGCAATTAGGCTGGAGGATAGTTATCAAGGCCAGCATCCTCGTAGTAAGTTAAGCAAAAGTGGTGGATGCTGGGCAATGAGCCTTTGATTATCCGTGAGCCAAATTCGTGAGGGGTCATCACGAACTAAGCTAAACAGGACAAGTAGGGATCATTTAGTGCATAGGGACCCCAGGCTTTGTTGGGGAAGCAATGGAAGGCCGTGCTCTACTATTAAGGCAAAGCCCGTATTCATTAAACGTGTGGATCTGGGGGGATCTGGCTGAATCTGCGACAGTGTGTAGAGTGCCAGGTAAAAAGTATTGTTATCTTTAGCCCCAGCCAAGCTACGCCCTACATCCTCAGATTACCACTCAGGTTTCCGGGCATGGTGGTGTGTAACCGTTCCCGCTGACTACACTTAAGATCCATCAGTTGGCCCAAATTTAGGCGGAGTAAACGCGGCTTTATAGCAATAGTGTTGCTTTTGAGCCGTGCTTTCCGTTATTAAGGTGTTGACTTCAGATCGAGGAGTAAAAACCATCAAGGCACGTAAGTGAGGGGCGTTCGACGTATTTTAGGAATGTTATTCGCCAAACGCAGGGGCTAACTCCATGGTGCATATTCATATACTTAATAGTGTCAAATATCTTCTAGAAGGACATTATCTACGAATCCTGGAATCACTGTCTATTCTTATATGGTGTTATAATGTAGAGATCAATGCTTGACATTGACATAGTAACTGACATGATCTCTGCCCAGGTCAGGTGCATTAATATTAATCGTAATTGCCAAGTACCCACGATCTGATAATAAACTATTCCCATAACACTATATCGCTCCAATCAGGCGGATCAGGATTTCAGGGCCCCTGCATATCAGGCTTACATGCTCGCGGGGCATGTGGCGCAGCCTATTGAACAATCGATGGCTACTGGGCCTAGACAAATCCGTCTGCAGTCATGATAGACTGCCAGCTCCCAGATTAAAATTATATATAAGCAAGCTCCGCGTAAAAATCAAATTAGCCATACTCTTATTGGCCTGCCACTGAGCGTTTTACACGCGATTACGCGCGTCATTTGAGCAAAGTCGCTTCTCTGTCCACTCGGGTTAATGGTTTTCTCATTCGATGTTATTCAACGCGTGGAGTTTGTGACCGCTCAAAAGCAGCATCGACACCATTGTTCGATCCCTACAAATATCGCACAACCTTCAAGATCAGGATGAAGGTGATTCTATCTGAACGATGACCGATCTTGGTATTGCGAATCGATTTTTGCAATGTGTTTTAATTAGCCAAAGGTTCGAGGTGACAGATAAATATGTTACACCATGCTCGAGTCATATTAATAAGTATTTAATTCCATGAAGAATCAGTACCTTAGAAAACTGTAAAGTGGACTACCCCACAGATCTTAGGGAAAAAACAGTAAGTCAACCACAGTCGATAGATTATTATAATGTTTGGCCAATCTCTTGGAGATACCGGACTAGGCAACGATGAATATTCATAGTTAAGAAGTCACATGAATACTTTAAGACATCTCAGGTTTCCCCCAATATGGTTATATGCATTGTGGAGTTGCGTATCTCCGACAAAAGAGATGGCGAAACACTTATTATTGCATTGTTCGCACTTTATTTTACTGATCACACTGTGTCCGGGTTCATGATAAAGGTTTATCTATGTACTATACTGTCCTTCACATCATAAATTCCGGGATATAATATAGGAACATTAGAATAAATCGCAGCTATTTAGCTTTAAACATAATTTTTCATTATATACACATTGAGAGCCGCCAATACAGTGGAGTCCCCTTGAATAGCTGGTCGAACTATTAATCGAGCACTGTCAAATAGAGGAAGCAACCCTAAGCAATACTCTGTTGGGGAACAGTGGAACGCAAGCTCAGAATAATATCGTAGTTGCAGCATCTGCAAGGCGCTAGCGCAGCTAGATGAAGAACTAGGCTGCATCAGATTGCCTAGTGAGCATAGTTAACAATTATGCAAGCTACCTGGCCTAAAAAAAATACTCTTAACTTACCTCAACGACCACAGGTCAAGGAGTATCGTTACATCCATCTTCACTTTCGTCTGCTGCGCATCTCCAGCAGGTGCACAGTGTGCAGGTAACTGTCATCACTCTGAGTGCTCTGGCTTGACGTGCGCCGTGTGAAGATGTATATCCTATGCCCTACGCTGTCGATTTGCAGTGCTGAGTGCTTACCGCCCCTATCACCTGAGTGGAGAACAGTAAGAACAATCATATCTTCAATTACATCGCGGTGACAAGAGATTTCGTCCGATGTACTTGTACATTATTTGCTGATCACATTGTGAGGGCCCTTTGGAGTTTGTGCGCTCCGGCCATTTGCCCGGGTTGAGCCGGGTTTTGAGCAAACCTGTTCCAATATTAAAGATTTTTGCATATTCCTATGTGTCTATCAGTGCAATAATTTAACCCCCCCAATGGCCTATTATAAATAGATAATATCTTCCAGGAAATGATCCAATGTGTTATTTAGTTGGATTAAAAGTACTTTTCTCCCAAAAATGTGATCTTATCGTGCATTAAAATGTTCTCTTATATAGCAATAATTTCTATTACATATTAAGGTTATTTATCAAGTAGCTCTCTACCTAAAGCAAAAGGTCAATCTAGCTTAAGATAAAATACACCCTCCCCCCATTATACTCATCTCAATCATAATTCCAGCAAGGGGACAATCATGATAGAGCCAGTTGAGCATAGCGGGCACAAGCAATCCCTCCCTAACTCCTTTCCGCTGACTTCTGTGTGGAGATAGGGGCACGGCATGGGCTCTTTATGTAAAGAAGGAAGTACGACTGCAGCTAAACCTATATTAATAACCTGTAAGTAATGGACCAATGCATCATGGAGCATATGTTGTATGTAAGTGCAAAGGGAATGTGTGTGTGTTGCATGTTAACTACTTGCAATATAATTAATATACGTATATTTACAGACACAATTAGCTATTACGCCAGTAACGTCTGTGTTGGGGCTAATTATGACAATGGTTCTGTCCATCTCATATAATTAGTGTACACTGTAGGGTGGATATTTCAAGACCCAGTGTGACACACACCACTCTTGATTCATCCCAGTGAGTTACATAAACTTTAAGTTAGGTTGATACAAAACAATAAATATCACAAGGGATCCCCAGACAGTCCCCATTATAAGTCAATGTGGTGATGCAGGTACTGCAGGGGCCTAGTATGTGAGGGTTCACACCGCTCATGGTTGTGTATAACCATTACAACCATACAAACTACAGAATCATACACCCACATGAAATATCCACATACACTTAACAATGTACACTTTTACATTCACAAACAAATCATATGGAGATAAAAATTAGAGAGCGTACAACAATATCTATAATGGCATGTCATTGTGTATTTGTATTTTAGCTTTTAGGAGGAAGTGTAATATATCTAAGCATGGAATGAAAAAAAACTATATATTGTTAAAAAACATCAATCAAAATTAGAGCACACTTCAGAATACCTTCAAGTTACTTTCAGTATAATTAGCTCTATAGCAGAAAAAAATCTAAAAAGCAAGAACTCACCTTGCTAGGAGCATGTTTGGTGTGGATAGAGGAGGAGAAGTGGTCCACTGTTCATTTAGGGATTAAAACGAGCCTGGCCTTTTTTGTTTTTTTCATTTCCATTTTTCACTCCCCACCTTCAAAATATACAAACTTTTTATTTTTACTGTAAGAGCTGTTTGACGGCTCTTGTTTCTGCGTAACAAAATATTACTTCATAGTGATGGTACGGAATATTCCATGCCGGTACTGGGACAGAGCAAACAGAAAAAAATTCCAAATAACAGTGAAAATGGTGAAGAAAAAAAGACGTTGCATCATTTTCTTGGGTCATACGATGATGGGATGCCAAATTTGTATAGGTTTTATAATGTTTTCATACATTTACAAAAATTAAAACCACGACTGTACTCTCAGTGTATGGAGATGTGTGTGGTGTCATTTGTGCGAGTTTTGATGATGTTTTCAATGCTACCTTTTTAGGACTGTTACGACCTTTTGACACTTTTTTTGAAATTCATATTTTTCAAAAAAGGCAAAAAAGGGCATCTTTCGACTTGTTGCTATTTTATGTTACAAGATTAAACAAAGTAAAAAAGGTATTATTATATTTTATAGATCGGGCATTTTGGACGCTGTGTACCTTTTGTGTTTATGATTTTTATTGTTTATTTATTTTTATAAATTAGAATTTTTGGTTTTCTAATATAAATTTTTATTTAATTTTTTTGTTTTTACTATTTTTCAGACCCCTAGGGTACTTTGGACCTTGGTTGTCTGGTGATCCTACGATATACTGACATACTACAGTGGATTTTCCACCTCATTCATTAACTGTGCAAATCGCACATGGTAATGAATGGGTTAAAACGAGACAGCCTCGGGTCTTCGGAAGAGAAGTACTATTTATAGCGCGTCAGTAAGGGGTTAATTTATTTGAATGTTTGATTGGAAACATTGGGGATCATTAGTAAGGGTCGCGCTGCTCACTTTTGTCGGACTGTGCACCTTTTTGGCGGAATACACAGCTTGCACAGATATTTAACAAGTGTCTCGCTGGATTTTGGGCACATGATCCTTTTTGATCATGACTCATGCGGGCTTAGGAGACAAATTAGGGGCAGTGCCATCGGACGATCCAATTGATTCAGACTGAGGTGTGGGGTTTACTTTAAATTTCAATTATTCACTTACACGCACATAACAGAATGGTTAAACTCTGGCAGACCTAAGTGGGGAATTGACACATGCCGGATATCAGACACAAGTATCTTATCGGCGGACAAATGCACTTTCGGTGAACTCCAGAGGCCGGGTATGTAAATGTGTCCATTATGTTCATCTACAAACTGGAGAAGCACCAAAACCGAAATGTGTACATTAGTCAGTGAAAGGTGGTGGGTAAGTGTCATGGTTTGGGAATGTTTCTCTAGCAGTAGTTGGTACATTTCAATACGCATACAGAGTGCATGCAGTGTGTATCAGAACCTTCTTCAAAACATGTGGTTCTTTCTTGCATTCACACTCAGCAATTTTCACAAACAATGCAACAGCAAAATGTGTAAAGCAGTTCCTTGAAACAGAAAAATTGAACACTGAAAAGCCAGCCAGAGTCCTGATCTAAACCTAATAGAAAACCTCGGAAATCCTTTAATGTTCTTGAATGTTGAGCACTGTATGACAAGACAGACCTTACCTGTTCAGTACTGAACTGGGGAGACTCTCCCACATTAAGATGCCCTCTCTTGTTTTGTCTTTCAAGGGCAACAAGCCTTCTGGGACTTCAATGAGTTTATGACTGGCATGACCAATTTCTTTTGCTATGGATGACTACCTCTTTACCTTATCTGGAGAACCTGCTACGGAGGGTTTCAGTTCACTTTGGAAAACAAACACACCATTTTGCAAAGTCGTAAAAACTTAGGTTTGCCAGTTAATAAGGGTTTGTCAGATAATCAAGGAAATCAGCACCAGGTGCCAGATGAACGCCAATAACTTGCAGTGTTCTCTAATTTTGATTAATTTTTTTTCTGGGCAGGAAATAGGGTTTAATCGAAACGGGCCGTCACCTCGTAGAGGCTCTGCAACCATCTCTTCTCCCTCAGTGAAGACTTTTTAGCATTTTGAATAAAGATTGAACATTTTTAAACAACGGTGAGTGTCAGCTCTGTTTTTCTATCTCTACATATACATGTTTTAGGATGTGTCTTGCTAAAACCTGAGGCGCCTCCGTATGCTTTTTCCAAGCTTCTATGCCCTGTACTGAAACCTCCAGCAAGGGTCCCTGGGATAATGATTTTTGAAGCGAGAGTCCCCTCTATTGTTTCTATTAAATGTTAAATGTTTAAATGCTCTCCACTACAGGAGCAATTTAATAAAATTTGGGATGGAAGCGGCCCACACTTTACATACAGCCCAAGACCCATGGAACCTAATCTGCCCCCTGGATGAAAGGAGATATATTATATATAAGTATATATACACTCACCGGCCACTTTATTAGGTACACCATGCTAGTAACGGGTTGGACCCCTTTTGCCTTCAGAACTGCCTCAATTCTTCGTGCTGGAAGCATTCCGCAGAGATTTTGGTCCATATATTGACATGTAGGTTGCGCAGATTGTCAGCTGCCACATCCCATGGTGCGAATCTCCTGTTCCCACATCCAAAGATTCTCTATGGGATTGAGATCGGTGACTGTGGAGGCATTTGAGTACGTGAACTCATTGTCATGTTCCAAAACCAGTCTGAGATGATTCCAGCTTTATGACATGGCGCATTATCCTGCTGAAAGTGAGCCATCAGAGATGTTGGGTACATTGTGGTCATAAGGTATGGACATGGTCAGCAACAATACTCAGGTAGGCTGGTGCGTTGCCACGATGCTCAATTGGTACCAAGGGGCCCAAAGAGTACCAGAAAAATAGTCCTCACACCATGGACACCACCACCACCAGCCTGAACCTTGATACAAGGCAGGATGGATCCATGCTTTCATGTTGTTGACGCAATTCTGACCTACCATCCGAATGTTGCAGCAGAAATCAGACCATCAGACCAGGCAACGTTTTTCCATCTTCTACTGTCCATTTCGATGAGCTTGCAAATTGTAGCCTCAGTTTCCTGTTCTTAGCTGAAAGGAGTGGCACCCAGGTGTGGTCTTCTGCTGCTTGTAGCCCATCTGCCTCACAAGTCACTGTTGCGTTCAAGAGATGCTCTTCTGCCCTACCTTGGTTGTAACGGGTGGCGATTTGAGACACTGTTGCCTTTCTACAGCTGAACCAGTCTGCCCCATTCCCTCTGACCTCTGGCATCAAAAAGGCATTTCCGCCCACAGAACTGCGCTCACTGGATGTTTTTTTCTTTTTCGGGACCATTCTCTGTAAACCCTAGAGAGTGGTTTGTGTGAGAATCCCAGTAAGATAGCAGTTTCTGAAATCCAGCCCTTCTGGCACCAACAACCATGCCACGTTCAAAGGCACTCAATCACCTTTCTTCCCCATTACTAGGCTCGGTTGAATGCTGAGAGATTGTCCTTGACATGTCTACATGCCTCATGCACTGAGTGCCCCATGTGATTGGCTGATAGAAATTAAGTGTTAACGAGCAGTGGACAGGTGTTATGTACCTAATAAAGTGGCCGGTGAGTGTATATATATACTAATAATACACACACAAAATCACAGAGTCCTCATGCTGTGAGATGAGGAGCGTGTTTTTTAATATGGCCTGGTTTTCTAGTACCATGCATTCTGGATTCAGAATAGCTGTATGTCTCCCATACAGGTGTTGCACAATTCTGTATAAGAGAAATTGCTGGTACATTATTTATGTCTTACACATGTAAATGAATAATGGTCTGCTCCCTGGGCTTTGCTTTTGCACAAGCACAGGAATTTAAAACAATGTTCATTCAAAAAATGCAATAGTGGTATGTGTGGTAAATGTGAAACGATGTAGAGCAGATTTTCCTTTTAATTTATTTGCAACATAGAATGTAATCTTGATTCACAGTGCACACATGATTTTCAAACGTTTACTGCCAAAGGTTAACCTTGATATTAGTTACGTTTTTTGGAGAAAGAATGTCTTACACTCAAAAAATTATTGGTACTACTACAGTGTTCAACCAGTATGTATTAACGTGTGTTAAACATACATTTGTAAATGGTGGCTTAGTAACAAATTAATCAAGTGATGAATGGTGACCACTGGTATTCTTTTCTGCATCAATTGTACCCATTATTCAGCTATGTTTGAAAGCTGTCATAGGTATAATTGATGATGAGACATAAACAAAACATATGCTTGTACGCATGTAATTTCTATCTTTTATTAGCAATAGTATTCCATGGAATAGACATATAGCTATAAACAGTCCCCATTAACTGAAGTGCCTAACTTCTTTTTTTTTCAAAAAGCAATCAACCCAGGATCCAGGATTGGAGGTGATATGTGAGGATCAAGGAATTCCCTTATCTTTGTAACAAAGCACTTGATAATCAAATTTGATCATAATAGTAGAGTAATTAAAAATTTGGATTGTAGCAGTAAATACATGTGACTTAATCAGAACTAATCTAGTGTGTCAGTGTGGACTTCCTGAGAATAAAGAGATAACTGGACACAATAGATATAACTATAATTATGTGCCAAGAGTTTACAGGAAGGTTATTGAGCCATATTGGCACTCATCTACATCAAGGTCCATTTTATGAAAAGCCAGTTTACCTCTTTAAAGGAAACCTACCACTTCGGATAGGCTTCTAAGCAGCACATGACGTGCACCAGCTTCAGCGTGAGCTGCCCGCTTATCTCGTTATTTTTTAAAGGAAGTCATCAGTCCTGTACTAGTCCTGTCACCTCTACCTGGTTGAGCAAGCTCACAAGGATCCATCAGCCGTTTATCTAGTCATTTCATTACATTAATTATTTTGAAAATCATATTTCTTATTATGTAAATGAGGCTGGATCAATGGTCAGAGGTAGTGATGTCACCTCCGTTTCCCCATCCCCCTCTCCCCCCTGCTCATGTCGTGGTATGTATAGTGATAGATGGCTAATGGTGTGCTGATCTGCTGACATGCTGCATCCTCCTATATACAGAGGACACAGACATCAGCTCCACATGAATTTTCTGACATGTTCTCTGCTAAACATAGGCTGCAGGAGGCTGCTTGTACTCTCTCCTAACACAACACAGCTGCAGGGGGCATACCGCCACCAGCACCGGAAGCCACATCGTTTACAAGCCTCACTCCATTATACAAAGGCTGTCAGGTTCATAGAACACTGGGGTGGGCTTTCTTCCTCCCACTCATGACTAGAGTGGACAGCTTGGAATATGCTTAATGCTTCATGTGACAGTTCACAGGGTCATTGTGCATACAGCTTTAGGACCTCTTGCTTAGGTTTACAGGCAGGTAGAGGACAAGCCAGGAAAGAGGGAACTGGAGGCAGCAGGATTCATGCCCGGCAATCCTTGGTGGGAGCAGAAGTGAGCCCAAAGTGTTTCCTGCCTCAGAAAGAGCAGCGCACCTCACATCAAACTGGTAGGATGGCTAGTTCAGCGGAAATTAAATGTTAACCCGTTCACAATGAAATCATCCACAGTCATCTATTAGAGTTCCACCTCAGACTAAATATCATTTGTGCAGCACACCTGAGTTTGTCCCACAACCGTTGGTGCATGGAAGGCCTGCAGAAAAGTAGTGGTGGCTGGGAACTTCATATATGGAGAAAAATGCTCTGTGGTTACTATGCTTTCTATGGTTGGAAATGCTTTTTTGAACCAGAGCTGGGAGTGAGTTGGCCCAAACTTTCCTTTTCTCTCCATGATTTGGGGGATTGAAAGCTGAATGGATGGTGTGCACAGGATTGTTGAGATGGTTCTTCTGCTGTGGTGGTAGTTGTGTCACATCCTCCTTGTGGGGCACAAGTGGGGCTGGTCCCTTGGAAGGTGGTGCACAGGCTGAGCCAACCAAAACAGCAGAGGAAACCTCAGGTCTTGCAGGCCTTATTGGTGTCTCATCCCTTTCAGCTCTGTTTACTTTTCAGGTGCCTGTCATACTTGAGGTGCTACAGGTTGTAATGGCTTGGCTGCACTACGAAGACTGGTGGGACAGTGTGGAAATGACATGTGTTCTGTATTCTGCACTCCGGACTAAAAAACTGTATGAGACACCCTGTGGTATTGGCACTCAACAACTTGGCTACGGACGACCATTGTTCCACATGTAGGGTCTAGGACTCATCATCAACCCTCACTTTTTTCTACAGCCGATCTCCTCACGCTGCCCTTCTTCTCTACCACAGTAGTTGACAGTTGTGTTTCATCATCATTCTAGATCTCTGCTGATGGTCCGCAAACCTCATCCTCCAAACCAAGGTCTAGGGAATTTTGCAACTCAATTTCGCAGGTCGAAGAGTGACTGCTGCATGACATTGTCTGAAACTCTTTGGGATTTTGAGGATAAATCTCTGCACTTAAAAACAACAATCCCTTTGTTGAGCCACCGTCTGCCATGTAATTGACCAATATCCCTAACAGTATACATGCACACCATGGCGCCTGCTTACATCAGAGGACTTAAAGCAGGCAGAGACGAACACGATCTCTCCCTGCAGCGCAGCCCTATCACAACCCCCACACCATACCACCACAACCAAAACCATGTCATCCTTATCTCCTGCTTTCCTCATTTAAAAACCTTCAGAAACATTGAGAATGATAGTGAACAAATTACATCGGTACTACAATGTAGTACTGTATGATGCAAATAGATCTGGGAGTGATAGTTGAAGTTAACACTTATCCAAATACATGTAAAACGTAAAGTGTGATGATCCTGATGAACTGACAAATCTATACAGCAAACAGCAAGCCTTTTCAGATTTGATGCAACTGCAAACTATGTTGAGATTAGTGGCTTATTACTGTGCTGGGTGATGCTGTAAAATGTTGATAGTGCTAAGTCTGGTCACACATCCTATAGCAGCGTATCAGTAGCTCAATGCAGTTTTTAGAGTGTGCTAAAAACAGGGAATTACTTCAGATTTCTACTAGTCCCTACTCACAGACAGCCCTCCTGTCAGATCTGAGCCTAACCGCATTGGACACAGGGGTGCGGCTATAACTAATAGCCGACACTCCAGTGTACACCCGCTGTAGGAGTACCTTTCATACCATGTGCTGTGTGACTAGGCACAACTGGGAGGGCTGTAAGGAGAAGGGGTGTCGTACGCAGTTGATGGGTTGTTTCATATATTGAAAAGGAACATGGAGGAGCAGTTTTCCAAGGGTGGGGGAAAACTACTACTTTCCAGCCACTCCCAGGTGACGAGTGCAGGATGCTCTGAAACTTTAAGGAAATCAACCACGAAAAAAAACAAAACGAATGGACACGCTGGGTGATCACCTAGAAAAGAAAGTTATGTCCCCTCTCCCAGCATGGGAAGGAGGTGTGGGGTGTGAATAATTAGCAGCCCGAGCACTGGACATCTTGAACCCACGCTCGGCATGCTCATTACAACCTTTTTTCTAGGTGATCCCACGTGTCATAACTAGCAGAGGACTGTGCCGTGATCGATGTGAAGAGTGAGTATTTTTTTTGAGTTGTTGATTCCTTTAAGAAAATCCATAGAGATTTATATAATAAAAGAAAACAATGTTAAAATTATGACATTTTCACAAACCTTGGAATGATGTTTTTAGAGTATATTACACACAGAAGTATGGTTGAAAAATAATAATGATATAATAATAAATTAGTTATACGCCTATTGATTAAATGGGCTTTTTCCCCCAAACAACACAAATTCAAATGCAGTAGACTGGTTTTTAACTTTCAGTACATTAAGAAGTCAACCTTGCCCAAAGTGTGGTTGGCTGATTAATTTTAGTTTATTTTCTAAATAATTTCTGCAACATTTTGTCTCAATGTGTTGTGCTTTCTATTCTCCCAGTGCTGGGTTTTTATTAGGTTTGCTAATACTACTTTTGCATATAGTTTGATGATTTCCTATGTTTGCATGGTTTTTCCTCCAATACTTTGGTTTCTTCTACTCGTAATAAAATTATTGTCAAGACAGAGAGATATGTAAACCCTGCACATCCTGCAGCCTCTGTACTCTACCTACCTTGCCAACTGTGCCAAGTCAAGAATACAACTGGTCAACGTTCCCTACTCTGGGTATGTGGCACAGAGAGATAGACTGACAGAACACAGGTGTAGTCAGAAAACAAGGGTCAGAACCAACATGGTGCCAGGTACAGAAGATGGCCAGTCTAACAAAACGGTCACTAACTGCAACTATCACAAGCAACTGACACAATAACACAAACCATAAAGACATAAATTCATAAACCTTCCCAGAATTACATCACTGGTGTGAACTCTAAAGCTGATTAGTTTGGCCTTCTGGTTGTTCCAGTGAGCACCTGTGACACCCCCCCACACAGAGAAAGGTTCTGTATCATCACCCTTTCCACAGGGCATTCACCTAGGGTAATTCTCAGACAGGGAACTAATCTGCAGATTTGCTCATGCAGCAGTTTTGACAAATATACTAAACCGGCTTCACAAAAAGAGTCTGATCAATCGCATGTGCTGTCGTAATGAACCAGGGCCACTCCCGGAAATTACTAGTTCGGCTTCTGAGGGCATCCAGGCCGATGTAGTAGCACACACACCAAGGTATTTGACTATCAGACCGTGCGGCGACAGCTCACTCCTATCAGCCGACCGGCGACCGTCGAGCGCATGTGCGCCGAGTGTCGGACCACGGTGTGGGGAAGCTATTCGGATATAAACATTTATAAAAGGTTAAAATTCTTTAAAACAGTTTAAAGAGAACCCGTCATGCAAAATAACCCCCCTAAACTAAATATATTTTCATAAACTCCATTAGAGACATTGCCTCTATCCCTTCATTGTTCCTCTAACTGCCTGTAAACCTAAGCAATGAGGTCCTAAAGCTGTATGCAATGACCTGTGAACTGTCCATAAGCATTAGCATATTCCAAGTGTCCACTCTATTCATGAGTGGGAGGAACACAGCCCACCCTCAGTGCTTGACTGACAGCCTGTATAATGGAGTGAGGCTTGTAAATGATGTGCTTCCTGTGCTGGTGGCTGCCCCCTGCAGCCTGTGTGTGTATAGGAGAAGATCAGCAGCCTCCATGCAGCCATGTTATAGCAGAAACATGTCAGATTCATGTGAGCTGATGTCTGTGTCTCTGTTATAGGAGGATGCAGCAGTGTCAGCAGATCAGCACACCATTAGCCATGCTATCACTATACATACCACGACATGAGCAGGGGGGAGGAGAGGGGAGGGGGTAAACGGGAGTGACATACACTACCTCTGACCATGTGATTCCAGCCTCATTTACATAATAAGAAATTATGATTTTTCCAAAATAATTAATGTATGAAATGACTAGATAAAGGCTGGGATGGATCCTTGTGAGCTTCTCAACCAGGTAGAGGTGACAGGACTAGTCAGAGACCTGATGCTCCTTTAAAAAATAACGAAGATAAGCGCGGCAGCTCACGCTGAAGCTGGTGCACTCATGTGCTGCTTAGAAGCCCTATCCGAAGTGGTAGGTTTCCTTTAAAGAGGTAAACTGGCTTTCAATAAAATGGACCTTGATGTAGATGAGTGCCAATATGGCTCAATAACCTTCCGTAAACTCTTGGCACTAATTATATGTTATATCTATTGTGTCCAGTATCTCTCTATTCTCAGGAAGTCCACACTGACACACAGATGTATTCTGATTAAGTCACAGTGATAATTTACTGCTACAATCCAAATTTTAATTACGTCATATTATGATCAAATTTGATTATCAAGTGCTTGTTACAAAGATAAGGGAATTCCTTGATCTCTTCACATATCACCTCCAATCCTGATCCTGGGTTGATTGCTTTTTGAAAAAAAAAAAGTTAGGCATTCAAGTTAATGGGGACTGTTTATAGCTATATGTCTATTCCATGGAATACTATTGCTAATAAAAGATAGAAATTACATGCGTACAGAGACATATGTTTGTTTATGTCTCTCATCAATTATACCTATGACAGCTTTCAAACATAGCTGAATAAATGGGTACAATGATGAAGAAAGAATACCAGTGGTCACCATTCATCACTTGATTAATTGTTATCTAAGCCACCATTTACAAATGTTGTTTAACACAGTTAATACATACTGGTGAACACTGTAGTAGTACCAATAATTTTTTGAGTGTAAGACATTCTTTCTCCAAAAAACGTAACTAATCATCAAGGTTAACCTTTGGCAGTAAAACGTTTGAAAATCATGTGTGCACTGTGAATCAAGATTACATTCTAGTTGCAAATAATTAAAAGGAAAATCTGCTCTACATCGTTTCACATTTACCACAAATACCACTATTGCATTTTTTGAATGAACATTGTTTTAAATTCCTGTGGCTGTGCACAAAGCAAAGCCCAGGGAGCAGACCATTATTCATTTACATGTGTAAGACATAAATAATGTACCAGCAATTTCTCTTATACAGAACTTGGCAAACACCTGTATGGGAGACATACAGCTATTCGAATACACAGAATGCATGGTACTAGAAACCAGGCCATATTAAAACACGCTTCCTCATCTCACAGCATGAGGACTCTGTGATTTAGTGTGTAGTATGTATATATATACACTCACCGGCCACTTTATTAGGTAATACCCTGTCCACTGCTCGTTAACACTTAATTTCTATCAGCCAATCACATGGGGCACTCAGTGCATAGGCATGTGACATGGTCAAGACAATCTCTCGCATTCAACCGAGCCTAGTAATGGGAAGAAAGGTGATTTGAGTGCCTTTGAACGTGGCATGGTTGTTGGTGCAGAAGGGCTGGATTTCAGAAACTGCTGATCTACTGGGATTCTCCACACGAAACCACTCTCTAGGGTTTACAGAGAATGGTCCGAAAAAGAAAAAAACATCCAGTGAGCGCAGTTCTGTGGGCGGAAATGCCTTTTTGATGCCAGAGGTCAGAGGTGAATGGGCAGGAACTTGGTTCAGCTGTAGAAAGGCAACAGTGATCTCAAATCGCCACCCGTTACAACCAAGGTAGGCAGAAGAGCATTCTGAACGCAACAGTCGAACTTAGCCTGAGGCAGATGGGCTACAGCAGCAGAAGACCACACCTCGGGTGCCACTCCTTTCAGCTAAGAACAGGAAACTGAGGCTACAATTTGCAAGCTCATCGAAATGGACAGTAGAAGATGGAAAAACGTGCCTGGTCTGATGGTCTGATTTCTGCTGCACATTCGGATGGTAGGTCAGAATTGGCGTCAACAACATGAAAGCATGGATCCATCCTGCCTTGTATCAAGGTTCAGGCTGGGTGGTGGTGGTGTCATGGTGTGGGACTATTTTTCTGGTACTCTTTGGGCCCCTATTGGTACCAATTGAGCATCGTTGGCAACGCACCAGCCTACCTGAGTAATTTGTTGTCAGGACCATGTCCATCCTTTATGACCACAATGTACCCAACATCTTGATGGCTCACTTTCAGCAGGATAATGCGCCATGTCATAAAGTCTGGAATCATCTCAGACTGGTTTCTGCTGAACATGACAATGAGTTCACGGTGACTCAAATGCCTCCACATTCACCGATCTCAATCCCATAGAGCATCTTTGGATGTGGGAACAGGAGATTCGCACATGGGATGTGCAGCGACAACTCTGCGCAACCTCATGTCAATATAGGACCAAAATCTCTGGGAATGCTTCCAGCACGAAGAATTGAGGCAGTTCTAAAGGCAAAGGGGTCCAACCCGTTACTAGCATGGTGTACCTAATAAAGTGGCCGGTGAGTGTATATATATGTATATATACATATATCTCCTTTCATCCAGGGGCAGATTAGGTTCCATGGGTCTTGGGCTGTATGTAAAGTGTGGGCCGCTTACATCCCAGAATTTTATTAAATTGCTCCTGTAGTGGAGAGCATTTAACATTTAACATTTAATAGAAACAATAGAGGGGCATCTCGCTTCAAAAATCATTATCCCAGGGACCCTTTGCTGGAGTTTTCAGTACAGGGCATAGAAGCTTGGAAAAAGCATACGGAGGCGTGCCTCAGGTTTTAGCAATGACACATTCCTAAAACATGTATATGTAGAGTAGAAAAAGAGAGCTGACACTCACCGTTTGTTTAAAAATGTTCAATCTTTATTTCAAAATGCTAAAAAGTCTTCACTGAGGGAGAAGAGGATGTTGCAGTAGCCCTCTAGAGGTGACGGCCCGTTTCACGTTACAACCACTATTTCCTGCCCAGAAAGAAAAATTAATCAAAATTAGAGAACACTGCAAGTTATTGGCGTTCATCTGGCACCTGGTGCTGATTTCCTTGATTATCTGACAAACCCTATTTAACTGGCAACCTAAGTTTTTACAGACTTTGCAAAAATGGTGTGTTGTTCCAAAGTGACTGAAACCCTCCGGTAGCAGGTTCTCCAGATGAAGGTAAAGAGGTGATCATCCATAGCAAAAGAAATTGGTCATGCCAAGTCATAAACTCATTGAAGTCCCAGGAAGGCTTGTTGCCCTTGAAAGACAAATACAAGAGAGGGCATCTTAATGTGGAGAGTCTCCCCAGTTCAGTACTGAACAGGGTAAGGATCTGTCTTGTCATACAGTGTCTCAACATTAAAGAACATTTAAGGATTTCCAGAGGTTTTCTATTAGGTTTAGATCAGGACTCTTGGCTGGCCATTTCAGTGTTTCAATGTTTTCTGTTTCAAGGAACTGCTTTACACATTTTGCTGTTTGACATTGTTCTGCGTGAAAATTCCTGAGTGTGGAATGCAAGGAAAGAACCACATGTTTTTGAAGAAGGTTCTGATACACACCTGCATGCACTCTGTATGCTGTATGAAAGGTACAACTACTGCTATAGAAAACATTCCCCAAACCATGACACTTACTCCACCACCTTTCACTGACTAATGTACACATTTCAGGTTTGGTGCTTCTCCAGTTTGTAGATGAACATAATGGGACACATTTACATACCCGGCCTCTGGAGTTCACCGAAAGTGCATTGTCCGCCGATAAGATCTTGTGTCTGATATCCTGCATGTGTCAATTCCCCACTTAGGTCTGACAGAGTTCACCATTCTGTTAGTAGTGCGTGTAAGTGAATAATTGAAATTTGAAAGTTAAACCCCACCCTCAGTCTGAATCAATTGGATCGTCCGATGGCACTGCCCCTAATTTGTCTCCTAAGCCGCATGGAAGCCAATGCAGCTGCAGCAAAAAAGGATCATGTGCACCAAAATTCCAGCGAGACACTTGTTAAATATCTGTGCAAGCTGTGTAATCCCCGAAAAAGGTGCACAGTCCAACAAAAGTGAGCAGCTCGACCCTTACTAAATGATCCCCAATGTTTCCAATCAAACATTCAAATAAATTAACCCCTTACTGACGCGCTATAATAGTACTTCTTCCGAAGACCCGAGGCTGTCTCGTTTTAACCCATTCATTACAATGTGCGATTTGCACATTTTAATGAATGAGGTGGAAAATCCACTGTAGTATGGCAGTATATCGTAGGATCAGCCAGACAACCTAGGGTCAAAGTACCCTAGGTTGTCTGAAAAATAGTAAAAACAAAAAAAATTTAAAATAATTATATTAGAAAACACAAAAATTCTAACTTATATAAAAATAAATAAACAATAAAAATCATAAACACAAAAGGTACACAGCGTCCAAAAATGCCCGATCTATCAAAATATAATAACCTTTTTTACTTGTTTAATCTTGTAACAGAAAATAGCAACCGAAGTCGAAAATGGCCCTTTTTTGCCATTTTGAAAAATATAAATTCAATAAAAAGTGATCAAAAGGTCGTACAGTCCTAAAAAATGGTAGCATTGAAAACATCATCAAAACTCGCACAAAATGACACCACACACATCTCCATACACTGAAGTATGTACAGGTGGTTTTAATTTTTGTAAATGTATGAAAACATTATAAAACCTATACAAATTTGGCATCCCCATCATCGTATCGACCCAAGAAAATGATGCAGAAGCTTTTTTTCACCATTTTCACTGTATTTGGAATTTTTTTCTTGCTTCCCAGTACACGGCATGGAATATTCCGTACCATCACTATGAAGTATAATTTGTTACGCAGAAAACAAGCCGTCATACAGCTCTTTACATGTAAAAATAAAAAAGTTGTATATTTTTGAAGGTGGGGAGTGAAAAATGGAAATGAAAAAACCAAAAAAGGCCAGGTCGTTGAGGGGTTAAACTTGCTTTAATCCCTAAAATGAACAGTGGACCACTTCTCCTCTATCCACACAACATGCTCCTTAGCAAAGGTGAGTCTTGCTTTTAGATTTTTTCTGCTAATGAGCTGCTAATGATACCTAATAACTTGAAGGTATCTGAAAGTGTGCTCTAATTTTGATTGATGTTCTTTAACAATTATATAGTTTTTATTTCATTCCATGCTTTAGAATATATACAATTTCCTAAATAAGCTTAAAATACAAATACACAATGACATTGACATTTAAGATATTGTATGTAGCTCTCTAATTTTTATCTCCATATGTATTTGTTTGTGAATGTATAAAGGTGTACATTGTAAGGTGTATGTGGATATTTCATGTGTGTGTATGATACTGTAGTTGTATGGTTGTAATGGTTACTAAAACCATGGTAGCTGTGTGAACCCTCACATACTAGGCCCCTGCAGTACCTGGCAGCCCACATTGACTTATAATGGGGACTGTCTGGGATCCCTTGTGATATTTATTGTTTTGTACACTCAACTTTAAAGTTTTATGTACTCACTGGGAGGAATAAAGAGTGGTGTTTGTCACACTGGTCTTGATATCTCACCACAGTGTACACATATTATATGAGAGGGGACAGACCTTGTCATAAATTAGCCCCACAACTTACTGGCGTAATAGCTAATTGTTCTGTAATATACGTATATAATTATATATGCAAGTAGTAACATGCTAAAACACACATTCCCTGCACTTACATACACATATGCTACCATATGCATGGCCATTAATACAGGTATTAATATAGTTTAGTGCAGTACGTACTCCTTCTTTACATAGAGCCCATGCTGTGCCCCTTCCCCACAGAGAGCAGCAGGAAGAGGAGGGAGGGATGATTGAGCCCCTCATGCTCAATGGCTATACAGATTGTCCCTCTTCTGGAATATGATTGGTGGATATAATGGGGGGAGGGGGTATTTTTCTTAAGCTAGGATTGACCTTTGCTTTTGAGAGAGCTACTTGATAAATAACCTTATATGTATATGAAACTTGCTATATAAGGAACATTTTTAATGCACTATAAGATCATTTTTGGGGAGAAAAGTACTTTTAATCACAACTAAATAACACATTGGATACATTTCTGGAAGATATTATATATTATAGCATATGGGGTTAAATATATGCATGATAGACACATAGGAATATGCAAAAAATTTTAATATGTGGACAGGGTTGGCGTCAAAACCCGGCTTACCCGGGCAAGTGCCGGAAGCCCAGAACTCCAAAAGGGCCCATCACAATGGATCAGAAAATGTAATTACATCAGCGACGAAATCCTTGTCACCGATGTAATTGAAAGATATGATTGTTTCTTACTGTGTCTTCCCTCAGGTGATAGGGGCGGTACCAGCACTGCAATCGGATTATCGTAGGGCAAGAGATAATACAATCTTCAACAGCGGCGCATCAATGAGCCAGAGCACTCAGAGTGATGACTTTACTGCACATGTGCACCTGCTGGAGATCGCAGCAGAACGAAAGTGAAGAATGGAGTATACCGATCCCTTGACCTGTGGTCTTGAGGTAAGTTAAGAGTTTATTATTTTTTTTACTGGCCGAGGAGCCTCTGCTCTATATAATTGTTTAATACTGCATGGAGGCTGCAGCCTAGGCATAATAATTCATGGAGACTGCAGCCTAGGCACATTCATTCATGTAGGCTGCAGACTAGGCATATTAGTTCTTAGAGGCTGCAGCCTAGGCATATTAGTTCATAGAGGCTGCAGCCACATGCCACCACACGAGTTCACTGTTAAGGGGCCCACTGAGGCTATATCGCCCAGGGGCCCACTGATACCTGGAGCCGGCCCTGTATAAGGAAAATATATGTTTTGTTTAGGGAAATATGTGTTTTGTTATAGATGTTTGTTGGGTATGTAGGGCAATGTACATGATATTAATATGAAGACCTGTGTAGGATAAATGGAAGATAATGGTCCCGCAGTGTTACTATATCGGATTGTCTAAAAGTATTTTGACTCTTAACATGAAAATCGAACACGGAAATATAATAAATATAATAAATAAGACAGGTTGATTAGGTTGTGGGTAAGATCATAATGTTTCTAGAGGGAGATGATTTGGAAATTAAAAAATACTATTAATATGACTCAATGGGAGAGATTTATCACTGACTTTTTGGCATAAAACAATGCCAAAATAGTCGCAAGTCACACCACTCCCCTCCTGACGTACGCGCTGTTGCGATTTTTTAACTCTACTTGCGATTATTTTGAAGGGTCAACACCACTTTAATAAATCTGAAAAGCAGCCGAGTTCAAAAAGCAAACACTATTGCAAAGAGCCTGCGTAATGGTAAATCTCCACCAATAAATGTATGGCAACTTGATTTTGGATTTAAATGCCTAATGCTACGTCACACACCATGCCCCGGAAGAAGCCTGAAGTGGTGAAATCTGAGGTGGGGCGAGGTGTCTTGGTGTTATATTAATAAAATACTTTTATATGTATACCTGGGCACTCTACACAACGTCGTACACGACTTCCCATGCAGATTTCCCGACTCCAGAAATGTCCACAGCAGATACCCTTTTAATGAAATGTCCACCACTGATGCTCCCGTTTAATAACATGTCCGAAACATACGTGACGCCCCTTCCATTAGGCCGAGGTTCTCTCCAAACAGAAGTAACTGGGGCGGCCGCATACATTGCTCACTAAATGGATGATCGCTAACTTGGGTCCCTGGGAGTTAGGCGTTGTAGGTCAGCGTGATGGTTAACCCCTCCCGACTAGAGCTGGCTCACAGAGGATGAATCAAGAAGGAGCTCACTTGGCTGCGCTCAAAGAAACAACTCCACCACACTTGTGCTTGAACTCTAATTGTAGGGATGCTGGTCACCTTGATAAGCTATCCTCCTCAATGTACTCCTCAATTGCTTCTCACATGCACTGCACTTTGCTAGCTATGCTAACTCATTCGGCCTCCGCTTCAGCCTGGCTCCTCAGAGCCCCAACCTCTCCTGCTTGTCTCCTCTAGGTCATCTTGCTAGCTCTTAACTCCTCCTTTTTTCTTCCCATAATCCTCTTGTCCTGGCCTCACACCTTGGAAGGCCTGTCCCCTTCTTTAATAAACATAAAACAATTAAGGTACATATACAGTACATTGCCATTGTTGTGGGACCTGCCATTTTACACAAAGTGGAGGGTGCTACACATATGCCCCCCTTTACATAAATGTCCACAGCAGATGCTCCCCTTTAACAAAATGTCCACAGCAAATCCCCCCTTTTAATGAAATGTCCACAGCAGGGCCCTATATACTCAATACTCACCTCCGGCTGCTTCTCCACGTGACTCCATCTTCTCCTTTTCTGCCCAGGCGACACACCACACACTATGACATCAAACGACCATTTCATAGTGTATGCACCTGGGCAGAACTTCATAAGAAGCACCTGAGCTGCTGCAGAACTTCATTGGACAAACCTGAGCTGCTGCAGAACTTCATTGGACGTACCTGAGCTGCTGCAGAACTTCATTAGATGCACCTGTGTTTCTGCAAGACCTTATTGGACACACTTGAGCTGCTGGAGAAGTTTATTGGACACTCCTGAGCTTCTGCAGAACCTCATAAGTCACATTTGAGCTGCTGCAGAACCTCATTAGACACAAAGAAACTGTTGTAGATTCTCATTAGACACATGTGAGCTGCTGCAGAATTCTCCTTACATGCACCTGAGCTGCTGCAGAACTTCGATAGATGCAGCTGCACAACTTCATTCGATGCACCTGATCTGCATCAGAACTTCATGGGAGGCACCTGAGCTTTGGCAGAACATCCTTAGGAGATGCTGAAAAATCTCATTAGACACACCTGTGTTGCTGCAGATAATCATGAAACGCACTTGCATTGCTGCAGAACCTCATAAGACACATCTGAAATTGTTTAGAACCTTGTTAGACTCACATGTGCTGCCACAGAACATCATAATCATAATTAGGAAATACAAAAGCGAGATCACACTCCTCTAAGGTAGATAAATCATAATCAAATGGTGGAGACCCCTATGTATCCCTATTAGGGTGGGGGTTTACCTTATAAAAGACTTGGTTCAAGCCTTTCATTAAATTTCCAGGAGAAGCTGCCCAACAGTCAGAAACCATGTGTAGACTGCACTCGGTGGTTAGTACTTGAGGACACCAAGAAGCAGTTAGTGGAACAGCGCTAGCTGGATGGCAATCATTCAGGAAAGGTGCCCACACTTCAAGTTTAAATGTTGCTTTATTGATGACACGTTTTCGGAGACTCAACGTCTCCTTCTTCAGATCTACAGTTAAAATATATATATGCATAAATATGTGTAATTCATACATATTAAAAGGATGTAAAATTAAATCATAATTTTATATAAGTATATTAATCCCTTATATATATATATACCGTATATACTCGAGTATAAGCCGACCCGAGTATAAGCCGAGACCCCTAATTTCAACACAAAAAACTGGGAAAACCTATTGACTCGAGTATAAGCAGAGGGTGGGAAATGCATTGGTTACAGCCTCCCAGTATATAGTCTGCCAGCCCCTGTAGCATACAGCCTGCCCAGCCCCTGTAGCATAGAGCCTGCCCAGCCCCTGTAGCATACAGCCTGTCCAGCCCCTGTAGCACAAGAGGTGTGGAGTTGATTTTGCTCCAAGCCCAGGAAATTAAAGAATGATGCACAATTTTATTGTTTTGTTTTTTTTTTTTTTTTTTGTTATTTTTTTTTTTTTTTTTTTTTTTTTTTTTTTTTTTTTTTTTTTTTTTTTTTTTTTTTTTTTTTTTTTTTTTTTTTTTTTATTTCTTTTTTTTTTTTTTTTATTTTTTTTTTTTTTTTTTGTTTTTTTTTTTTTTTTTTTTGGTTTTTTTTTTTTTTTTTTTTTTTTTTCTTTTTTTTTTTTCTTTTTTTTTTTTTTTTTTTTTTTTATGGCGTCTCTATCTTCAAATTCAAATTTAAATGAAAAATTTCATCTTCAGTTCATTTCAAACTTCAAACTCCCACACTTATCATTGTGGACCACACTGTGGCCTCCATGTTGCTGCCACCTCCATAATTTGTCATTGTGCCACTCTGCTGCCTACTCCTGCTGCTGCCAACTTACCACTGGAACACCCTGTGATTTCCTAATGTTGTTTTCACCCTCTACCACTCTATGACGTTTCCACTATGTTTGGTTTTCCCCTTCATTTCATATGTCAGAAGGAATTAAAGCTCCAGGATTGATAGCCAAAGTGGATACAGAAACAGAGGACATGCAAATATTTATACTGATGGATTATGACCGATTGAAAGCAGGACACTGACGGATGAAAAGAAGGGCAAAATGATCAGTGACATCAGTGGAAAATTACTGCGGACACCTTCCATACTCTTTTGGGGGCTGGGGTTTCTACATGTACTGTATCAGAACAGGTTCTGTCGTCATCAATGGAATCAATTTGATGTCAGTGTAAAAAGAGTGAACTCTTGATGTTATAGTGGGATCTAGCCCTCAGCTCAGTCCTTTCGAGTGGCACAGATGTTACCTTGACAGGCTGGTGTACCTGCTTCACTTTCTGGTAAGTTTGCCCCTGTAAGTCCCCATGGACTTGAAGGTGAAGCGATTCTAAGAGTGCATGTCATACTAAAACACAGCACTGTTCGAAGACCAAACCACACTCCCTATGCATATTTGAGCATGGCATACATTGTAAAACACCCAAAAGGCTCTCTGCAGCCAAGAAATGACGTTTTTTTTAACGTGATTCAACATGATTTAGTACGAATCAATTGTTTGAAAAATTTGGCACATCGGGTCGAACCAGATTTCACAATTCACCCACTCTAGTAGGTACAGCTCCACATGTCCTCGCTACCATGCACCTTGGAAGAAACTGATAAGCTCAAGGACTGGCCACCTTTTCATATTTGTGAAGGGCTGTTACTGCCTTTGGAAAGTAAATTTTGGCTGGAACTCTCCACCTCAGTTCGGCACAGGCCATTAGTCTCTGAAGGGTGCAGGTCCACGACTTGGAAAGGGAGGTACTGCAGTACCAAACTGACAGAGCATGGCATCTGTTGTACTAGGGCATACCTCTCTTGCGAGCCATAATTATGCGCCCAGATCTAGACCTTTCAGTCTGTACCTAGGATGGTGACGATACAGTGCTCTTTTATCGCCTCCTTAACGTCTGGCGCATGTGTAGCGAGGAGCAGGAGCACTGGACCAGTAGATGATGTCAAGACAAACAACTCTCTTGGCAGAGGTGATGGAGCCTTGATGTCTGAAATGGCATGTGTGCCACTAGGTCTTGCTGCTGTTGTTGCGTGGCAGGATGGACCACCACATCTGAGACACTTTCTCCCAGGCCATTGGATGGTGAGTTACATGTTGACACAGGGCGTGGTGCTAACGTTGCTTCCTGGCCACGCTTCACTTTCTGCCCGCAGATTTATGTATACACACGTTTAGCCCTCTGGTGTCTTAACAAAAAATTTCACACTGCCGAGTTGGTGATTTTACTGCCAACACTCATGCACTGTGTGACTATTATGCCGCTACTTCGCTGAGCCCCCGTGCCACTGCTTACTTGGACCTGCTAAGTGGGTTTGTACCCACGGCTGTTTTGCTCCCATCCTTGCACTGCCTGAAGCACAAGCTGACACCCTTTCTCGAAGATGATGATTGAAGCCCTTACTTCACCTGGGTCTCCAAAGTATGATCGGCTCATCACGAAGCTGCGGATGTCTGCCCCAATTCACTGTCAAGCAGCTTCTGAATGTCCTCAAAGAGTTCGTCCTCGCAGATTAGTGGCGCTGAGTCCAGACCACCTAGTAGATCTCTGGCTTGAGGGAAATGAAAAGGACAGAAGCTGGTTGAGGATAGGTGAGGGATGCTGACCTGCTCCTGGACCATGCCAACTAGGGTTGTATCTGATGAACCCACAAACTTGGCTGGCGTTGTGCAGATGTAATTTTGGAGGAAGTGGATGACCTAGTCAACCAATCGAGAAACTTTGGTTTGTTCATCAACACACTGCCGCTAAATGACACCAGCAGTTCTGGCCTCACAGTCACCCCTGCTGCGACGTCCCCTTAATGTGCTGCGACCTGTGCCTGCCACCTGCCACCTCTCTGTCTGACATATGGTCATCAACTATGTTGATTTGACAGGGTTTCTTGATATCAACTTTAGCAACAAAAAGAATTGAAATTTGGGAATACAGAACCCCAAAAACTGACACCCTGCACTTTCAGCAAAAATCACTCCATCAACTAAGTTGATTTGACATGGATTTCTTGTATTTACTTCCTTATTGGCTGCATTTGCCTGCTCGGCTACGTGAGGGGATGGGATGACCCCTAACCTTTCCATTGAAAATAGAGCCACATGGCATGCTCTATCTTTTTGAGACTACGCAACGGTACATTGAGCATACCTTGAGCTCACCAGACCGCTCAAAGTGGTTTTTGCTGTCTATGGAGGACATATGTATGGCCACAGCTTGCAGGCTAGATTTGTGCCCCTCTCATTCGTGTGAATGTAACCTAGAAATAGAAATACTAGAAAGGAACATGACAATTAGGTCTCTTTGAACTTTACTATGAACTTTTGCCAGGACAGTATGTCTTTTATGATTTGTTATCATGTTATACTACTTTCATTAAATATATACCTTTATAAATGAATTTTCCATTCTCTCACCACCCGCTTATACTTGGGTCACCTTATACTTGAGTATATACGGTGTGATATAATATATATATATATATACCTATTATACTCGAGTATAAGCCTAGTTTTTCAGCAAAAAATTTGTGCTCAAAACCCTAACTCGGCTTATACTCGAGTCAACTAAAAAAATAAAGACAAAACTCACCTTTCTGACGTCACCCGTGGACCTCCTCTGTCTGAGACAGTCTGAGACAGAAGAGGACCTGTGGGGGACGTCGGAAAGATGAGTAACATGTTATTTTTTTTCCTACTACAGAGGCTGGGCAGGCTGTAGGCTACAGAGGCTGGGCAGGCTGTATGCTACAGGGCGATGGGCAGGCTGTATATATATGTGTGTGAAGAACACATTGCAGATGTTTAAATACATCTGCAATGTGTTCTTCACACATATATAGTGTGAGTTCCTGAGTTACGTACAAAATGGGTTCTGCAGGTTTGTTCTTAAGTTGAATTTGTATGCAAGTCGGAACTGTATACTTTATTATTGTAACCCCAGTGAAAGTTTTTTTGGTCTCCGTCACACTTGGATTTTAAAAATGTTGGGTTGTCATAAGAACCAGGATTAACAATAATTAAAAATAAAGACAAAACTCACCTTTCTGACGTCACCCGTAGGTCCTCTTCTGTCTGAGACAGTCTGAGACAGAAGAGGACCTGTGGGGGACGTCGGAAAGGTGAGTTTTGTCTTTATTTTTTTAGTTGACTCGAGTATAAGCCGAGTTAGGGTTTTTGAGCACAAATTTTGTGCTGAAAAACTAGGCTTATACTCGAGTATATAAGGTATATATATATATATATATATATACACACCGTATATACTCAAGTATAAGGTGACCCAAGTATAAGCGGTGGTGAGAGAATGGAAAATTCATTTATAAAGGTATTAATATTTAATGAAAGTAGTATAACATTGATAACAAAATCATAAAAGAATCATAATGTCCTTGCAAAAGTTCATAGTAAAGTTCAAGAGAGAAACTAATTGTCATGTTCCTTTCTAGTATTTCTAGATTACATTCACACGAATGAGAGGGGCACAAATCTACGCCTGCAAGCATGTGGCCATACATATGTCCTCCATAGACAGCAAAAACCACACTGAGCGGTCTGGTGAGCTCAAGGTGTGCTCAACGTACCGTTGCGTAGCCTCAAAAAGATAGAGCATGCCATGTGGCTCTATTTTCAATGGAAAGGTTAGGGGTCATCCCAACCCCTCACGTAGCCGAGCAGGCAAATGCAGCCAAATAAGGAAGTAAAATACAAGAAATCCATGTCAAATCAACGTAGTTGATGGAGTGATTTTTGCTGAAAGTGCAGGGTGTCAGTTTTTGGGGTTCTGTATTCCCCAAATTTCAATTCTTTTTTGTTGCTAAAGTTGATATCAAGAAACCCGTGTCAAATCAACATAGTTGATTGACCAATATGTCAGACAGAGAGGTGGCAGGTGGAGCAGGCACAGGTCGCAGCACTTAGGGGAACGTCGCAGCAGGGGTGACTGTGAGGCCAGAACTGCTGGTGTCATTTAGCGGCAGTGTGTTGATTAACAAACCAAAGTTTCTCGATTGGTTGACTAGGTCATCCACTTCCTCCAAAATGACATCTGACAACCCCAGCCAAGTTTGTGGGTTCGTCAGATACAACCCTTAGTTGGCATGGTCCAGGAGCAGGTCAGCATCCCTCACCTATCCTCAACCAGCTTCTGTCCTGTTCATTTCCCTCAGCCAGAGATCTACTAGGTGGTCTGGACTCAGCGCCACTAATCTGCGAGGACGAACTCTTTGAGGACATTCAGAAGCTGCTTGACAGTGAAGAAGTGGGGCAGACATCCGCAGCTTCGTGATGAGCCGATCATACTTTGGAGACCCAGGTGAAGTAAGGGCTTCATCATCATCTTCGGGAGAAGAGGGTGTCAGCTTGTGCTTCAGGCAGTGCAAGGATGGGAGCAAAACAGCCGTGGGGTACAAAACCCACTTAGCAGGTCCAAGTAAGCAGTGGCACAGGGGCTCAGCGAAGTAGCGGCATTAATAGTCACACAGTGCAGAGTGTTGGCAGTAAAATCACCAACTCGGCAGTGTGAGAATTTTTTGTTAAGACACCAGAGGAGCTAAACGTGTGTATACATAGAATCTGCGGGCAGAAAGTGAAGCGTGGCCAGGAAGCTAACGTTGGCACCACGGCCCTGTGTCAACCATGTAACGTCACCATCCAATGGCCTGGGAGAAATGTGTCTCAGATGTGGTGGTCCATCCTGCCACCGCAACAACAGCAGCAAGACCTAGTGGCACACATGCCATTTCAGACAGTCAAGGCTCCAGCACCTCTGCCGAAGAGAGTTGTTTGTCTTTGACATCATCTACTGGTCCAGATGCTCCTGCTCCTCGCTACACATGGCGCCAGCAGTCGTTGAAGGAGGCGATTACAAAGAGACAACTGTATGCGTCCAGCCATCCTAAGGTACAGAAGCTGACCATGCTCCTGTCCAAGTTGTTGGTACTGCAGTACCTCCCTTTCCAAGTCGTGGACTCTGCACCCTTCAGAGAACTAATGGCCTGTGTCGAACTGAGGTGGAGAGTTCCAAGCCATAATTTACTTTCCAAAAAGGCAGTAACAGCCCTTCACAAATATGTAGAACAGAAGGTGGGCCAGTCCTTGAGCTTATCAGTTTCTTCCAAGGTGCATGGTAGCGAGGACATGTGGAGCTGTACCTACTAGAGATGGGTGAATTTGTTGAAATCTGGTTCGACCCGATGTGCCAAATTTTTCAAACAAATTTGATTCGACTCAAATCGAATCATGTTGAATCACGTTAAAAAAAACAGTCATTTCTTGGCTGCAGAGAGCCTTTTGGGTGTTTTACAATGTTATGCCATGCTCAAATATGCATAGGGAGTGTGGTTTGGTCTTCGAACAGTGCTGTGTTTTAGTATGACATGCACTCTTAGAATCGCTTCACTCTTCAAGTCCATGGGGACTTACAGGGGCAAACTTGACCAAATAAGTGAAGCAGGTACACAGCCTGTCAAGGTAACATCTGTGCCATCTCGAAAGGACTGAGCTGAGGGCTAAGATCCCACTATAACATCAAAGAGTTCACTCTTTTTACACTGACATCAAATGATTCCATTGATGACGACAGAACCTGTTCTGATAAACGCAGATACATGTAGAAACCCCCCAAAAGAGTATGGAAGGTGTCGGCAGTAATTTTCCACTGATGTCACTGATCATTTTGCCCTTCTTTTCATCCGTCAGTGTCTGCTTTCAATCGGTCAATAATCCATCAGTAAATAGGATATTTGCATGTCCTCTGTGTTCTGTATCCACTTTGGCTATCAATCCTGGAGCTTTTAATTCCTTCTGACATATGAAATGAATGGGAAAACCAAACATAGTGGAAACGTCATAGAGTGGTAGAGGGTGAAAACAACATTATTGAAATCACAGGGTGTTCCAGTGGTAAGTTGGCAGCAGCATGAGTAGGCAGCAGAGTGGCACAATGACAAATTATGGAGGTGGCAGCAACATGGTAGGCCACAGTGTGGCACAATGATAGAGTGTGGAGAGTTTGAAGTTTGAAATGAACTTGAAGATTGAAATTTTTCATTTAAATTTGAATTTGAAGATAAGAGACGCCACATGCATCATTCATTATAATTTCCTGGGATTGGAGCAAAAATCACTCCACAAACTACTTGGATTTGACACGTATTTTTTGCTCTCAACTTTAGCAACAAAAAAATATTGAAATTTGCAGTTTACAGATATCCCAAAATGGACACCCTGTAATTGGAGCAAAAATCACTATAACCTACGTGGATTTGACATGTATTTCTTGCTCTCAACTTTAGCAACAAAATTTGTGTTATTTGCGAAATGTGCATTATACAGATGCCCCAAAACGGATTCCCTGGCAGAGGTACAGAAATCACTACAGGAGCTGTGTGGATCTGACACTGATTTCTTCCTATTCGCTTCAGTAAGAAAACAGAACTGCAATTTGTGGTATACAGATCCCCCAAAATGGACACCCTGGGATAGGAGCAGAAATCACTCCAGAAACTATGTGGACTTTACACAGATTTCTTCCTATTGACTTCAGCAACAAAAAAGAAATGCTATTTGGGGTATACAGATCCCCCAAAACGACACACTTGGAGCAAAAATCACTACATCACAGTACAGTACAAGCAGCTAGACGGTACAGATAGCACATGTAGTGTAAATTGCCGAGATTGTAAATGGCTGCCTGTTTTTATAGGGCTGTGTGACATCACATTAGCCTGCCGGCTCGCTGATTGGCTTAAAGGTCTGCACATGTGATCGCGGGTGTTGCTTTTTCCATCCCAGAATTCTTTGCCCCATGTAACACATTGTGCTCCTGCCCATTTAGGTAATAGGGGAGAAAAAAATAAAAACTTTGTTCCCACGAATCACTGTAAACTTCGGATACGTGACAAATGGAATTATCCCTGAAATTCGGACCGAATTCGATTTGCCCATCTCTAGTAACTACGGTCATGGCCAGTGCATGTCCTTTATGGCCCACTGGGTGAATGTGCTTCCTGCCCAGCCACACCAAAAATTGAAGAGACGCCGCTTTCTCCTGCACGTTGTCACCTCCTCCCTCTCCACCACCACCTCAGCCTCCACAAGTGCTGCTCCAATATACCACATGTGCAGGGCACAGTGGTGTCACGCAGTTCTACACCTGGTTTGCCTGAGCGAACGAAGTCACACAAGGGAGGAACTGCTCCATGTCATGCAAGAATAAATCAATGTGTGGCTTTCTCTTCGACAACTGCAAATCAGACCCATGGTGACAGACAATAGGAGGAACGTGCTGCACCGAGGAAGGATGGTCCATGCACCCTGCATGGCGCATGTGTTCAATCTGGTTGTCAAAAGGCTCCTGAAGTCTTACACCCATCAACAAGACATTCTAAAATATGAGGCAGATAACCAAGAAGCACCGTGGCAGTATACAGTGGAGATGGAAGCTGGGAATCCATCAGAGTCACTTGCGCTGATGGCCCGTAGTATGCTGCTTTGCCTAACTAGTGCCAGCTGAATAGTCAACATTGGGCATAGGAATGACCTTTGGCTCTCCACTCTCTTGTACCCTCGCCACTGGTCCAAAACGGGTGCCTTTTTTCCAGTTGCCGAGAGGGAAGAACAACTGGTATATTATAGAGAAATTCTGGGCAGACAGATGGCCGCTGCCTATGTGCGCCATTGTCCACCAGGGGACCAGGGGATTCCTGGCAGTCATTGCTCATGTACTACTGCCACGGCTACTGTGGGGAGATTGGGGTGCTCCATCAGCAGCAGCTTAAGTTTGGACTCCTTAATGAGCAGCTTCCTTCACCTGCCTACAGAGGAGGGTAGCCGCCACCAGCAGCAGCAGGATATGGAGCAGACCCTGCACCAGCAGGTGGTGTCCTACTTGGACAGCACTCTACCACCCCAGGGCAGCCAAACTTGGGCAGCCAAACTTGATATGTGGCTGCAACTTGCTGAGCGGGGGTTTAGTGCGGCGGGGGCCATCGTTACCCCAAGGAGAACTCGCTCGTCCAACCCTAATGGGGAGAGACTGACCATTTTCAAGATGAATCAGGCGTGGATCGGCAAGGATTTCAACACATCAATGTCTTATGTATCAGATTACATCAGCCATGACGCCTCCCCCAAACGTTGAGAAATGAGTCTGGATTATAAGCAGCCACTACTCTGCCACCTGCCTGATGCCACATATCTTCTGCCAGTTGCCAACACCAGAATTTGTCATTGTGCCACTCTCTGGCCTAATGCTGCTGCTGCCGCCCACCCACACACACTGTGATTGTGCTACTCTCTCACCTCCTGCTGCTGCTGCCGTCACCTCCACACTTTGTCATTGTGCCACACTGTGGCCTACCATGTTCCTGCCAGCTCCAGAATTTTTCATTGTGCCACTCTCTGACCTCATGATGCTGTTGCCGCCCTCAATGCAAAATTACTGTCGACGACCTCTCCACTCTTTTGGGGGGTTTCTACATGAATCAGTGTTTAACTGAACAGGTTCTGTCATCATCTATGGAATCATCTGATGTCAGTGTAAAACTCTTTGATGTTATAGTGGGATCTTGGCCGTCAGATCACTGGCACAGACGTTCCCTTGTCAGGCTGCATTACCGCTTCACTTATTTGGTCAAGTTGGTCCCTGTAAGTGCCCATGGAATTGAAGAGTGAAGCGATTCTAAGAGCGGCGGCTGTCATGTGCGTGTCATACTAAAACACAGAATTGTTTGAAGACCAAACCACGCTCCCTATGTATATTTGAGCATGACACAACGTTCTACAACACCCTATAGGCTTTCTGCAGCCAGGAAATACCTGATTTTTAACATGATTCAACATGATTCCATTCGAGCCGGATCTAATTTTTTCAAAAAATTCTGCGAACTCGGCGAATCAAATTTTTTAAAAAACTGCGCATCTCTAATCAAGATGCTTCAGCCTTTTTAAGCAAGGATCCCTCTACCCTACGGCCTGTGGAGAGCAACATCTACAAGTTCCTACAGTGACTCAACCATTCCAAACTGTCCCCAATCAATCCTTTACCCTCGCTTTGCCCTTTGTGTTTCAAGAAGTCTTTATATCTACATTGAAACTTAATAAATCCTCTGGCCCTGACTGACAGTTATGATTATCCTGCCTATCTCCCTTTAAAGTCATATTTGTTACTACTCCAATGAAAGCAGGAGCTCAGCAGTAGTATGGAAATATGTTCTCCATATGGACAATCTGTTACCATTCCGTATCAATAAATTGCCAACCTCGATTTTTTAAAGTAATTTAATTCCTCAACCTAGATCTGTCCCGCTGAATTTCTAAAGGCATACCGACTGTGGACTCTCCTTATCCAGGATCTCTACTAAAACCTTTTGGTAATTTAGAGAATTATATAAGCACCTCCAAATTTGCCATTTTTTATCTTAATGTAAACCTCCTAGACAATTAGCTGGCTCAGCCTATGAGAAGTACTTTTACTCACCCCTCAAAAGGAAAAAAGGAATTTCAGTAGCATACTCTACTCTAGTAAGCAAGACACCCTCACCTATCCAATCCTTTAAAACTAAATGGGAAGTGGAACTTAAATAGACCACTTTGAATCTGCAGTGGCAAGTTGCATTACAGACTAGTTACCAAATGTATCAACCACTTGGAAATGGTAAGGACAGGTGGTGCTATACCCCTTACTGCTTATCTAAAAGACATCCCAATACTTCAAAGTTTGCTGGATCTGCCACATCTGGTGGTCGTGTAAAGTGTTATCCCCTCTTTAGTATGGTGTTCTTAACTTAAGGGTATTTTCACACGCACTTCTTTGGGGACATAGTGCAATGGTGGCCCGGCAGCGGTACAGTGCCACACATGGGGTGCTGTTTTCTATGGAGGGGGGAGGTAGCATATGTGTGAGTTTATCCTAAGAAGCAGGTGACATGGTGCCTGTACAGTTTATTCTGTATTTTACTTTATTTGATTGTACTTTTACAACGCTGAAATGCCTCTCTTTCCTCACCCCACCCCTCCAGGTTTTTCCCATCCTTCACTTTCCCACTCCATTATTATTGTTAAACATTTGTTTAGCAACCCCCATTGTCAACCCTCATTTATGTAACCTCTTCTTTTAGTGTAAAATTAGCAAACTCCAACAAAAAAATATGTAAAAAAAAAGGAAGTTGACTTGGGGTAAGAAAATGGGAGGGAAAGAGCTAGCATTAATCTGCGGCCAGGTACCTTTTAATATGTTTACAAATGATGCTATCATTCAGAACTTATTTTATGGCTTGCGAGTTTTGGGTTGAGTGTCTTGGGCACCAAAATGCTGTTTAGATTAGTGTCAACACTAACACTATGTGGTATGTGGTACGTGGTCTCAGGTCATATGATCCATTTCGCAACTAGCCTCATCGATCACTATAAAGTGTGTTGCATAATTGCCCTAGGTAAGTATGGCTTGTTTGTTATTTTTCAGCCACAGTTTTGCACTGCGATTTAGGTCTGGACTTTGATTGGAACCCATTCATATATTTGCTTTAAACCGTTCTATTTTACAGAAGCTTTAGCTGCATGTTCCAGGAATAGCTCTGTATTTATCTGTGGTTCTATTCATTTTTTCATCAACTCTTACCAACTACCAAGTCATTGCTAAATCAAAGCATCCACACGGCAAGATGCTGACACCTAATCTGTGAGATCCACATGCTGGATATAACCCACGCTGCTGTGTTATTTTTCAAATGGAGTCTCCCCTAGACCCTTCAATTTTTTGCTTCTTTAACGCTTTGCCCTTTTGACTTATCTAGCTCACTTTCTGTTACTTTTTCTAGCTTACTTTTGTCTGTTTTTCCTTTATTTTATCCTACCATAAGAAACAAGGAACTTGGTTTTGGATATGTGTACTACTGCATGTATACTCATGTATAATTTTATAGTGTCTTCCATAATATATTTTATTGTGTGCACTGCTGTTTTCAATAATAAAATAAGAAAAATTTAAGGGGTATGAATACTTTTTGGAACCCACGGTAACTTTTAAAATCCGGATTTTGTTGAAATTTACCTCAAACTACATGGTCCCTGCCGGTCCTGTGGTGCAGCGGCGGTAGATACCATGTGATGCTGCACCTAATAGCGTAGGGAACCACTACAACGAGGTCACCATGAAGTGGTTAGTGAGCTTATACAATTTGATCAAAATGTAACTAAGAACCTTGAGTTCGTTATATGTGATAATTAATACAAGTAAGGATAAATTCTGTTATTTATCTTATCACAAAAAGAGGGGTAAAAAATAAGCCAAACAGAGAGACATACACAGACAACTCTCCAAGCTCTAGGAGTTCACAACTTTAGTAAATTTAACAAACCATCTGATGCAGGAGAGAAAATAGTGCAGTAATACTTCCAATACTGTTGAGTGCAGGCCCTAATTTGCCAATCTTCCCATCTCCACATATTCCCAGTGGGCTACAAGTGAAGAGAGCTGCTCTGATAATTCTGTTTTTACTATTCTAACGTACCATAAATATGTAGCAGCATTAGTAGCCCCATCTGTAAATAGGTCAGGCTGCTTAACTGTTGCTGCAAATGACATGCAAATTCTTTTCCACACTACTGACCCAATGCTACAGCCACAGCCACATACATCAACAGCCATATAAAGGAGAAGAAAGTTATTGGTGTTATGGTATAATGCATATGTAAAATGTAAATGGATGTAACAGAGTGTACTCTATATAATTATTTGTAAAGGTCATTGGACATGTAGTGCACTTCTGCTGTATGTGTATATATATGTATATGTAACATGGTTTTGAGTCCATATTTTGTTAAGTCACATAAATATCTGGTTAAAAATCATTTGAGCCTCAGTGCCAATGATAATGATTTTACCTGTTGGAAGCAGCATTTGTTAGCACAATTACTTCATTCAGTCTGATCTAGAATAATAACTTTTTGTAGAAGAGACTTAACTGCAGGCAATATTGAATAAAGAGTCTGTTGAAGTAAATCTAACTGAACTGGTTTTATTATGTAACACAACTTAATGTTGCCTTTTGAAGTAGTAAGCTGGAGTGGAAACTACAAAAAATATTGCAACATATTTTATAGTAAAGGAAAAGTATAAGGCGGACAGGCTCTTACAAGTTACAATAGTTATGTTTATGCTCAAATTTTTCAAAATTGATTTGACCAGTTTGGCAAAGTTTGCCCCAAAAGAATGACAATACCACATGACACAGCGGGTCCTTGCCACCAGCTTGAAGACCAACACTCTGGGCTGTGTAGGAGCATGCATACGACAACAAGTGGCAGCAGCACAGTAGTGGGCTAAAGCACACAAAGGTGCACAACATGCAGGGCCCCAGTGGGACCTTGGCCTCATGCCCCAGCCCTTACCACTGGGGACCATGGGTGGACTACGCCAGGATCATTACCGCCTTTTGTGAAGTACAGCATGGTGCAGCCAGCAAGGCCCCAAGGACAAAGAACTATCTGCACCCCTCCAATGCCTGCATGTGGCAACTACAGGAATAGCAATCAATATTGGGAACTACTATCTACCCAAACTGATACCACCTGTACAAACGCCTAACCGGGAGCATCAGCGATCATGAGTTTGCCTAAAAACGCCGAACCATAGCTCTGCTACAGGCCTGACTGATGGCCCAAACATAAGGCTACATTGGAGCATATAGCACCTGATCCCAAAGCCAAAATGTTAGTCCTTGTACCGGAAAGCTGTCGCCTCCAAGCCCCCACTTTTTTGCGCCTGGGCACCCCACAACGTCTCATACAACCAACCTTCCCCCACAACGGTAATTGCAAAAGTAAATATAACATTCACATAACATTTCCAACCTCTGCGTTTCAGCACTAGATGTGATAGGAGACGCTGTATCCAACAACTTGAGGTTGTCAGCCAGGCAGCATAATGAGCCAGCACTATGTTGCCCCAGGAACTATGGACAGTGCCCCTCCGAGCCAATGCTGATTTCACTGTTACCTTAGAACAACTTAAAGTAAGCTACAAGTTTTTGTTTCACAGCCGTGTATGTCTGTATTGTATGTATGTAGCTATAACTGGGAACTTTAAAGGAAACCTACCACCACAGATCTCTATTGGGCTATCTTTTAAGGGCTAATCCTCATGTCTCCTGTATCTTTTTATAACTTTTATTCCCCTAATATGCCAATTTTAAAGGGGCTACTGAGGTGTGGAGTAGCCAGAGCTGAGGCTACACGGCGCAGCTTCTCCACACCCCAGTAGCCTCTTTGAACCTCCTACCGGCATATTTTTGGCGCACAGCTATGAGGAGCTGCGCGACCTTGACCGTGCAGCCGGAGTTTTGCGCACGCGCAGTAGCTCCAGCTTTGGAGCAGTGACCGTGCAGCTGCTCATAGCTGATCCTGAAGATATCTGATCGGAGGATCAAAGAGGCTACTGGGGCATGGAGTAGCCACAATGTGTAACCTCAGCTCCAGCTACTCCATGCCCCAGTAGCCACTTTAGAAAATTAGCATATTAGGGGAAAAATAATTAAAAAATACAGGAGACATGAGGATTAGCCCTTAAAAGGGCTATCCTTTCGTACAATAAAGGAACCTACCACCCGATCTACCTTAATAGGTAGATCAGTGGTGGTAGGCTTCCTTTAAGCATGAAAGCAACAAGCAAATGAAACATAGTCTTTGTTGTCCTGATGTAATGTATATGTAACCATATGCAACAGGTGCAAATTTAGCTTCTGCACCATTGGGTGGATGTATACAGCTGTTTGCTAGATGTATTCAGCATTGACACAGTGCTATGTTGCCAACGTTAGTACCCTCGCCTTCTGGCCACAAATCCTACATATAGCCAAATTTTTGTCTTCAGTTTACTTTATGAAAAATTCCCACAATGAGAAAGTTAACACTACCAAACTTGTAGGACCCCCTTCCACTGACCTGTTGAGTGCTGGCAGCACTATCTGTTGCCACAAGTAGTGGGGGCTCGGCGTAGAAGGAGCTGTACCTCAGGCAGCTTTGAATTAAGCTCTGGTGCTCTGTTTCCACTCTCACCCCTTGGTGACTCCAAATGGAGTTGAGTGCAAAAACTTGAACAGAAATAGCAAAACATAGGAAATGAAATATCTTACAAGGTTTACTGCTCATCTTCTGTTTCTTCAATATGTCGGGCAACAACTTAAATCATATTACTAGATAAAGGCTGATGTATTTAATGGATGCAATCTCTTCCACAAAACAAAAAAAAATATAGCAACCTTGGGCTAGTGACTTTGTCACCCAAAACTTTTAATATGAACTATGCAAGGCATGTAGCTATTTGAATGCATATTGCTGCTTATATTAAAAGTAGAAGAACGCAATATTATAAAAAAGGCTTTAACAAAACTTTGAAATCAGGATGAAATCTTTTCTGAAAGAAATGGTTCTTTAGAAAGTTTTAGCGTTCATTTGAAGTTTTGTCTTTGAAAAGCAAAAATAGCAACTCTCAGCAAAGGTTTGTCAGCAGATCGGCTTTGCAAAGAAGAGAGAATCTCACAACAGGAAAGCAGCAAAAGTTGCCCTGAGGCTTTTGTGTCTTTTGTTGTCCGTGTGGACGATGAAAAAAAACATGCAATAAAGCAATTTGTTTTAACCTCATCTGTCAAAGCCCTCTTGTACCAGACACACAGCTTGGAAGAAGGAGACACACCGGATTACACTAGAGGAGACAGTATAATACAAAAAAACATGAAGATGTATGAATATAATTAGTTATGGTGCAACATTACCACGGATGCCCAACTTGCTGCATCTATCTAAGTCAACGTAAGGCAAAAAGAATTGAAAGGTCATTAATATATCTTGTTAAACTCATGAGGAATATTTTGGTTATAAAATACTTGTACGAAAGTCACTGTTGCTAAAGTGTACGGCACCAGTGTTCAAGGTTTACTAGAGTGGGACCATCCAAAAGAATGGTGTTCATTGTATTGGTATTGTTTCTGTGGTATAGTCTTAGTATGTAATGTGGTGTAGTATATAAAAATGAGGTTTGTTTCTTTAGATATAAACTGTGCCCAATTAGCCATTTCCCTTCCGTTGTGTCATGTGACTTGCCGGTGTTATAATGTCTTAAGTGTGAGTAAAAATCCAAGACATTGGTCATCATCTAAAAATCAAAACCATAAGGCAGATGTGAAAATAGAAATCAGTCAATAAATACTACAAAATGGTACAAAATTGTTTTATTTACTTAATTCTAAGTTAAAGAACTCAGTTCTGTTATTGCTGTACCGCTGTCTAAAATCTTCAGGGATTCCATAATGTCTGGTGTGGTGCCAAGTGACTGGCGCAAGGCAAATCTGGTGCTTATATATATATATATAAAAAGGGCTCTAGAACTTCACCCGGCAATAACAGGCCTGTAAGCTTAACTTCTATTGTGGGGAAAATATTGGAAGGGTTAGTAAAAGACTATATACTGGAGTATAAAAATAGTATAATAAGTGACAGCCAGCATGGGTTTACTAAGAATAGAAGTTGTCACACTAACCTGATCTGCTTCTATGAAGAGGTGAGCAGATGTCTGGATGGAGGAGCTGCTGTGGATATTGTGTTCTTGGACTTTGCAAAGGCATTTGACACTGTCCCTCATAGACGCCAGATGGGTAAAATAAGGTCTATTGGTTTGTCAGGAGTCATTTGCAATTGGATTGGAAACTGGCTGCGGGATCGTATCCAGAGAGTTGTGGTCAATGATTCCTACTCGGAATGGTCGCCAGTTATGAGTGGTGTACCCCAGGGATCTGTGCTTGGCCCACTACTATTTAAAATATTTATCAATGATATAGAGGAAGGAATTAATAGCACTGTGTCTATTTTTGCAGATGACACAGTTGATGTGTGTAGTGTAATACAGTCTATGGAGGATGTTCATAGGCTGCAGGGTGACTTGGACAAACTGAATGTTTGGTCTTCCACTTGGCAAATGATGTTCAATGTGAATACATGTAAGGTTATGCATTTGGGGGCTAATAATCAAAAGGCAAAATATGTCCTTGGGGGAGTAAATCTGGGAGAGTCCCTTGAGAAGGACCTGGGTGTACTACCGTGTTTCCCTGATAGTAAGACACCCCCGATAGTAAGACGTAGTGGGTGTTTTAGGGGTGGTAGGCTAATGTAAGACGTACCCCGAAAGTAAGACATAGTTAGAGTGGACGGAGCCGGGAGCTGCAGCCTCTTCATGTCACTGCTGTAGCTCCCGGCGGATAGAAGATTATGTGACCGGAGCTCAGCTACTCCGCTGGCTCCGATCACATGAGGAGAGAGGAGACAGGGTTGCACAGCTTCCTGCTGTGTGCTGCTGCCCTCTCTGGGGGAGCAGGGGAGCACATGTCAGCCTGGACCAGCCACTACTCAGCCCTGCAGTCAATGACACTGAAAAGTATGTATGTTATGTGTAGTGTGTATGTAGGTGTGATGCCTGATCTATATGTGAACATTGTGTGCATGTTTATTTACATGTATAATGTATGCATGTAGTGTGTGTCAGTGTGTTTGCTTGCACAGTTCTATGGTTTGTGTTCAAACACCCATCCCCCCTCTGCACTGTATAATGCCCCTACTCACAATGTATAACCCCCCTGCACTGTATAATGCCCCTACTCACAATGTATAACCTCCCTGCACTGTATAATGCCCTTACTCACAATGTATAATCTCCCACACTGTATAATGTCCCCCCTTACACTGTATAACCTCCCACACTGTATAATGTCCCCCCTTACACTGTATAACCTCCCACATTGTATAACCTCCCCTTACACTGTATAATTCTTGGCACTTGCTTTTATAAAACTGTTTTGTGGTGAATACCATACTGTTCAGGTTGTTAATAAATGTTAATTTTATGGTTAAAACAAAAATCAATTTTTTTTTCCAATATAAGACATACCCCGAAAGTAAGACATAGGGGCACATTCACTAAGGGTCCGCAGCCACAAATCCGTCTGGTTTTTCCCGAATATTTCCGTTTTGCGCTGTATTTCACGGGATTGTGGCGCACGCGATCGCTTTTCACGCGACAGAAAACGGGGGGCGTGGACGCCGGACAACCCGAAGGATTCGGAAAAACCGCGGAATTTAAAAAGCCATTTGTGTCGCAAGATCAAGCACTCACATACACCTAAAAAAAGGAAGTGAACTCCGGTGGACCTCGGCGCAGTCGGAAAACCCGCCGCTGGATCACGAATGGACCGGGTAAGTAAATGTGCCCCATAGTGGGACTTTTGGGGGTAACACGGTAGTAGATCATATATTGAATAACAGCATGCAATGTCAATCAGCTGCCTCTAAAGCCAGTAGGATCTTGTCATGTATCAAAAGTGGTATGGACTCTCGGAATAGGAATGCAATATTACCACTGTACAAAGCATTGGTTCGGCCTCACCTGGAATATGCCGTCCAGTCCTGGGCACCGGTCCGTAAAAAAGGATGCCCTGGAGCTGGAGAGGGTTCAACGTACAGCCACAAAAATGATAAGGGGTATGGAGGGTCTGTGATTGGTTACCATGGGCAATTGGAAATATTCTGACTTTCAGACCCTTGTTAAATCTGCCCCACAGTCTGGACATTTAGACACTTGTTTATTTTAAATATCTCAAATATGTTCTCTACATATATTTTATACATAATGCCCACATTTTTAAAAAAAAAAAAAGTATAGTGGACAACCACTTTAAACGAAATTGGTAAATGTAATGGATTTTGGGAGTATTTTTTTTTTTGGCATTTCCCACTCCCACCAGGGAGAGCTTCAGTTTTACACTAGATCAATAAACACAATTCCTGCGCATGCGCAGACAGCAGGTTTGTCAGATGAAAATGGGCAGCTACGAGGAGCTGCGCGCCAAAGATTTTGGGTAGGAGGAACAAAGAGGCTACTGGGGCGTGGAGTAGCCGCGCCGTGCAGCCTCAGCTCCGGCTACTCCATGCCCCAGTAGATGCTTTAGAAAATTTACATATTCTGTTAATAAAAGTTATCAAAAAAGTGCGTCCTACAGATCCACCTACCACCCGATCTATCTCAATAGGTAGATTTGTGGTGGTAGGTTCCCTTTAAGTGCAAATAAACAATACCAATCATAGATTTAAAAAATAAAACTTACCATATCTACACCTACAAAATACCCAAGACTTTCTTTCCCAGGTAACACATCGCAGAAAATAACAGTTCCAAATTCCATACTTTCGCCAATTTTTAGGGATACTCTCGAGTTTATCTCCAAAGGAGGGATTTCTGTGGTGTTGGTATCTACTGGGGATGCATAGTCGCTTTCTAGTTCATCATCATCTTCCTCGCACAGTTCTAATTTGTCAAGAGCTACAAAGACACCGCATTCCTCATCGCAGCGGAATAACTGCTTTCCCTGGTAGGATCCTTCTGTGAATCCCTGACCACGGCCGTCTTCCTGATGTGTGACAAAAATAAAGCATCCAAAAGTTACCTACTGACTATTATAGTTACTATAGGCCTCCTGCAAAGTTCTGTTTTATATTGTTAGGACATTCCCCAATGACTATAGAAATATTATGCTCAAGGCATCTCTTGGAATTCCCCTTTGGCCCCCTTCATGACTGCCATATGGCTATATACATCCTATTTGCACCTGCCCCTTGCAGATAACATGTATATACAGGCCATTACAGTATTAAAATTTAGACAGTCATATCTCCTGAACCATAGCACCAGGACATATGACCATTTGAAGTGATCCACCATCCAACCAGTCAGCGGGAGGCAGAAAGCATAAGGAACTGCAGAAGATACACTAGGTACACGCACCCTCTGCCTTCTCTCTGAAACTGGAAAATGTAAATTGACACTGTACATATTTATAACATATTGTGGTAAAACTTTAAACAATTTAACAGCTTATTGTAATTGTAATGCGTAAAAATGACAAAAGGAATATTTTTTTCACATTTTCCATTATTTGTCTGCTAATTATATGAAAAAAAATCTACCATTAATAAAATGATTCTATCAAGTTAGTCTCATGTCATGTAAAAAAACAAGGTAACTTTGTTATGATATGTGAAGCTGTTCCAAAGATATTGTCAATTAAGAGCAGAACTGCAAAAATTGACCCAGACATTCAGGCATCAATAACCCACTGACACAAAGAGGATAATGAAATCATGGCCTGGTGGTGTTGTTCGGTACAGTATGGTGGTGTACCAGTGCAGTATTATTTAGTCCTTATATTTATATAAATGGGGGGTCAATCTAATCCAGATTCTAGCACAGGGAAGCGTGTCCTGCATTATCCAATATCACATGGCTAATATGGAACACAGTCCACTCTAAAATGTCAGAACCCAGTGCCGCCAATAACTACTCATCTCACGTTTTCCCGACTGACACAGAGTAACTGGCCATATTATAGGGCATTGTGCAGAAGGCAATGTAAGCTGTAAAATACAAGGCATTTCCAGAAGCAATAACAAAACATTCAAAAATTGGCAGAAAATAAACTATGCTGCTGAGAATACAGGCAAATTTAATGCAAAAAGTAACCTTACCAATAACTCCACCCCAAAGAAAATTCCAGTGAGAGATCTTTCTGGTAACAATGGTCCTCTATACCGCACAACGCCAGGGTAATGTCCATCTCCAGGCCTGAGGAAAACCCTTACTGCGGACCCAGTCTCAATCTGTAAGGCCCTGGAGAGCCTGGCTTTATTTCGGAATAGACTATATCGCTCCTCACAGTTTGTAATAGCCAGCAGCAATTCAGCCAACTTCTCCGTAATCTCAATCACATCTTTGTCATCCACAAAGACAAGTGTATGGGTCTGATCCAAGATCTTCAGGGCAATCTGTACTTTCTTGCTCTTGGATGGGATGCTCCTGCTGTGCGCCGACCGCTCCTGGACAAACTGTCCAATACTCCCCCGGGGAACCTTTATCTGTTTTTGGGTCTGCTTGTCAAGTAAACTGCACTCCTGGACCAGTAGGTAAAAAATCCGTTCTTCCCAATAGGAGGAGCTGCTTTTCTCTTGACCCCAGAGATTGGAACTCATTGTGACAAGGCAGGATTCAATGCAGGAGTTAAGACGTTTCTTGGCTTAGATGTTGTTATATGTCCAATACTGTAAATCCATGATCCAAGAGGATGAATGAGTAGCCAGTCTAGAAGGAACATTAACATAGTATATGAGCATTAGAAAGAATGTCTGGAAATGTTTTGTCAATTTAGTCATTGCTGTTCAATAAAGAGTCAGGTTGCAACACATAGGACTATAATATTACAATAAACCAGCATTTCACTCTAAAAAATAAAAAATATTACCTGTTATGGGGCAAACCACTTTATTACTTGTCTGCAACCCTAAATGTAACTGAGCATTGTATGCTGCAATATAGGAGTAAGGTTGGGTGGGTAGCACTTTATATTACACTCAGGAGCATGGGAAAGTAAAATTGCAAACCTAAGGAACACTGGCATTTTAAAGGGGTTTTCTGCTTTTATGAAAGGGACAGGGTTACTTTAAAATCTGCAACTCCATTGTTAGCCATCGGTCTCCAGTGCTCATGTCATGGCCATTCTGCATGTGATTGTTGTGCCCTTTCATTCGCATATGACGTTGGAAACCAGGAACTGGAGCCTTTGGAGAGGTATGTATCGTAATAAATGCCTCATGGTTTTTATTTTAAAAAAAAAACAGAAACCCTATTTTAAATAAAGACTCAGCAGTCCTAAAAGTCATTCATTAACCGGTTAAGGACCGGGCCCTTTCCTTTTTTTTCATTTCCATTTTTCACTCCCCACCTTCAAAAATCTATAACTTTTTTTTAATTTTAACACGTAAAAAGCTGTGTGACTGCTTGTTTACTGCATAATAAAATGCACTTCATAGTGATGGTATTAAATATTCACGCCATGTACTGGGAAGCGGGGAAAAAAATTCCTAATGTAGTGAAAATGTGAAAAAACGCATTTGCGCCGTTTTCTTGTGGGCTTGGATTTTACAGCTTTCACTGTGCCCCCCAAATGACATGTCTACTTTATTCTTTGGGTCGGTACGATCACAGGGATACTAAATTTGTATAGGTTTTATAATGTTTTCATACATTTACATAAATTAAAACCTCCTGTACAATTTTTTTTTTTTTTTTTGCCATCTTCTGGCGCTAATAACTTTTTTATACTTTGTTTTGCGGAGATGTGGGTGGTGTCATTTTTGTGTAACATTTGATAATATCTTCAATGATATCATTTTTAGGACTGTACAACCTTTTGATCACTTTTTATAGATTTTTAAAATATTTTTCAAAATGGCAAGAAAGTGCCATTTTCGACTTTGGGCGCTATATTCTGTTATGGGTTAAATGCAGTGAAATATTTTGATAGATCGGGCATTTTCGGACGCGTTGATACCTAATGTGCTTATGATTCTTACTGTTTATTTATATTTATATCAGTTCTAGGGAAAGGGGGTGATTTGAATTTTTAGGTTTTTTACTATTTTTCAGACTCCCTAGGGTACTTTAACCCTAGGTTGTCTGATCGATCCGATCATATACTGCCATAGTACAGTATGGCAGTATATGGGGATTTTCCTCCTCATTCATCATAATGTGCTGATGGCACATTGTAATGAAGGGGTTAAAACGAGACAGCCTCGGGTCTTCGGAAGACCTGAGGCTGTCATGGATCGCCACTCCTCGATGACGTCACGGGGAGCGACGATACTAGGCAAGATGCCGGGGCCCATGCACCACCATCTTTTTTAAGCTGCCGGCAGTGATCGCTGGGATAACAATAGCAATATGCAGCAAAGACTTACCAGCTAGGGAGAGGGCTCAGCCGGTAAGCCCTCTCCATGTACCGGGACTGGCGGGCAGTCGTGAACCGGTTAATAACAGAGGCAAAAAGTAGCTACTTATAGTTTCTTTCTATCAGACTGACACAATACATACTTACCGTATTTTTCAGACTATAAGGCGCACAAAAAATCCTTTGATTTTCCCAGAAATCAATGGAGTGCCCTATAGTCCAGTGCACCTTATATATGAACCGTACTTACAGACAACAGCTGCCTTGAACTATGCACAGGTCTGCCACCTGCTGGTCATTCCTCCTTATAATCAGGTGCCCCTTATATATGAACCCAGATGTTTTAGTAGGCATTTATTAATGGTGCGCCTTATAATCCGAAAAATACGGTATACTACATAAGTCACGGACATTGCTGGGTAATACTTCATTTCCTGGCACTGCAGAGAAATTGCACACATGCTAACAATAGTAGGGGAGCAACCAGCAACAGAATAGCATTATGCAACTGGTAAACCAGGAAATAATAGGGAACTGGTCTCCAAATTTCCCTGTTATCGTCAGTCATTCAAAGCTGTAGAGACTTTACCAACGTAATTGTCTATCTGCAAAATGGATCTAGGCAAATATCAACCCAAAAACACAAGCAGAAGACCTTGAGAAGATGCTGGCTGAAGCTGGTAAGAGTGTCATTATACACAGTGCAACGAGTTCTGTATCTACATGGGCTGAAGGACTCCTCTGCCAGGAAGAAGCAATCACGGTACTCCAAAAGAAACACAACAAGACAGATCAATGTTTGCAAATGCACACAGGAAAAATATCTTAATTTTTTGGAAACATGTTCTGTAGTCTGCCGAATCTATAATTGAGTGTTTGGCCAAAATGATCATTGTTATGTTTGGGGGAGAAACAGAGAATGTTGTGTGGTTGGGATTGGTGAACTTCGCAAAATAAATGCATCATAAGGAAAGAACATTTTGTGACAAACTCAAGCAACTCAAGACATCGGCGAGGAAGATACATCTCAGTGGTTATCACTTCAACCTTGCAGTGCTGGGGTCCTGGGTTCAGGTCCCATCCAGGTCAACATCTGAAAGGTGTTTTTATGTTCTCTCTCTGTTTGCGTAAATTTTTGTCCGGTTTCCTCCAACACTCCAAAAACATACTGGCAGGTTAGATTAGCCCTATTGGGGAGAGGGACCGATTTGGCAAGCTTTGTGTAGCACTTCGTAATCTGTGTGCGCTATATAAATAAAGAATTAGTATTATTATTACAGCTTGGGAGCAAATGGGCAAATAGACAATGACTGGAAGCTACTGCCATACTGTTAAAGTGTTTAGAGTGGCCATTACAAAGCTCTGAGCTCCATCCTATTGAAAATGTATAGGCAAAACTGAAAAGGTAGGTGCAAGCAAGGCGGCATACAAACATGGCTTAGTGGGCCCCAAATACCTACCAACTATTGTGAGAACTTTGTGGAAGGATATGCAAAAAGTTTGATCCAATCATACAGTATAAGGGAAATGGTACTAAATAATAATGAAATGAATGTAAACATTGACTTTGCAGAAAGTGACAAAATGCCTTAAAAATACTTTATCATTTTTCTGGCATTTGGCAAATATAAATAATTTTGGTAATCCTAATTGACCTAAAACGGAAAAGGTTTATTATGATTTCATGTCAGAAAGTGAGAAAGGCATGTGTCTTTTTATATAGTGTATGTAAATTTCTGGTTTGAACCAATCCTCACCCCTTCATAGAAATCCAAGCGCTCAGCGTGACCAGATTTCAGATTTCTGCTATGGGGCCATCCTGGCCTATTTACGAAAATAACATCCAGATCGCAACATTTTCACCATTTCATAACACATAAAAAGCGAACAAAAGGTCACACAGTCCCCAAAACGGGATCAATAAAAAAAACATCAGCTCTTCCCAAAGAAAAGAAAAGGATACCTTAGACATCGCCTTGCACTGATGCACGAAAAAGTATCAGAATATTGAAACAAAGAAATATTTTTTTTTCAACAAAAGATTTTTATTTCTTTTAAAAGGTAGATGATTATGACTCATCTCCCCAGTTTGTCCCCCTTGCGGTAGTCTGATTTCAGTATAGACAGAAACGACTACATTAGGAAGTAAAAAAGTTATGTAACAAATTCAAATGAGCTTCTAATTTTTTCACTGCTCTCATCTTACCTCTCGCTTCATCCCACCTGCATTAGTGCAGAGAGCCAAATGTCCCCTCTCTCTGCAAGAGCAAAGCAGTGAATAAAGACAAACAAGATAGGAGGTTCTCTGCAGAGCACCTCAGGCTCATTTAAATATTTAAAAAAAAAATTTTTCTTATGCGCCCGTTCATGTCTATACTGAAATCAGATTACTGCAAAGGGGGACAGGAGGGGGAGATGAATAATAATTATCCACTATCAGGAAATCTGAAGGTATATTTCCTTTAAAACGGACCTGTCACCAGATTTTGACCACCCTGTCTAACAATGCCTGCCGATAAAGGGTTACAAGTCCTCCCCGTATCACCTAAAGTTAGCAGCCAGTGGGGCACTGTACCTTAATTACAGACGGTTTTCTGATATGCAAATGAGCTTTTCTGACACATGTCTGGTATCTCTGACTCTTCTCTCTCTCATTCTGCCACTGAACAACACCCCATTATTTTGACTGTCAACTCTTTGTCTCTTCAAACCATTGTTCTGCCAACTTGTACTTAGGGACTGTCTGCTAATATTCAACTACAGACATATAAAGCTCTATTTATTTATAGGAAATACTGGGGCAGATTTACTTCCCCGGTCCATTCGCGATCCAGCGGCACGTTCTCAGTCGAGGATTCGGGTCTTCCTGTCCACCAGGTGTCGCTGCTGCGCTGAAGTCCGTCGGAGTTCACCGTCCTATCTTGGGTGCAGGTAAGTGCGTGTTAAGCGACACTTTTTTTTTTTAATTCCGCGGTTTTTCCAAATCCGTCGGGTTTTCCGACGGCCACGCCCCCGATTTCCGTCAAGTGCAGGCCGGCGCCGATGCGCCACAATCCGATCGCGTGCGCCAAAAACCCGGGAAATTCGGCGCAAATCGGTAATTTTCCGGAAACCTGATGAGACATAGCGATTCGGGCCCTTAGTAAATGACCCCCATTGTGTCAATTTTTTTACACAGTACCTTGTATTACATTCATGTCATGTGACAAGAGTGACATAATTGCAGGTCCTTTAGCCTTCTAACAATAGCAAACTGTACACCATGGGGCACATTTACTTACCTGTCCACTGGAGTTCACCAAAAGTGTGTTGCTTAACAATAATGCCCTGTGCCGTGAATCACTAAGATTGTGTGCCCAATATCCTGCATGTGTCGCTTTCCCGCTCAGGTCCAACAGAGTTCACCATCTTTTAAGTGGTGTATGTAAGTGCATTAGCTTGCGACACAATTTGAGAGTTAAATCCTGCGCTCAGTCCAAATCAGTCAGATCTTCCGACGGCACATCCCCTTATTTGTGTCGGATGGAAGCCAGCGCAGCCGCAACAAAAATGGATCGCATGCGGCACAGTCCCAGCACAGACACCTTTAAAATACCTGTCCAAGCCGTGAAAAAGGTGAAAAGTCCGACAAAAGTGAGCATGATCAAATAAAATCACAGCAGCTAGTGATGGGTCGTTAATGAACAAGATGGCACAAAAAGCGCACAATGTCCCCTTTAACCCAATAAAATCAGGTTAAAAGTGGTGTGGGGTGACTGACTGGCATGCGGCTTCCTATTATATATTAAATAGGGAGACATTCAGGAGCCAGGAGAGCCGGCTCTTCTTAGTGAGTGGAGCTTAATGAGCCAGCTCACTAAGAAGAGCCGTAATTCCCATCACTAGCTGTGATTTCATGTGGTCAGATACATGCCTGGGGTACAGTTTGCTATCGTTAAGAGGCTAAAGGACCCGAGATGATGACACCCTGGTCACATGACCTGAACTGCTAAATAGTAAGGAGTAGATGTGAAGGGCCGGCTGAGCAGGATACGCCCCCCCCCCCTTCCCTCATGCCAGGTAATATAAGATAAAAGGTTATTTAACTGGATGTAAGGGAAACAATTTTTAGCTAAAAGAAGAGGATCCATTATTTAATAGGACTCTATTAGAACCTGTCTGTATGTGAATATGTGGAGACAGGTTCCCTTTAAATGTATTAAAACATAATAAAACCCAAAATTAATTAGGTATCTCACAAAAATGGTTCCACTAGGAAATACAATTTGTAATGCAGAAAACAAGCCACAATATGTCTCTGTAAAAACACAAAATAGGGACACTATCACCAGCTTTTACCCCACCAAACTACCAGCCCTCACAGCTAGGTTATAAAATGGAGGTGATTTTTTTTTTATACATTAAAGAGGGGGTTCTAGAAAACATACACTCACCGGCCACTTTATTAGGTACACCTGTCCAACTGCTCGTTAACACTTAATTTCTAATCAGCCAATCACATGGCGGCAACTCAGTGCATTTAGGCATGTAGACATGGTCAAGACAATCTCCTGCAGTTCAAACCAAGCATCAGTATGCGGAAGAAAGGTGATTTGAGTGCCTTTGAACATGGCATGGTTGTTGGTGCCAGAAGGGCTGGTCTGAGTATTTCAGAAATGATCACGCACAACCATCTCTAGGGTTTACAGAGAATGGTCCGAAAAAGAAAAAAACATCCAGTGAGCGGCAGTTCTGTGGGCGGAAATGCCTTGTTGATGCCAGAGGTCAGAGGAGAATGGCAGACTGGTTCGAGCTGATAGAAAGGCAACAGTGACTCAAATCTCCACCTGTTACAACCAAGGTAGGCAGAAGAGCATTTCTGAACGCACAGTACGTCGAACTTTGAGGCAGATGGTCTACAGCAGCAGAAGACCACACCGGGTGCCACTCCTTTCAGTAAGTACAGGAAACTGAGCTACAATTTGCACACGCTCATCAAATTGGACAGTAGAAGATTGGAAAACGTTGCCTGGTCTGATGAGTCTCGATTTCTGCTGCGACATTCGGATGTAGGGTCAGAATTTGGGGTCAACAACATGAAAGCATGGATCCATCCTGCCTTGTATAACGGTTCAGGCTGGTAGTGGTGGTGTCATGTGTGGGGAATATTTTCTTGGCACTCTTTGGGCCCTTGGTACCAATTGAGCATCGTTGCAATGCCACAGCCTACCTGAGTATTGTTGCTGACATTGTCCATCCCTTTATGACCACAATTGTACCCAACATCTGATGGCTACTTTCAGCAGGATAATGCGCCATGTCATAAAGCTGAATCATCTCAGACTGGTTTTTTGAACATGACAATGAGTTCACGTGCTCAAATGGCCTCCACAGTCACCAGATTCAATACAAGTTAGAGCATCTCTGGGATGTGGTGGAACGGGGGGATTCGCATCTGGAGGTGCAGCCGAAAAATCTTGCGGCAAACTGTGTGATGCCATCATGTCAATATGGACCAAAAAATGCTTCCAGCACCTTGTTGAATCTATGCCACGAAGAATTGAGGCAGTTCTGAAGGCAAAAGAGGGTCCAATCCGTTACTAGCATGGTGTACCTAATAGAGTGGCCGGTGAGTGTATATCATACCCTACCGGTTGGTGCGGGTATTGTTGTGGTGTAAAGGCTGTGTAAAGGTGTCCCTTTAAATGCAATGATCTGTTACAAGTTCACAGTGAAAACTTCTTTATTACTGCATGTCCCATTGTATCTGTGAGGCTGCAGTTGCCCTCCCTCCTCAGTGTAAATGATGTGTTATTTTCTCAGCTTTAATTAAATTAAAAGGGTATTAACTGAATTTAAGCCATCAAGAAGAAATCTATGGAAAAATGAATGCTGAAACTGAATACCAGTGTAGCATCAGACCTTATTAGTTCTCTCTGCTTGGTCTCCAGACTCAGAACGGTCCATGATACAGATGGAAAGGAATTTCAGTGTAAATCAAGATTTCCTTGCAATCCAGCATTAGACCTGTACGATCCGTACACATCCTATTGGCACTTCTATTCAATGACAGTGTTGGGGGCAATGCAGGTCATGACAACAGCTAAAAAGTAAATGACACAAGCCTTATCTCCTCTACAGCTGAAATGATGCCACATAAAGTGGTTTGCAGAGATCAGAATACTGATAGCTGATGATGAGAAGCAGCAGTCTCTACATTGTTCACATGTCTTTCTTCTCAATAGTGGAAGTCCAGGGTATGACAGCTTTGTCCTATTCACAAAAATTGCAGAATGGGACCCCCAACCATTTAATGGGGGCCATCAATATTCTGATCCTTGGAAACCCCTTGAAGAGCAGTACAGAATGGTAATGGTATTTCTGGAAACATTTCCATACATCAGGGCTATATAATGTTTGTGATGCCTAAATCGGTAATGTCATTCAATGTCTTTTGCTCAATTTACTTTATTTATGGAAAATTTGGTTTTCTGAATGAAAAAATATCAAAAGTACCAGCCACCAGGTGTCTTCCTGTAACTTGAAGGCCAGTTCTGTTGTGAACCAAAATCCTCATCTTTAACAGCAAGGCCAGATTATAGGAAACAATTGGTTTATAAAGCTCTGTCCTAATTGTCCTGTCTGCAATCCAACTATGTGCCCTGTTGTCGAGAACATGGTTTATGTCATCTTTCCTTCCTGCCACAATCCACCTGTTGCACCAGTGCTTGGAGGAATGTATTCTCCCAGCTCTGTGTGTTGGAGGACAGGGGTGGTGATGGTGATATTGGAAGCAGGACTGCAAAAAGTAGGACTGTCGGAAAAAAAATAACTTGTACATTTAGTTCATGGGATGGAAGCAGCACAACAAGTCTGAGAGGGAGAATAAAACCAATCTACAAGAAAAGATGACAGGAACACAGAGGGGATTCCCAGTTTTATTTGTGTAACCTCAAAATGCTGCAGCTTCTGAACTTCCTACATATTGTGCTTCAGGTCTACGTAACTTTCAAGATCTCTACTTGCTGTCAGTGAATGAAAACAGTCCTAAACCAGAGTGAGAAAAACTACTACTGTTAAAGCTTAAACAATCCACTGTGAACTAAACTGAGGACAAATCTCTCCTCTCCTGAAGATCTGCTACAATGCATCAGTGTGATAACAGTCTGTAATAGATTTATTACTACTCACAGAGGATTGACCTGCATTAGTGTACGTCCAATGTCCACAGGACGTATATATACACAAATATACCAAAACTTCCTTTGATCAGCAGACAACACTTTCTGCTGGTAAAGAACTGGAACACAAAGTAGAGGAGAGGGTCGGAGAACTTATGATTCTATGTATATGAGGATTTATAGATATGAAAGTGAAATCAATTAGGTACAGGACTTCATGAGACATGTATACAATATGTTAGACATTGTTCAGGGGAGTTGTACAAGGAAGCACAAGCTGATCTGTGTATAAGGACATCACAGACACTGTGGTTACAGGTGTGTACTGATCATACCTGGAGGTATCATGTGACCCCCTCATCCATCTGCCCCTGTACTCACCCTGCCCCTGGCAGCACTTCTCCTCAGTAATGGCTGGGGGAGGACAGCAGGCTGCATTACATGAGACAGCAGCACATCACGATGAACAGCTGATGGCTCCGGAGTGGCACAGCCCGGGGATGGGCTCAGGGCTCCGGGAGGGGACACACTCCGAGCTCCGGTGATCACAGTACAGCTGCCCGGTGGAGATCGCTGCGGATCGACGTTAGATGCCAGCCAGGTCCTAGGAAGCTGAAGGACCTTCGATGATGTCATGATCATATGATTGGTCACATGATCATGTGGGCGGAGTGATGGCAGGGGTGTGTCACAGTACTTGTTTACAGAGCTACAACCATATAAGCACAGAGGGCTGTTCTCTGCGGAGTGTGGACATAGCAGAGCTGTCTGTGTCATCACTATTCTATGTAGTTGTGCGGTGTATGCATCGCGCAATGATGTCACTGAATGCTGTATTGTGTAGTATGTGGTGAGCAAAGCTGTGTATATTAACCCCTTATAGGGAACCTGCCCCCAGGGATCTCATTTTCACTAAAGATAGGTTGCAGAAGCCCATTACAGCTGCAGTGCAAATCTGCCTCTCTGCTTTCTCTAAGAATTTGCTTTACAATATAATTGTGTGTTATAAGTGGCGTAACTACTGCCGTAGCGGATGCACGGTCCCTGCAGGGCTTTGCCACGGCACATGGTAAGTGATCCGGGGATGCACTGCCAGATCGTGCTCCCGGCTACTACTCCTGGATCGCCCACCCATTAGCCACTCCCTGACCGACCCACTCATCCCCCTGCAGGGAGGCACAGTAGACGCCCGCTCGACAGCCCACCTCCCCCCACCCCCAGCTGGCGCACAGTCTTTATAAATATGGTGCACTCTGGGTTTGGGCATCATTTTTTTTTTGGTGCACTTTGTTCATGCTGGGCCAATTTATGTGAGAAAACATTAACCCAAAAGTTTTGCTATCACTGTATTGGAAGGATCTTGTACACACAATAGCTTATGGGTTTCACCTAATACTAATGACTTTGGAAAAACGTGAGTTCAAATAAGAAAGCCAGCCCCCACATTTTATCCAACAGTATATGCTGTCAGCACTATAACAAAGGAAAGTGACTATTTTCTCACAAAAAAAAGATAGTTATTATCAAAGCTATAATTATTATCTCACCGGTCAGCATGTGCATTAACACACCACCCACCATGTATCCAAAGGAATGGTTAAATAGCATAGAGCATTTGTAGGATGGTTATAGAAACGGTTGCATTCTGACATAAAAAAAATCACACATTATAGCAAATTAGAACAAAATAAAACATTGCAATTTCTTAATAACTGCCTATCATACTGGACACATATCCGTAATGAGTGTACGTTCAATATCACATTTTAGCAGAATCCCTGATTGCCGTCTCAATCAGCATAGGTTTAACATCCAGCATGGTAACCAAACAAAGTTATCTAGACACATGGATATTAAACATAAAAATAACATCAAGTACAATATTACCCACCAATAGATCATGTCGAGGAAGGAAGAAACATCCAAAGATTTGAAATCCTCAAGCGTAAGGAATCTATTGGATGTTTAAATAAAAACGCTTAAACCGCTAGGTCTTAAGAGGTCACGGAAACTATTTTAGCATAGCCCCTTTTTAATCCATTTTTTTAATCATAGTCTGTATATAACCATTATACCTACCTTTACTCTCCCTTTACCCAAGACTGCAGTGGTCCACACCATAGCAAATTGGGTATGCATATATCCCGATCAATCATCTGCACGCACCCGAAAGTACCGTCCACAAAACCCTAGTTAACGCGTGTGTCTTGAAATTTGACCTCTCTAGGCTTCCGTAGCTGTAGTTCTATTGTCCAGCGACGGCATCTTATAGTTTCTACATCCCGTCCGGATGAAAACGGTAATGTACCGATATATACTGACCACCGTAACTATTGATTATTTAATCATGATTTAGAATTGTTTTTAATCTATTAATTGTTGTTGTTTAGATTATGTCAATTTTTATGTCACTTTTATTAATACTTATGCACCTTTATTTACGGTTACGATCGATGACACCTGTCATCCATTGTTTTTCCTGCATGACGCTTCCCGCTCCGGTACCGGGAACGCGCCAAAAAACATGTATTTAATGGTTGTCCACAAACTTACTATGTAAAACCAACTGAAGAAGGATCCGTTCCGGATCCGAAACGCGTCTTGATCTTAATCACATTTATTTATTTATCTAATAAACCGTCTTTGGAACGTATTGCGCCGGGTCTTTTTCCAAAAAGATCAAAGGGATAGTCTACTAAGTTTCAAGCAACGGAAACCCTTTACTGCCTACTTTTTCATCGGAACCTCCGCTGAATCTATACCCTGAAGGCTGCTCTCATTCCACCCAATATGCGATGATATGCGTTGTGCCATCTAGCACAACATAAGAAGGTGAGTGCACACTTTACCTGAGCACTAAACCACCACTTCTGAGAAGGCTCTACACATCGAGCGCCCCCGCTCTCTTCTTTCTTCCCCTTCTCTCTTGATTCTTAAATTGGAAAGTCAACTGGAAAAATGTGGTAGTTTCTAAATAGACTGCATGTTATATTAAATAGTGACAGTAGGAATAAGAATTTATCCCACAGAAAAAAAGCCCTAATATGGCTCTTCAAATGAAACTTTAAGAAGTAATAGCTTTTGGAAGGACGGGAGGAAAATGGAAATGCAAAAATGGAAAAGGGCTGCGTCATTATGGGGTTGGTAGTTTCTGAGCTTTTTCAAATCTTGACAGACAGAAAAATCATTACCCATATTCAATAGGCCTTCCATTTCAGTATTGTGCCTATCTGTCGCTGTGTGTCTAGTCCTACAGTACTTCTGGTCCCTGGCAAACCAGCAGTGGTATAATGTTCATGTTTCATGTCACTGCTTAGCTGTCCAGAGGCCTCAGTAGCTATGCCCCATTCAAGCATCGAAAAAAGGACCAATTCCTTTAATATTTAAGGAAAAACTAAGATAGCATAACAAAGCAGAAATGCTTTCAGAAAACATTTTCCAGACCCTTCCATCAACTTTAGTATTCCCACAAAGCTTTTGTTTAAATTACCCTGTAGTATTGTAGATTACAGATGAGCGAGTATACTCATCTGAGCTTGATGCTCGTTCGAGTATTATCGTACTCGAAACGGCTCATTGCTCGGGCGAGTATCTCGCCTGCTCGAGATCGAGCATTTACTTAAGGAAACACAGTGAAGAACAGTGAAGAATACATTTAAGTGAAGAACATCTGCAATGTGTTCTTCAGTGTTCTTTCAATGTATTCTTTCAGTGAAAAATGCTCGAGTCTCCCATTGACTTCAATGGAGTTCGTTATTTGATACGAGCACTCGAGCATCGGGAAAAGTTCGAATCGAGTAACGAGCACTCGAGCATTTTAGTGATCGCTCATCTCTATTGTAGATGTATAACAGAAAAAGGAGAAGTGAAGAAACACTGATTCCAGCCCCAGACCATACACTTGCCAGAGAAGACCAATTGAGATTAAACTAAGTCGACAATCATGCAGATGAACATCCAATTTCTGCATTAGTTATACATTATTGTAATGCATTATTGATTAGATAATATAACAGCAAATCAATGCAAAGTATTACTGAAAATGTCAGCTAACATGATTGGGGGTTTTCAGCAGCAACACTAGACAGTGCAGGGAAATATTACAAAAAAAATCTATAGGACAAGGTTTCAACATTTTCTACTCACCCTTATGTTTTATTAATATACGTACTAACACAATGCTCTTACCCAGAATAGAAAAAGGTATTGAAAAAATCTAGTCAGTCTACACCAGCAAGTCACTGAAAAATTCTGTGAGCCACTGAGCAATACTGCAAAGGAAGGTCATGATGGATCGAAACATTGGAAACATGAGAAACAGGGAACAGCCGCCCAGAACTTTCATTTAACCCTTCTCTCCTCCTTGACAGGATCATAAAATAATATATAGCCTATATGGAATATTTTTTCTTGACATGTGGAAAGATATTTTCTTCAATTAATGCAAAATAAATATAAATTTAACAGTTCATGAGCTAAACCTAGAAATATGCAGGGCACTTTATAAGCTTTCCTGACTTACGGTCCATTTCCCATTTTTCTACAAAAGGTAAACATATGCCAATGACAATTGAAAAAGACTGGCTTGGATTCAAACACGAGAAGGAATAGGACCTGCTCTGCTTATGCTTCTCAGGCAGAAGATACAATAATTAAAGAATCTATATGTAACTACATTTGTTTGAATATTGTTTAAATCCAATACAATTTGTCAGCAGTCTTAAAAATAAACATTTAGTGTAACTTAGGAATTTGTATGACATGTCTGAACTGGTGATGTCACTCTATAAACAATTTCTGAACAAAGTCTGGAATTACATCTCTGAGAGAAGCGTATTACTATATTTGGGATTATGGACTGACTTCAAATGACTCAGCATGATGTTACCAGTTAATACATTAGCCCACATTTATCAGATACAGTGCAGTTTGCCTGTGGAGTGTGCAGGGTGCACCAAATTCATGAATTGTGGAACTCATGCTTCATGAATCTGGTGCCCCTTGCACTGTTTTTTTGGATTTAACCTTTAACATAGGGCATGTGACACAATTCTGTATGACACTGCATGATAAATGTGAATGATTGGTACTTTATTGGAGCCATAAAATTCACATAAGTCTCATAACAGACGCTCTTCGAGCTAACCGCTCTTATTCTATGACGTGGGTCCCCAAACTACGGCTCGCGGGCCATATGCGTCCCGCAGACCGTTTCTATTCGGCCCCTGTCGCTTTGCACGCCAGGTCCAGGTCCCTGCGGCTTACAGCAGTCGGGAAGGAGCCTCCGTCCGATCAGGAAGCTCCTGCCCGTCACTGTATAGTGCTCGATGCGGCTGCAAATGGCCGCTCGAGCACTATTACTGGAGCGATGTGGCCAGAAGACAACCCTGGCACACATCACACCATGAACTAGGATGCGGCAAGAAGATAGAAGATGCATGACGGGAGACTTAGGTGAGTAGGTGGGGGGAAGCATAGGAAATAATTAATGGTGGAGGGGCAGCATAGGAAATAATTAATTATGAGGGCCAGTATAGTAATTAATGGGGAGGAGGGCAGCATATTCAATAATTAATGGAGAGGGGTCCCAGTATATTCAATAATTAATTGATTCAATTAATTGGGCCATTATATAAAATAGTTCACAAATGGGTGCAGCATATTAAATAATTAATTGAGGGGGGGGGGGCCCAGTGTATTACAGATGTGGTCACATGTACCGCTATTTATTTTTAAACTTTAGTCCGGCCCTCCAATGGTCTGAGAGGGACAGGCCCTCTATGTATAAAGTTTGGGGACCCCTGGTCTATGACTATGAGCGGTTAGCTCGAAACGCTTCACTCTGTTATGTGACTTATATGTGGATTTTATGGCTCCAATAAAGTACTAATCATTCGCAAGAGACAAAGTGCTGGAGGATTCCTTTTCCGTGTTTCTATGTGACCGCCTCTCCAGTGAGACTGCCGTGCACACGTTTCTTGGATAACAGCTGATATCGAGCTGGCATTGGAGTTACTCTGTTAATGCTGCACGATAAATGTGGCACGCGGTCAAACTGTGCACAGGAACACCCCTTTATGTGCATTTTGTGTTGCGTCAGGTATAGTGCAGCCGTGACACAAATGCGGGACGTGTGTCTTAGACACTTCTTAAATACACGTGCAAGCAGTTTACACTTAAAAGGATTCTAAGGGATCTAAAGAGACATCTAGGCCTATAGCAGACTATGGCCCACATTTATCAAAAATAGTGAAAACTGAGCTGTGTGCAGTTTGTGTTGCACGTTCTTCATAAATCTGCAGCCCCCTGCACATTTTTTGGGTGCACCTTTAACATAATGTATCACATGTTCCGATAATCTCTAACTTGTTTATTGTACTGCCTGAATGTAGTACAGTGCTGAAGATGTATGGTGCAGGGACTCATGAGCTGTTTCTTCTATGAATTTTACAGCCAATCTCAGGATCAACATACGAGACGGGAAACTAATCAAATCAGATAAAGTGTACAAAAACAGTTTTCATAACAGTTAATATAAAAAAATAAAAACTTTTCAAAACGTTTGTCCCTACTCAATGGCCCGCAATGATCAAAAACTATGTGTAAGTTGCTTGTGAAGTATACAGGGTGCGCCAGATTAATGAATTATGGTGCGCATTCTTCATGAATCTGGCACCTCCTGCACTGCTCTGAAAATGTGCACTATATTTTTTTATTTTGTGCACTTTGTTCATGCTGCAGAATTTTGGTGCACGGTCCGACTATGCACTAACAAACCACCTTTAGGTGCACATTTTTTCTGTCTTGTTGGACAGAAAACTGGTGCAAACACTAAATGTTGGCCAATGTTTTGTTATGGTGAAAATAAAGTACTACTACTGGCAAAGTAATTATAACGGTATCCTACAAACAATCTGTTATAAAGCTATTTCTATTTTTGTAAAAAACATAAATAATGGTTATAACAGACAACAGAATAGAATAAAGATTTTTATTTTAAACAAAGTAGGAAAAAAGTATGTAAATTTAGTAGTGTAACTGTAGCAATGTACTAAATGAAGTAAACATCATACACAATTTAATGGATACCATAAAAACTATAGCTTAAAGGGGTATTCCAGGAATCAGCATAATTCATATACAAGTGGGCACTCAAAATAGAAGCTAATGTGTAATTAGTTGTTATTTAAAATTTTGCTCCCCTTAGCAGAAAATGCTGGTGACATAGACTGTAATGAAGAATTAAAATGCTACTGGCCCTTTAATCAGTCCGTTAATTTCCTCCGCCCAATCTTGACCATGTCTCTAAAGAAAGCAGCTCCTAGCCCTATCTGCGATGCAGCAGCGTTACCCTACTAGCGTTATCGGAACCGGTATCGGTCAGGCGTATTCATGATGGAGCAGGGCTAGGGGCGGTGACTGCAGTGCGGCCTATGGAGTGGGCGGGGCGGTCTGGGGAAGAGTTAGCGCCTCGAACCACGCCCTCATGAATATGCCGGACTGCTTTGAGCGCGGTCCGGGTTCCTATTGTACTTCGCAGCAGCGGTTTTTAGCGTTATCAGAGGGTGGCGATAATGCTAGCAGGGTAACACTGCTGCATCAGAGATAGTGCTAGGAGCTGCTTACTTTAGCAAGAAGCTTCTTGTGCTTTTGCTATGGTTGACAGGTCCTCTAAAGATTTAACATATCAGACATTTAAATAAGAGCATAATAAAATTTGTATAATGTATTACTGTGCTTTTATACAAAGTTTAATAGAAACATTTACAGCTGACTGCACTTTATTGTTATTGAACAAAATATTCTCTACAAGTTTGCTAGCAAATTCTAGTGTAAGAAGATTACTTTGGTGATCAAGATTAGGGTCTGAAACTCACTCTCAAGTAACTGTGGAGGTACAATCACTACAGATGCGTGTGTCCCATGAATGATTCATAGTCTATTTTCTTTTCTTCTTGATCTCCCGTTTCACTGACTAATGAAATATAAATGGCAATGCTTGTGTCCAGATCTAAATATGACATGAGAGGCTTCAGCTCTGCTCAGGCCAGAACAGCACAACAAAATCATCATCTGCAAGTCAAAAACTGCTGAGAAATATTATCTCGCAGAATGCTGGCCGGCCTTTCAGACACATAATGGTGGAAGTTATAACTGGAGGCTTTCTAGGTTTTGAAGTTGTCTGTCCTCTCTGTCACATAAACATAAATGCCTTTCCAGTTACTGAATGGCTTGGTAATAGCTATTACAGTTACTAATAAACATCACATATGATTTGTCACCAAGGTTTCTGAGTTTCCTGAAAGGTAAATCTATTACATCATGTAGACATTCAAGTCCTTCCAGTATACCTGAACAGTTGCTAGGCTGGACTCTATGGAAGCTGGAGGATAGTATGGTTTTGTTTATCACTAAGCATTCCCAAAATGAATTCAGGTAATAGAGAAAATGGAACAAAAACATATGATTTATCTACAGGAGAGTACAAAGTTTCTTCAAGTTACACAGTGAAATTAGATATTATGGGTCACAGTACCTGAAAACCAAGTGCAGCATACTTAGACACTGATTATTTGCAGCATATGTGATTGGTCAGTTCGGGAATAATAATAATCCAAAATAATGATAATATTAGAGGGGAAAAGAATCATGCTGGGATGTCCCCTCCTTGTTTCCCCCATGTCACATAGTCTAAGTACATAGTCACAAGTCTGGCTTGAAGCTGCTAAACAAAACTCAGAGATGGGAGCCATCATGCCAGTAAGTGTACAGCATGTTACTACTCAGCACATTGATATACTTCTAATGGTTAGATTTCAAAGCATTTGTTGCTGTGTTCTATATGAAGAGATAAATATTTGGTACAGTTGGGCTGTTCAGATCCATGTAGAAGAAATGCATATTGAGTTAATAAAAGAAAGAACAATCATAGGACCACAAGAATCAGAACACTGGCAATTATAAGACTTACATGGCACATATTCAATTTACAGCAAGGCAAAACAAAGGGCACATTATTTTGTTTCCAAATATACCAGTGTATGTGGGTGTTTATGCCATGCATAGAACAGAGTACAGAACAGTTCAAGTATTATCTCTCACTATTGTCTGTGACATTCAGAATCAAGTAAACCTGAGCTTATTTATATTTAGATATATGTATGAAGTGTACATCACATTGAAAAAAACTTTGCACTCTGAAACATCCATCAGTTATTTATTGTCTTCTTTAAACTGGTGGGTTAGGACCTTCAGTAGCTACTTCGACGCACTAAAGGTTATAGACTAACATTCTATATTATAAAACTAAATGTCCCACTGGACCCAGGAGTGATGTATCTGAGGGGGGGAAGGACGAGGGAAGGTACTGGAAGTGTAGTGGTAAATGTTGTTATTGCTGTGGACCCACTGCCCAGCTAACTGCACCCAAAGCACTTCAGCCTTTGACAAAGAAAGAGCGGCTGCGTGGCATGTGTGGGAATAGCCCTGTTAAACTGGGACATTAAAAGAAATCCCCTCCCTGGTGCAGATTCACAGTGTTGCAGATGTACACGTCTCCTTCTCTTTCTTGCTCCCTCAGCTCCCCCCCCCCCCCCTCCCACAGAGGAAGTTTCAGCACAAAGTGTGGTGGGGGGGGTAGTGTACCTATTCAGTGTAAAAGCCTATGAAGCTACAGCATAAATGGCCTAACACATATAACAAGATTACCACAGTCACCGTGCCTGGATGTATGAGTAAGTGCCTTTGGTTAATCATGCCTAATTTTGAAGGTAGATTTGCGATAAATTGTGATGACTGATTCCCATCAAATGGCATCTCTCATCTGGCTGGTCATCTATATAATAAACATACCATTCTTGAGAATCTGCACCCATGAGCATGAGTTTTGGTTCACCTTCACTTGTTTCCCTGCCCAGGATATTCCTTCAAAGCTTTATTGTCAGTATCCTGCTCTCCCTCTGGCCACGCCCATAGGGCACCAAATAATTTTCAAATAAATAAATATGATATATTCAACTTCATATATTGTAACAGGTTGGCGTGGCACAGCTGCATGACAATTAAGAAAATATATTTATATTGCATAAGTCTCAGTTTCTGCAAAAAATTAAATTATTGACTCTGCTTTGAGAATTTCCATTGTATATCAATACATAATTGGGCTTATTTACTAAGGGTCGCAGACCGCACTTTCGCCGGCAGGCTGGCTGTATACTACATTGGGGCTGGCTGGCTGTATACATGGGGGCTGGCTGACTGCATACATGGGGGCTGGCTGGCTGTAAACTACATGGGGGCTGGCTGTATACTGTGGGAACTGGTTGGTGGTATACTGGGTGGGCTGGCTGTATACAGGGGGGGCTGGCTGGCTGTATGCTACATGGGGGCTGGCTGTATACATGGGGGCTGGCTGGCTGTATACAGGGGGGGGGGCTGGCTGTAGGGGGGGGGGGCTGGGGGGATGTAGGGGGGGGGGGGGGGGTTGGGGGGGGGGGGGCTGGCTGGCAATATATAGTAGTTATATTCCTGTATATGGGGCAGTATGATAGTAGTTATAGTGTTGTACATAGGGGGCACTATTATAGTAGTTATAGTTGCTATGGACTTTTTAATCTAAATAAAATAAAGAATGGATTTTCACTACTGATGCTGAGCTATTCCTTGCATTTGAATTTTCACTATTTGTGTCCGTGACTGGCGGACTAGGCTCTCTTGCATCCTAGAGAAGTGGAGACTGGATTACAGACTACATGTCCAGGTTTGTGAGCGCTTATACCTGTTTCCATTTCATTATAGTAGTTATATTCTTGTACATAGTGGGCAGTATTATAGTAATTATATTCTTTTTTAACAGAGTTAAATTGTAGTAGTTTTTTTTGTATATATAAGGCAGTATTAAGTTGTGTTCTTTTAAAAAAGAAGCGTTATTCCTGTATAAGGGAGGCAGTGTGAGTCTCTTTCTCTGTGCTGTACAAATTGATTTAGACCATCTATCAACAGTTTGTGTGGAGTTAAGTAGCTCCACCCACATCACATGATCACGCCTACTTGTTTTCACCCCGCCCATAGAATGGGGCCACTTCCCAGTTCGCCCCTGCCCCCGAGCTATGGAGCGAGCTTTAGTAAGCGGACTTTAGTAAGCAGCTCCTAGTGCCGTATTTCAGGGTGACAGGTCTTCTTTAAAGTTGTACTACAAAAAAATACTTTTTATGTACAGCTTTCTATTCCCGATTGTAACTTTAAGTAACTCTGGTTCTCCCCCTTAATGACCAGGCCCTTTTTTGTTTTTTCATTTCCATTTTTCACTCCCCACCTTCAAAAATCTATAACTTTTTTTATTTTTTCAACATAAAGAGCTCTGTGATGGCTTTTTTTCTTCAAAACAAATTGCACTTCATATTGATAGTATTGAATATTCCATGCAATGTACTAGGAAGCAGGAAATTCCAAATGCAGTGAAAAACGCATTTGCATCGTTTTCTTGTGGCTTGAATTTTACGGCTTTCACTGTGCACCCCAAATAACATGTCAACTTTATTCCTTGGGTCGTACGATCAGGGCCGATTCTAGCATATTTGTTGCCTGAGGCGAATATTAAAATGCTGCGCCCCCCCCGCTCCCTGTTAAGTAAGTCCTGAAACTTTACTAACAATTAACATCCCTGCAGACAACGCACTGACACTGACTACAGGTTCTGGGAGTCATTAGTGGCAGGTAGTACCTTATAGATGACAATCTCTTCCATCAATAGGACTTTATTCCGGGTTCTACAATCCATGAAGTATCACTGCTGAGTTCACAGCCGGTTATCTTCATCTCCATGCAGCATCTCCACCCGGCATCCTTAAAAATACCACAGTCCCTTACGGTATAAGGTCTCCTGGATAACAACACTGTGCTCCTAAATAATATATACCTCTCACAACACAAGTGACCACATGATCCACACATATAAACATCCCTTCAATATATATATATATACAATATATATATAATACAGTCCCCCCCCAACATTTGGTTTAGATGATGCAACGTAATGTATTGTATCTTATAACTAATAAATCCAATATATCCTACCGTTATTATGTTACATGATTTTACATACAGTGCTCCCCTGATCAAATATGTAGCACCCCCTAATGAATTTATACTATACATACACTCACCGGCCACTTTATTAGGTACACCATGCTAGTAACGGGTTGGACCCCCTTTTGCCTTCAGAACTGCCTCAATTCTTCGTGGCATAGATTCAACAAGGTGCTGGAAGCATTCCTCAGATTTTGGTCCATATTGACATGATGGCATCACACAGTTGCCGCAGATTTGTCGGCTGCACATCCATGATGCGAAGCTCCCGTTACTTCTAATGGTTAGATTTCAAAGCATTTGTTGCTGTGTTCTATATGAAGAGATAAATATTTGGTACAGTTGGGCTGTTCAGATCCATGTAGAAGAAATGCATATTGAGTTAATAAAAGAAAGAACAATCATAGGACCACAAGAATCAGAACACTGGCAATTATAAGACTTACATGGCACATATTCAATTTACAGCAAGGCAAAACAAAGGGCACATTATTTTGTTTCCAAATATACCAGTGTATGTGGGTGTTTATGCCATGCATAGAACAGAGTACAGAACAGTTCAAGTATTATCTCTCACTATTGTCTGTGACATTCAGAATCAAGTAAACCTGAGCTTATTTATATTTAGATATATGTATGAAGTGTACATCACATTGAAAAAAACTTTGCACTCTGAAACATCCATCAGTTATTTATTGTCTTCTTTAAACTGGTGGGTTAGGACCTTCAGTAGCTACTTTGACGCACTAAAGGTTATAGACTAACATTCTATATTATAAAACTAAATGTCCCACTGGACCCAGGAGTGATGTATCTGAGGGGGGAAGGACGAGGGAAGGTACTGGAAGTGTAGTGGTAAATGTTGTTATTGCTGTGGACCCACTGCCCAGCTAACTGCGCCCAAAGCACTTCAGCCTTTGACAAAGAAAGAGCGGCTGCGTGGCATGTGTGGGAATAGCCCTGTTAAACTGGGACATTAAAAGAAATCTACCAGCAGGGGAACCAGGGCACTCTAGGGCAGTGATGGCTAGTGTACCTATTCAGTGTAAAAGCCTGTGAAGCTACAGCATAAAGGGCCTAACACATATAACAAGATTACCACAGTCACCGTGCCTGGATGTATGAGTAAGTGCCTCTGGTTAATCATGCCTAATTTTGAAGGTAGATTTGCAATAAATTGTGATGACTGATTCCCATCAAATGGCATCTCTCATCTGGCTGGTAATCTATATAATAAACATACCATTCTTAAGAATCTGCACCCATGAGCATGAGTTTTGGTTCACCCTCACTTGTTTCCCTGCCCAGGATATTCCTTCAAATCTTTATTGTCAGTATCCTGCTCTCCCTCTGGCCACGCCCATAGGGCACCAAATAATTTTCAAATAAATAAATATGATATATTCAACTTCATATAGTGTAACAGGTTGGCGTGGCACAGCTGCATGACAATTAAGAAAATATATTTATATTGCATAAGTCTCAGTTTCTGCAAAAAATTAAATGTTGACTCTGCTTTGAGAATTTTCATTGTATATCAATACATAATTGGGCTTATTTACTAAGGGTCGCAGACCGCACTTTCGTCGGCAGGTATACTACATTGGGGCTGGCTGGCTGTAAACTACATGGGGACTGGCTGTATACTGTGGGAACTGGTTGGTGGTATACTGGGGGGGCTGGCTGTATACAGGGGGGCTGGCTGGCTGTATGCTACATGGGGGCTGGCTGGCTGCATGCTACATTATTCAGCAACTTATTTAGGTGGTAAATCGATCTGCCTGAAAACGCAATGATTTTGAATTTCGAAAATGGCAAATTTTTCCAAAAATTTATCATATTTTCTTTTTTTTTGTAAATAAATGCAAAACTTATCTGCCAAAATTTACCACTAAAATGAAGTACAACATGTGGGGAAAAAACAATCTCAGAATCGCTTTGATAAGTAACAGTGTTCAAAAGTTATAACCGTATAAAGAGACACAAGTCAGAATCCAAAAAATCGGGCTGAGCCTTAAGCTACAAAATGGCTGTGTCCTTAAGGGGTTAAGGGGATAAATATTCTCTGTAAGCGTTCTATTATCTGGTCTAAAGCAGGTTTATTGAAATGTGACATTTCTCGCACCCAAGATACACATTTACTTGTAAACGATGCCCATAGGATTAAACATCCTCTTTTTACCAATATATACCAATTGTATTACCATAAGAAACAGTGTTATTGTTGCCTTCAAAAACTCTGTGGCCTTCTCCCAGACTTGGTGTGAGATCAATCCAGATTTATTATTCTGTTGTGTTAAGTCAATAATATATAATATACAATAATAGCAGTTTATACTCTGCACAAACAGCCATTAAGATTTTTCTATAACAAAGGGGGCAAACCATTTGGTGTGGGAACGTTAACCCCTTATCACCGACGCTTGTTTTCAGCTTAATGACCAGACTCGATAATTGGTTAGAAATATTGTGAAGAAATATTGCTGTGATGTATCAGTTTTCTATGACGATCAGTACATATAATATCACAGTGGGGCGGATTTTGGTCGTAGATTGCACTTTCGTCGGACTGTTTGCCGTTTTTCGTGATTTGACAGATATTTAACAGGGGTTTTCACTGGGATAATGTCGCACACAATCGGATTTTGGAGCAGCTGCACTGACTTTAATGTGACAGAAATCGGGGGGTGTGCTGTGGATGATCCGACTGATTCGGACTGAGCACGGGATTTAACTTAAATTTAACTCTAACTACATGCACCAGGAAGAAGCAGGTGAACTCCGGACCGGAGTGGGGAAGCGACACATGCAGGATATAGGGCGCAGGATCTTAGTGAATCGTGGCACAGTGCATTATCATCGGACAATGCACTTTTGGGGAACCCGCTGGACCGGGTAAGTAAATGTGCCCCACTGAGTTAAAAACATGCCCTTTCAGGGCTATGAACATGTTTCCCCACCATCTTCCGTTATAGAAATACAGCGGACACATGCAAGTTCGGTCACAAACCGCAATAATGGAATATGCGTGTGCGCAATACTAGTCCATAAGTGCTTCACATCTAACTATATAAGAAAGAAAAAAAAAGGGATTCCCCTTTTTTAGTGATCCATAGATATATTGTACAGTATATTTTGAGCAAATATTAAGATATGATATAGATAGATATGATATAGATAGATATGATATAGAGAGAGATGATATATATAGGATATACATAGATATTCCAATTTCCATATACAGAGACTCCCCACATGTGGCCGTTACTTGTTTTATGGCCACACAGTGAGACGCAGAAGGGAAGGAGGGACCTGCAGCTGCCAGGATTGTACGTAGTTTCCTCCTTGGCTCCTTTTGTAGGCTTTAAAATTTTAGGTTTTCGTTATTGTGGCCATGTGACAGCATTATTTTTGCAGATGAGATTTATTTTCCAGGGTTAGCATTTTGGGTTTATTATGCACTATTGTTGAATTGTAACTTATTTTTGAGAGCAGGAGTAGAAAAGCATCAGTTCTGTACTGGATTTTTCCTTTTTTTTTGGTGTTCTCCACATGGCCTAATAAACATAATTATTTACAAGCATATTTATCAAGGCCTCAGCACCACATCACCCTGGAATAATCTACTATTTTTGTGGCCTACTGCCTTTGTCTAAAACACATAGCTTATAACCCTTTCACGATCCGTGACGTAATAGGCCGAGCCCTCTCCATAGCTGGTAAGTCTTTGCTGCATATTGCAGCAAAGACCTACTGGTAACACCCGCGATCTGTGTTAGGCTTCAAAAAGAGGATCGTCGTTCCCTGTGGCGTCATTGGGGAACGGCGATCTGTCGCTATGACAGCCTCAGGTCTTCCGAAGACCCAAGGCTGTCTCGTTTTAGCAGCACATTGTAATGAATGAGGAGGAAAATCCCCATGTACTGCCATACTGTAGTATGTATGTAGTATGACAGTATATGATCGGTTCGTTCAGACAATCTGGTGTTAAAGTACCCTAGGGAGTTTGAAAAATAGTTAAAGTAAAAAATTTTAAAATTTATAATAAAAAAACCTAAAAATTCTAATCACGCCCTTTCCCTAGAACTGATATAAATGTAAATAAACAGTGAAAATCACTGCAGCTCAGACAAGTCACATGTTGTTTTTTAAAATGCATCCAAACCAAAGCCCAGTCCCTGTCACTACCCCAGGATTTTGTTAGGATTCAAGAATAAGTTATAACACAATTATATTGTAATGAAAATGCTTAGAAAAGCAGGGAGGCATTTTTGCACTGCAGTTGTCATGGGCTTTCACAATCTCTCTTTAGTGAAAAGGAGGTTCCTGGTGACAGTTTCCCTTTAATATTAAACCTCAATTGTGCCAGGGTTCAGGAGATATAGGCGTTTGAAGTGTGCCCCCCTCCAGGCTGTCAGCTGAAGGCAGAATATAGAAGAAGCTGCAGGAGACTTTCACTTTCACTTTGCAGAAGTACATTCACCCTCCGCATCTGTAGCTGAACCTGGGAAAGGGTGATGGAATAATGCTGTACATATTTATAACATATTTTAGTAAAAGTTACTTGTCACTACTGAAAAAATTTTAAATGGAAAAATGATAGATAAGCTTATTTTTTCACATCTGTAGTCAATTATTGACAAATTTTATAATGAAAAAAAATGTAATTAATAAAACTTTCCTATCAAGTTAAAGTTGCACGTCATGGAAAAAACTAAGTAAAAATTGTTATGTAAAGCTTTTCCAGAGATATTGGGGCTTATTTACTAAGGGTTGCGGATCGCGGTTTCGGAATATGCGCAGCTTTGACAGGTATTTAACAGGGGTTTGCACTGGGATTGTGTCGCACGCAATCGGATTGTGGTGCAGGCTTTCATGCATTAGAAATCGGGGGGTGCCGTTGGACTGAGTGCGGGATTTAAAGTGTAACCGTCATTCTGAACAAAAAAATCCTAAAATACATAATTCTGCTCCAGGTGTCCCTGGGAATCATTCCTCAAAGTATTTTGCCTCTCGGTCCTCATTTAGTACCTTTTTTGGCCTATAGCAACCAGGGTTTCCAGCTCTCAAAAAACTACACCTCATCACAAGCGCCTGCTGCCGACCAGTGACACCATAGCTATCTATGTAATATCTATCTATCTATCTATCTATCTAACACTCCAGTACAGTACATGAGGGCACAGCTTGCAGACTTGTCTCCTGCCACTTCCTTGTGTGGGGGGAGGGGAGGCTGCAGTTTCTGTCTGTGTGGATTATTTGCTTATACACAAGTGAAGGGGAAGCTGAGGGAGAGAGTTTAGGTTTAGGTGTTTGGTTACTACATTAGTGAGGGTTTCTCTCTGCACATGACTGCTGCAACACTGAGCCATGAGGTAATCAACTGTGAGCAGGGAGGGGGATGGGGGGGTGTCTCCTCCTCCGTAGTCTCAGCTTCTTTATGAACACGGAATGTCCATAGTAACAGCCATATGAGAGATCACCGCCATCTAGGGGAAGTCTGCAGAATATAAGAGAAAGGAGCAAGATTCGGGTAACTAATCCAATTGCAAAAGGGTTTAAAATTACCTTCCCTACAACATATCAAAAGTTTTTGGAAATGACGGTTACACTTTAAGAAACATATTTCTACACCACTTCTAAATAATGCTTTTCTACCTAAACTTTTACTTTTAAAGGGAACCTGTCACTAGGAGACCCATTTTTAACACTCCCCCAGTCCCCACAGAGCATAGTACATACATTGCCAAAGTGTTTTAGTATTAAAAATTGGTTTTACAGAAAAAATATATGTTATATTGTACCTTTAGCATCTGCTGTGGCAGTTGCCTTTTGGGAGGGGCTGGAAAGGAGCAATTCCCCCCCACCCTTGGGGAACAGCTTCTCCATGTGACCTTTGCAAATATATGAAAACACCCATCACTGGGCTTAGCGACGCCCCCTGCTCCTCTACAGCCAATCCCGAGTGAGGGGAGTTATTCATATATTTGAAAAGGTCACATGTTTCCCAAGGGTGGGGGGGACTGCTCCTTTCCAGCCCCTCCCAATTGGCAACTGCCTAGTCACACAGCAGATGCTAATGAAAGGTACAATATAACATCTTTTTTTCTGTAAAAACACTTTGGCAGTGTATGTACTATGCTCTGTGGGGACTGGGGGAGTGCTAAAAATGGGTCTCCTGGTGACAGGTTCCCTTTAAATGCATGCATCAAATATGCATATTAGAAATCCTGTAGTTATTAGCCAATACCTATTACACATGTTTCACTTCAGTTATTCAGAATAAGATTTCAGGGCACAAAAGAGGAAGTCTGGTACATGTCAGGAAGTCTCAACTGCTTATTGTTTTCACTGTGAGACTGGGAACAAATGTATTAGAAGGATCTTTAGGTTTCATTTTTAGTGCTCTAATCTATGAAAATAAGAGATTTTAGTTAAAATTTAAACTCACACCCCCTTGGCTATCACCTCTACAGGTAACCTAAGAAAAGTTTTGAAAAAAATCACTAGTCCAGTGTGTGTACATGAAAAAGAAACAAAGGTTTTTATCATTTTGAATAGTTTTCCTCTTGGATGCTTCTTTCTGTAATTTGCTGTTTTCTCAGACGCGAAGACATAGTTGCTGTGACTCACTCTTCGGCTACATTCACACGATGTATGCCCGCTGTACCGTAGTATGGCAGCATACATTGGCTCTGTGGAGAGGAGCAGGGGATGAGTGCTGCTCACCCCCGCCCCTCTCCATAGGAATACACAGTGCACGGTGCCGTATTATGTAGAAAGATAGGATATGTCCTTTCTACGGGCTATGGAGCGGTATGGTGTCGCATAGAAGTGTATGTAGGGCGTATATATGTCGGCCATATATATGTGAATGTAGCCTTACACAGTACTTTTTCATCAAGCTTCTATGTAATCTGGCACTTTAATGACTTTGTATCCGCCTTTTATTGTAATAAAGTGCAAAATACATATACAAACATGACAATTATCTTGACAATAGCCTTATTATCAATTTATAAAATCAAACAACTTTTTGTTTATTCAATCCCCCCGTCCTTACCTTCCACTGATGGTTGACAGTTTTCATAAATACCATAAGAAAAAGAAAGAGACCAATATTAAAATAACATCTTTATTTAGGAACTATTCTAACTTTGATCTATTAAGCCAGAACTCCCACATTTGACTTTAAGTATCTTTCTATTGCCTCCTGCCTCTCAGATCCTGAGATTTAAAGGGCCAGCGTGCCGATAATTGGCACTGGCAAATCCACGTAGTTCATAGAGTGATTTTTGCTCCAATTACAGGGTGTCCGTTGTGGGGTATCTGTATAACGTAAATTCCAATACTTTTTTGTTGCTAAAGTTGAGAGGCAGAAATCAGTTTCAATTCCACGTAGTTTATAGAGTGATTTTTGCTCCAATTATAGGGTGTCCCTTGTGGGGTATCTGTATAATGCATTTTTCCATACTTCCTTGTTGCTCCATCTGCCTCCCACCATCTTTACCAGGAACTGGAATTGTCACCCACCTCCACACTCTGTCCTTGTACCACTTTAAGACCTAATGCTGCTGGCACCTTCACGCTCTATCATTGTGTCATTCTGTGGCCTACCATGTTGCTGCCATCTCCAGAATTTGTCATTGTGACACTCCCTGACCTCCTGCTACTTCTGCCACCTTCACGCTCTAACATTATGCCACACTGTGGCCTACCGTGTTGCTGCCACCTCCCGGATTTTTCATTGTGCCAATCTTTGACCTCATGCTGCTGCTGCTACTGCCACTGCGCCTCCACGCTCTAACATTGTCCCACACTGTGGCCTCCCATGTTGCTGCTGCCTCCAGAATTTTTCATTGTGCCACTCCCTGACCTCATGCTGCTGCTGCCGCCTCCACGCTCTAACATTGTCCCACACTGTGGCCTACCATGTTGCTGCCACCTCCAAAATTTTTCATTGTGCCACTTTCTGACCTCATGCTGCTGCTGCTGCCACCTCCACACTCTAACATTGTGCCAAACTGTGGCCTACCATGTTGCCGCCACCTCCCAAATTTTTCACTGTTGTACTTTCTGACCTCATGCTGCTGCTGCCACTGCCGCCTCTACGATCTAACATTGTGCCACACTGTGGCCTACCATGTTGCTTCCACCTAGAAATTTTTCATTATGCCACTCTCTGACCTCATGCTGCTGCTGCTGCTGCTGCCGCCTCTACAATCTAACATTGTGCCACACTGTGGCCTACCCTGATGCTGCCACTTAAACAATTTGTCATTGTGCCACTCTCTGGCCTCATGCCGCCGCTGCTGCCACTGCCACCTTTTAAGTTCTTTTTTGGCAAAAATAATATTTTCAGGGAAATTGTAATGGATGATGCATGTGCCATCTCAAATCTTCAAATTTAAATAATAAATCTCAACTTTGAATTCACTTCAAACTTTGAATTCACTTCAAACTTTGAATTCACTTCAAACTTTGAATTCACTTCAAACTTTGAATTCACTTCAAACTTTGAATTCACTTCAAACTTCGAATTCATTGTGCCACACTATGGCCTACCATGTTGCTGCCACCTACAGAATTTTTCATTGTGCCACTCTCTGACCTCATGCTGCTGCCACCTTCACACTCTAACATTGTGCTAAACTGTGGCCTACCATGTTGCCGCCACCTCCCAAATTTTTCACTGTTCTACTTTCTGACCTCATGCTGCTGCTGCCACTGCCGCCTCTACGATCTAACATTGTGCCACACTGTGGCCTACCCTGTTGCTGCCACTTAAACAATTTGTCATCGTGCCACTCTCTGGCCTCATGCCGCCGCTGCTGCCACTGCCACCTTTTAAGTTCATTTTTGGCAAAGACATAATATTTTCAGGAAAATTGCATGTGCCATCTCAAATCTTCAAATTTAAATAAAAAATTTCAACTTCAAATTCACTTCAAACTTCAAATTCACTTCAAACTTCAAATTCATTGTGCCACACTGTGGCCTACCATGTTGCTGCCACCTAAAGAATTTGTCAGCGTGCCACTCTCTGACCTTATGCCACTGCTGCTGCTGCCACTGCTACTGCCACCTTTGAAGTTCTTTTTTAGGCAAAGACTTAATATTTTCAAGGAAATTGTAATGGATGATGCATGTGGCATTTCTAATCTTCAACTTTAAATTAAAAATTTCAGCTTCAAATTCATTTCAAACTTCAAATTCATTGTGTCACTCTGTGTCATTGAGCCACTTTGCGACCTACTCATGCTGCTGCCAACTGAACACTGTGATTTTTATAATGCTGTTTTCACCCTCCACCACTCTATGACTTTGCCACTATGTTTGGTTTTCCCCTTCATTTCATCTGTCAGAAGGAATGAAAAGCTTCAGGATTAAGAAGCCAAAATCAGGAGTGGATACAGAGCACAAAGGACATGCGAATATTGCATTTACTGGTCATCTCTGTTCTGGATCCACTCCTGTTTGTTTTTGGCTTTAGCAATACTGATGGATTAATGACCGATTGAAAGTGAACACTGACGGATGAAAAGAAGGGCAAAATGATCAGTGACGTTGGTGCAAAATTACTGCCGACACTCTCTCCACTCTTTTGGGGGGTTTCTACATGTATCAGCATTTAACAGAACAGTTTCTGTCGTCATCTATTGAATCATCAGATGTCAGTGTAAAAAGAGTGCACTCTTTGATGTTAAAGTGCAGTGGTGGCGAACCTATGGCACGGGTGCCAGAGGTGGCACTCAGAGCCCTTTCTAGGGGCACTCAGGCCAACACCCCAGGACAGAGTTCACCAAACACTGAATCTTCCTGCAGTCCCAGGAAAATTAAGAGATGCTGCTTTCAGTGCCTTTCGACACTTCATTGGCTGTTTGGAACTGCGGGAAAAGTGAGAAGGTTTTGACAGAACTGCATTATCTTTGGAGGTCATCATGCTGAACCCGACCATTCTTCCTTTACAGAGAGACCCTAGAAAGAAGCTACAATGATAATCTGAATTTGCCCTCCTTCTTTTAACTGGTGGCCTCAGACCACCAATATAATTGAAAGATGTGAAAGAACAGGTAGGAGTATGTTGGCACTTCACGGTAAATAAGTGGATTTCGGTTGTAGTTTGGGCACTCAGTCTCTAAAAGGTTCGCCATCGCTGTTATAGTGGGATCTTGACCCTCAGCTAAGTCCTTTTGAGCTGGAACAGATGTTACCTTGTCAGGCTGCATTCCAGCTCCACTTATTTGATGAAGATGGCCTCTGTAAGTGCACATGGAATTGAAGAGTGAATCGATTCTAAGAGCGGTGGCTGTCATACGTGCGTGTCATACTAAAACTTGTTTGAAGATTAAACCACGCTCCCTAGGCATAGTTAAGCAAGGCACAATGATCTACTACACACTAAAGGCTCTCTGCAGCCAGGAAATACCTGTTTTTAACGTGATTCGATTCAGGTCGAATCAAATTTAAAAAAAACAAAATGGGTCGAATCGAATTTCAACAAATTCGCCCATCTCTAGTGCTTATGTTAGTAAATAGCAACAGCAATATGTGGATAATAAAAGTGCTTTTTACATTGAACAGTGTGCAGCAATACATGGATAATAAAAGTGCTCCTGTCAGTGAATAGCATGTTGTAATACAGGATAATAAAAGTGTTCCTGAAGATAAATAGTGCAGAAAACAGAACACATGTCATTTGCTTAGTCTCCAAAGCCTTTTACAATCTAAGGAGGTGCAAACCCCATGTATGACCAGATACCCGCAGAGTTAACATCCCCTTAAATGCCCACTGGGTTAATGTAGAGGCGTCTGGTACCAAGGCAGGAGGCACTCTGGCTCACATTCTGCTCCTACCCACAATAGCTGGACATCACTCCTTGCCTCCAGTTGCTTCCTACTCAACTTTCTCCTTCCCTGCTTCCTCACCCAGTCAGCAAGCACCCTTAGCAGCACTTAGAAAAGCCATGGGGAAAAGGCAGAAGGCTGTGTTTAAATCCATCTGGGCAAAAGATCACACACCTCCTGTGAGCTATGGACTGGGATCTAGGAGCAGACAGATGAATGGTTGCTGCCACTGAAGTGTGTGCAATCCAAGTTGACACGCGTCACATGTATGGCACATGTGCTCAACTTGGTGGTGCAAAGGTTTATGGTCAACTATAAAGAACTGAACTGCTGCTTAAAGCGTGTGCCTTGTGTTCCAATTTAACGTTCACACCATACTTGCCTACCTTTAATGCAGAGGACTTTTTGCCTGCCCACCCACCGCCTCATGTGATGTACCAACCAGGTAGAATTCCATTTTATTTATGCTGGAAAGGGTGGGTCAGCAGCAGCTGCCAATTGTGGAATTACGGTTCCAGAACACCAGAGTGAGTCAAAATGACCAGCAGCACTTCACCACCAATGACTAGGACTCCATGAGGGACATTTGTCCAGTGCTGCACTGCACTGCACAGCTGTTGCTGTATAGTTTGCCAATCCATCAAAATCTGAAAGTTGCTATTACATTTTACTTTGCAGTTGAATCAAAATCTGAAAGGTGTTGTCACATTATGATTTGAAGTGGCATCAAAATCTGTAAAGCGCTGTTGCGTTTTAGTTTGCCAGTCCACCAAAATCTGTTGCTGTTGCATTAAACTAAAGTAAGGCCATATCCACGGGAAAGGGATTAACTTGCTTTTTAGTGGGGGTCTCAGTGTCTGTTGGACCCTTCTTCGATCCGTCAGACTAATGGAGCATAAAGTTTGGAGTTGCATCTTATTACGGCCGCCGGATTCCTTCAGGACCACGCGCAGCACGCCAGGTAAGCAGCTCCAAACCAATTGCTCACTGAACCAGCCTAATACCAACACGGCTCCTCGCTGGTCCCCGACCACCCCACTTAGAGTACTTTTATGGACCTGATGAAGGGGGTAGACCACCATCAAAACGCGTAGTCCACTTCCTATATGAATAAATGTCTCCCTAAAAGAAACTTGTGTTGCATCAATTTAACTACGGGCAGCGCATCTTAAACCAACCCAGTTTTTGCTAGTACACTTTCCGTGAGATTTCCCTATTCGGCACAACCCAGTACAGGATCCCGGGAAGACGCAGCACACCCCATCTACATTGGACCTACGATATCTGCTGTTATGCATAACCCTCTTATTTCTCATATTGCACTGGGGTTGCCACCTGTGTCTTTTCTTTCTTTGTTCTCTCTTACTTATCTCAGCTCACCACACTGTGAGCTCTGTGAAGGGGCAGGAGGGAGGAGATGTACAGAAGAACAAAGATGGGGGTTGAGAGCTGAGGAGTGAGCAGCTCATGCAAGACACATGTTGTTTATGGAATTGCATCCCCCAGAGGATTCTGTCAGGGTGCAAGATAAGTTATAACACACAATTATATGCTTAGAGAAGACAGAAAATACATTTTGTATCTACTGGAAATATTGTATCTACTGGACATTAATATTAGATCAGAGTCCATTCAGGTAACTCTTAGATCTATCACCTTTCCATTTCCATTTGATAGTTGTATGTAGAAATTTGTATACTTGCAGTTCCAGTCCTGTTTTTTCATTGTAATTCCCATAGAGAATAGGCACTTATAATAAAAGAGAAAAATAAAGGAGGTATTGTTTCGGCTAGTTGATGTGATTTGATTAGACATTTTGAGACTTGCACATTGAATCTCCCATAGTCGGCGCCTTTCAGATTGGCTAAGAAAAAGGTGCGTCTCTCCTAATGTTAAAATATAGGATAAGCAATTTTACCAGGCCTTTTTCAAAAAGATCTTAATATCATAATATAGATTTGGTGGAACACCATGTAGTCTTACTTTTATGCATTATTTTAGTAAGCATATGTAAAGGTTTTTGAAATTGTAAAAATGTATAAAAATAAACACATGTGAGCCAAGGACGACCCCTGAAGAAGCTCTAATCAGCGAAACCCAGGGTCGGGCACATGCCTGTTTGGCTCAGATTTTAAATGAAAAGCGCTGTTTTACTGTTTTAGGATTTTATGTTCGAAATTAAGATAGATGCCATTAATCTATCTTGCTTTATCGGTTTTAAAAAAATCTTGGAGATCCTGCTAATACGGAGAAGGTTCAGTGCTGCAAGTGTGAATAGGACACGAAAGAGAATATATCGGAGAGGTATTGGTGGACTGGAAACCTATTCTGTGTTCTAAATAGAACAGGTTTCCAATCTGCCAACATTGTGGGGCACATTTCCTATGAACAGTGCAAACTGCACTATAGTGCAAAGTGTGCCAGATTCATGATTTGTGGAGCACTTTTTTCATGAATCTGGCACTTCCTGATGTCCCGACAGTGTGCACCACATATTTTTCAATTTTAACATAGGGCATGCAACACATTTCTCTCGGACTTTCCATGGTAAGTCTGGCGCACGGTGCGACTGACCACCGGAACGCCTCCCCACCTGAACGCCTCCCCAGTGCAGAAATTTGTGTTGCGTGAAGAATAGTGCAGCCGTGCCACAGAACGGTCATGTGCAACACAAATGTGCTGAATAAATATCTATGCAAGCAGTTTGCACCTAAAAGAATGTGCAAAGTCTGCCAGAAAACTGACGCAAGCAACTTAGTAAATGTGCCCCTGTGGCTTTTTCTGTGATTAATTTGGACAACAAGCGGAGGTGGTAGCTTGGTTTATTTACTATACTATTCAATAGTTAACCCATTATTAAACATGTAAGTTGCTGCAACTTTAATGGTTATGATTGATTGTTGCAGGCAGTTTGAAGCAGTGAGACATGTTTGGTTTTACACTGTGCATATTTTCTTGGGTTTAAGGTTGCTGGCATGGACAGAACACTTTGTTATGGCTATATATAATTATACTACTTGGTAAACAACCAGGTTGACACAAAAAGGAACAGGAACCTTCACTTCCTCCTTTTCTACAAAGTTTCAAGTCAGTGCATTCAACCCTGCTCCCAGTGGAGCAAACAATATCAAACAATGCGAGTTGTGCTGATGACATGCATATCAATCTGCATTTTCCATAGCAAAAGGTAAGTGGCAAAATATTGATTCCTTCTAAATGTTATGCATCACTAACTCTGTTTTCTTCCACTGTTTTTATTTAATTTACTGCTGAAATGTAGCATTTGATTACAAGCTTTAGATAAGGCACCATACAGACACGGAACTGCTTAAGTGTCTTTTTAATCCTCAAAATCTCCTGGTAGCATACTCCGCTATACAGAGAAAAGAATATGCAGACATAGCGTAGACAGTTCCAAAATCCAGTAATTTTATTTGTAAAATCTACTCACATACAGTAGAGCCAGATAAAAATGCGCATAACAAATCCACGAGGACGCCAAGTTATCGCCCGACTCAGGGTTTCGCTGGTTTGCTTCTTCTGAGGCATGCCTCTCCTCTAGGCGTAGAGGATGCCCCCTTGTCCTAGTCACAGGCCTAAGTATAAAAAAGATCTTTGGAGAGATCCCTTTACTATCCGTTCAGGTATTTGTACATTGTAATGAGGTCTCCCCTCAGTTGTCCTTTTTCTAAACTGAATAATCCCAAATTATGTTATCTATCATTGTATTCTAGTCCCCCATTCCCCTAATTATCTTGGTTGCTCTTCTCTGCACCCATTCCAGTTTTTCTACGTCCTTTTTATACATTGGTGCCCAAAACTGTACACAATATTCCATGTGTGGTCTGACCAGGGATTTGTATAAGGGCAAAACTATGTCTTAAGAATCTACTTAATAAACAAAAAACCCTTTAATGGATATCAATTAACGGATTTACAAAATACTGAAACTTAAGATTTTAAAAACTTTTTTAGGCCTACATGAGTTAGTAATACTTTATTGCCGCCATGTAAGTTATACACCTAGAGTCCCATAACTTTTATGCACATAAAATTTTACAACTTTAAATTATATTGTGACACTAAGCACAAGTAGAGAAAAGGGGACAGATTTATTGTGATTTTTGAACTTTCCTCCAGTGTGTAGATAAAGGAGGTTAAAAAAAAACAACAAGTTTGGTGCAACTGTTAGAGATGTTTGCACATCTAAAATGTAAAGCTGTATGTGTGCATGTATGTCTGCTAGAGGAATCTGCACCATCGCGTTTACAGTCGCTCTCTGGAATGCCATAGACTAGGTTTTGAGCCAAAATTTTTAGTGAGTGACAGAGACAGGCAGGGAGAGTAACTGAGAGAGTGTCAGGGAGTGTGAGTGAGAGACAGGAAGAGTAAGTGGGTGAGAGACAGAGAGACGGATAGGGATAGTGAGTGACAGACAGGGAGAAATGGATGCATAGACAGATATATATATATTATATTTTTGTTAACCAATTCTATTTTGTTATAGCTTAGAGCAGTTATATACTATCCTGGCAACGCCGGGATCTACAGCTTGTAATTAAATATAAACAATGAGGAACATTTACTAAGAACAGTGCAAACTGCACTAAATGCAGTTTGCCTGTCTATAGTGCAGGGTGTGCAAGATTCAGGATTTCTAGCGCATGTTCTTCATGAATCTGGTGCCCCTTGCACTGCTCCGACAGAGTGCACCACCTTTTTTTTTTGTGCACCTTTAACATGGGGACACAAATCTGTCGGACTTTGCATGTTAAATCTGACACATGGTCCGACTGAGCACCGAAATAACCCCTAATTTGTGTCGCATGCAACACAATGTGGCATTGACACTTCTTAAATGCCTATGCAAGCAGTTTGCACTAAAAAGAATGTGCAAAGTCCAACAGAAAACTGGCGCACGGCCCATAGTAAATGTGCCCCAATGCCTGACTTAAAGTGCAGAAAAGAAATTAATATTTTGAATGTATTTTTCCAATATTATTGCTTTTTGAATGGCATTAAATCTAAACCATTACAATAAAATGGTGAATTATAATGGTACCTACTGAATTTTCCCATTTGGGATACTTCTTGCCTACTCAGCAGCTGGTTAAGGAGACCCATTTATGGACAGTGTGAATAATGGACTGCCTATCGTAGGAACATTTTTATGGAGCTTTCTTCTCGGGGTCAGGCTGGTCGACTGATACCCGCTGGCTCCGCACCCTGACTCTGCCCCCACCGGAATGAACTAACTCTATCTGCATCTTCTAGACACGAATAAAGTTTAAATTATTATTATTGCAGAGAGCTTTCTGCTGCTGTTTTCATCAGGCTTGACAGGAGCTATATGATGTCATCACCTGCAGGCCTGTTGTACATAGCAGCAGACGGTATAAAAGGGAGATGAGGGAGCCACAATGTTAGGGGGGAGATGAAAGGGCCCAAAAGAAGAGGGCACAATATGAGGGGGATCTAGAGGAGGCACAGATAACCTTTAATAAGATGTCCTGCTAAATGTTGGACCTTAAATCTAAAATTTTAATCCCCTAGTGATGTTTACACAAAGATAATTTGCAACCCCTTACTTTACAATCTTACTTTTATTGCTGTTTTATCTCCTATCACTCAGTGATGGTCAGTGTAAAATTCCATAGTGTGGGCAGGGACTCTCTAAGCATACACATTATGATATATCTAGTGCTGTGTGCTGACAATGTGGTTAGATTATGTGTTACAGACATCATGTTAGTTCTACCTTTGAAAAGGGGTCATACAACCCAAAACACATTAGGACTTTATTTACTTTATGTATTCTGATTTTATTCCCTTTTATATTAATTTTATAACTTATTCATGTTAATAAATTGGAGTGGAGCCAGTATTAACTGTCATTTATACTCCTATACTCATATCCAGTCAGCGCCCATACGGCTTAGCCTTCCTATCCTTTTGTACTATGTTCAACCAGCCAATTATTTGGGAATCGGTACTGTTTTCCGGCTTGGGGAGCTGCAAACCGTGTCAGGACATCGATTAATCCTGGAACTTCCACCCCTCTAAGGGTTACATGCACAACAAACAAGTTGGTTTATGGTGAGCACCCCATTGGGGACCGTTATTTATATTTCCAACTTCATCCGTACACATACACAGCTCTGCTACATCACCTATAAAACATACTATCAGATCTCCTCCCTCTACCCCGGATAAAGTTCTTATCTGTCTCGAGCTTTACTCTCCACACGTGCCAGAAGGAAGGGTCTGTGTGTCTGAGCTCATCCTGAAATGCAATGGAGGGGAGGGGGGCTAATGGCAGAGAGCAGCTAAGCACAACCTCAGATAGAAGACCAAGATGTCTTCCCTGACCCTAAACTAAGAAGATACTGGGTTGGTTCTAGGGTCAACCAAAATTGTATACACCAGGACTGATAGGGACAGGTTGGAATTATGAATGAGAGAATGTGTTATTTTGTATACTGAGTACATCTAAGAAACTTGTCTTTGTCTGAATACCCCATGTTCAGAAGCTAAAACTGAATTGTGCTTTGAAACGCATTTCAAGTTCATCTGGATTAACTGTGAAAATGTGAAAAAAGTGAAAATTATTCTTCAAGGCCCACCCTTCTGCCTCATAGAAATGTTACCCATATCATATTAGTCCAGGATCAGGAAATTTCTAGGCACTATCAGTGATATAAGAAATGAATCCCTTCTACTTCCCTTGCTACATTGGTTACGTTATGTGAGGGAATTTTGTGGACAGTCACTGGCAAGTGAAGCTGGAGCATTTCACCCCAACCTCATTGCCCAAGTGCCATAGGTACAATGAATGCGCAGTGTAGCCGGGATACAGTCCAGGCTTCACTTCCCTTATTGCAAGATGAGGTGCCGAAGCCAGATATACTGATGTGAGTCTGATGTGCCTCACAGGGGACCTGTCTTCTCCTTTGGGTTCAGATGTGCATCATCTTGACATAACTTAACATTACAGGGTTTTCCACCAGATATATTTAGATCCATACAGCACATCTCAACTTTGTGTCCCTAAAAATACCATAGGGTTGGGAAGTAAGAGTTCTGTTCACGGAGACTAACAATAAAGGCCACCATGTAGGTGTGTGGAGTCTTATAGCCATGGATGCTCCACTAGGGGGATTCTGGGAAAATATGCAAAGTTTCCAGCATGGCATAAGGAAAACCATGCCTTTTTTTAGCTACCTTGTAAGGCAGCTCCCTTGACATCAAGCATGACCTACAAGAGGCCTTATGACAAGATGTGGGATTAAAACCAAACCAGTCAAGGGAACTGCCTTACAAGGTAGCTAAAAGATGCATGGTTTTCCTTATGCCATCCTGGAAAACTTTGCCTATTTTCCCAGAATCCCCCAAGAGGAGTATCTATTGCTATAAGATTCCACTCGCCTACATGGTGGCCTTCTCTGTATAGAGAACTCTTACTTCTCGACCCTAGTCAGAAGCCTCTCACCCAGCCAAACCTGTTCCATACGCTGTACTGAGGAGACCCAATCAGGTTGAAACAGTGCTGTCTACAGTTGGGAGTCTGTTTCTTCTAGAATAGATATACTGGTTTGGTTTTAATCCTGCATCATGTCATAATGCCTCTTGTAGATCATGCTTGATGTCAGGGGAGCTGCTTTACAAGGCAGCTAAAAGGGGTTTGGTTTTCCTTTCCTGGAAAACTTGCATATTTTCTAAAAATACCATAGTCATTTAAGTCACCGGGTTAACAATGTCCCGCACAGTGCATTTAAATAATATTTACCCCCCAAAACACAACTCACTAGACTGTGTCCCCGACATTTATCAAATACACTCACCGGCCACTTTATTAGGTACACCATGCTAGTAACGGGTTGGACCCCCTTTTGCCTTCAGAACTGCCTCAATTCTTTGTGGCATAGATTCAACAAGGTGCTGGAAGCATTCCTCAGAGATTTTGGTCCATATTGACATGATGGCATCACACAGTTGCCGCAGATTTGTCGGCTGCACATCCATGATCCGAATCTCCCGTTCCACCACATCCTAAAGATGCTCTATTGGATTGAGATCTGGTGACTGTGGAGGCCATTTGAGTACAGTGAACTCATTGTCATGTTCAAGAAACCATTCTGAGATGATTCCAGCTTTATGACATGGCACATTATCCTGCTGAAAGTAGCCATCAGATGTTGGGTACATTGTGGTCATAAAGGGATGGACATGGTCAGCAACGATGCTCAATTGGTACCAAGGGGCCCGAAGAGTGCCAAGAAAATATTCCCCACACCATGAAACCACCACCACCAGCCTGAACCGTTGATACAAGGCAGGATGGATCCATGCTTTCATGTTGACGCCAAATTCTGACCCTACCATCCGAATGTCGCAACAGAAATCGAGACTCATCAGACCATGCAACGTTTTTCCAATCTTCTACTGTCCAATTTCGATGAGCTTGTGCAAATTGTAGCCTCAGTTTCCTGTTCTTAGCTGAAAGGAGTGGCACCCGGTGTGGTCTTCTGCTGCTGTAGCCCATCTGCCTCAAAGTTCGACGTACTGTGCGTTCAGAGATGCTCTTCTGCCTACCTTGGTTGGCGATTTGAGTCACTGTTGCCTCTCTATCAGCTCGAACCAGTCTGCCCATTCTCCTCTGACCTCTGGCATCAACAAGGCATTTCTGCCCACAGAACTGCCGCTCACTGGATGTTTTTTCTTTTTTGGACTATTCTCTGTAAACCCTAGAGATGGTTGTGCGTGAAAATCCCAGTAGATCAGCAGTTTCTGAAATACTCAGACCAGCCCTTCTGGCACGAAACAACCATGCCACGTTCAAAGGCACTCAAACCACCTTTCTTCACCTTTCTTTGCGGCGGACTCTGGTGAAAACCCGGTGCCACTTATACTCCGGTCCCAGGTGTCGGATAACGTCATCGTCATCTTGTATAGATAGATATATTTTATATATACTGCCCCTAAGCACATTGGGCTTTAGGGAAAAAAAAATTACATGTGCAAGACTTCCCATGTCTTCCGCCTCTCTTTTCCATCGTGACAGGCGTGAACAGGACACGATGCTGTGTGATGATGTTTTATCAGGTGTATAGAAGAGGTCTTGTTAGAATAGGCACTAAGGTCATATTATGTACCTGGCATCTGTTAACATTAATGTTTTTGCAGCCCAGGCATCTAGTTTATGTTTCAGCATTAAATGCGTAACTGTAAAGCTATTGTGATTTTTACCAAATTGTTATAAGTGATTCCCCCTGTGAAAACAAACAGATTGATGCCTACATTGTGCTGCTCACCCTTTTCTTTCCAAAGTTATGGCATTTTCTGAAAGTGTTTGACAAAAATTTGAGGTGAAGTGGGCGGAGACTAATATCTGTCAGTCTCTGACCTCAAGCTGAGGCCAGATAGCTTCCCCACAGATCCCATGATGCCTTGTGTTCTCTCTCAAAGTAATTTAGCAGTAAATCCACACAGTAAATCTGCACAGAGCTGATACTGCTGATGACAAGGTGGGGAGGGGAGCAGCATGAGGTGCAGAGAGAGAGAGAAAGACAAATAAAGTTCTGTAGAATCACAGACTGGGATAGAGGGACTGATAGGGAACAGGAAGATCTTGTACCCCACTATTCTGTGCAGGAGACATCTGCATTCACTGTTCTGTATACTTCCAACTCTGCTACATTCACTCACATGTCACATGGCCTCCTCCTCTGTGAGCGGGGAGCAGCAGCTCCTCCCCTCCCTTGAAACAGCATGAGGAACTTAGTGTTAACAAACTACTGATTCACAGGACTTGTTAGCACATGGAAGCAGCCATTGCAGCACTGAGGTAATCTGAGGGGAAAGCAAAGAAACTGCTACATATAGTTAACAAAGATAATGGGCAAACTTATTTTACATACCAAGAGCTTATTTGTAAAAAAAAATACAGTTACAGTTAATCTTTAACCCCTTCTGGTCTAAGCCATTTTAGGGCCTCAGGATTTTTTCAAAATTTGCCGATGTCATTATAGGAGGTTATAACTTTGTACCACTTTAACATATCCAGAGGATTTTGAGATTGTTTTCTTTTCACACATTGTACTTCAAATTAATAGAAAAATTTTGATGATATCTTTTGTGTTTAGTTATGAAAATTTGACAAAAAATTCTTAAAATTATTCAGGCAGATAGTCATAGGACCCAAGAAAATTATTACTAACATTTCCCAAATGTATGCTTTATATCGGTGGTGCTTTTTATGCATCATCTCTCTTTTTCGCTTGTTAGGAGGTTCAGAATTGTGGGTGTAATTTTTCTAAAAAAAAAACATTGAAAATCGTGAAAACCCAAATTCTAATGAGGATAATAATAATAATCGCGATAGTCGTGATCTTGGCTGTTACTGCGGGATCCTGGCTGCCGCGTACTGCCCAGGCTCAGAAGCTGTGGGAACTACCTGCATCCTATGACATAGAATCATGTTAGGGTGCGGGATTGAAAACATTAAAAACCTTTTTGTCTTTGATTTAGGATCACCTCCAAATAAATAAGGCGTCTAAATAAACCTTAACCACCATCACCGACAGATGGCACAAAAACAAGCAAATAAAGTTTGTCATTTTTAAAGCGACTGTAACAAACTTGTGGGTCTCTTAGAAAAGAACAACATGAATGAATACTCCAAGGATGAAATACTTTTTTCACCAACCTTTCCAGAAGAAGAAGAAAATTTGGAGAAAAAAGAAACTGTATCATCTGGGGCAAAAAATCCACACTTTAGAAGCCATTCAGATAAGTGTGTTTTATATAAAGAATACATGGGTGCTGATGGGTCCCAAGAAGATAATCAAATAATAATTGATTCACCTCCTTTGCCAGAAACTACTGAAAATTCTCAGACCAAAACAAAAGAGACAGTTGAGGAAGGTGCACAGAGTGACAACCCTTCAGGTGAGTGATTTATTTTACTATTTGTTTACCATGACATGTTGTTATATGTAATTTATTAGGTTTTTATTCATAGGCTTTTCATTTCTTCTCACCATTTTATGATATTACCATTTAAATGGAGATTCCAATTTCAACTAACATTCTTTGCATAATACTTATTTAATTCAGCATCATGATTTCTGTATCACAGTATATACTTTAGTATAAGCCAAGTTTTTTGACACAAAATGTGCTGAAAAAAACAAACTCAGCTTATACTTGAGTCTATAAAATAATAACTCTATACGCCAACCACAGGTCCTTATCTTGCTTACTGGCTGGCTATATAATAGAGGGCATGGGTTACCAGGCTTTACTGGGCATTGGATGGCTATGTACTGGGGGCATGAGCAGGCAGGCTATGTACTAGGGGGCCTGGGCTGGCTTTATACTGGTGGGCATGGTCTAGCAGGCTATACTAGGAGGCAGGGGGCAAGCTATATACTAGGGGACATGGGCTGGCTAGCTATTTACTGGGGGGTATAGGCTGGCTAGCTATATACTAGAGGGCATGGGCTAGCTAACTATATATTAGGGGCCAAGGGACTGGTTAGCTATATTCTGGGGGGAAGGGGACTAGCTAGCTATATATTGGCTGTAGGCTGTGACCGATGCCTTTTTCACCTTTTTCAATAGGTTTTTCCAGATTTTGTGTAAAATTTGGTACCTTAGCTTATACTCGGGTTGGCTTATACTCGAGTACATACGGTCATTTTTCAGTTTGAATTGTTATTTAATATGGATATTTCTCCATGGGAACATACATCTGTCCTGGTTATGTAATGTAAATACGGGTTGACAGCTCATTACAGTCACGCTACAAATATCAGAACAACCTTGAACACGTGTGTCCATAATTTGACCTATTATAATTAAGGTAATAAACAACTGGATTTTTTTTATTAAATACTCTCTTATGGAGTTTCAAAATTTCAAAGATGGCCTGAAACTTACAGTTATTAACCTGTCCTTGGGATAGCTCAGTCATTGGGAATTCTTAAGTGTCCAGCAATTAAACCCTGCACAAATCAACTTATTTTAGCACCTAAAACCATAAAAGATGACAATCTGAGCTGTCATTGATTCCGATTTACAGACAAGCTAGGTGTGCGAGATGCAGAGCAACATCACTCTTGTTGATAAATTAATCATAGGGAAGTAATAAGAGTGTACCAAGAGTGTACGTACCAAGGCATTGGTTCGGCCTGACCCGGAATATGCTGTTGAGTTCTGGGCTCCAGTCCGTAAAAAAGGATGCCCTGGAGCTGAAGCGGGTTCAATGAAGAGCCACAAAAATGATAAGGGGTAAAAATGATGGAGGGCCTCAGTTATGAGGATAGATTAAAACAACTAGATTTATTTAGTCTGGAAAAAAGACGACTACGAGGGGATATGTTTAATTTATTTAAATATATGAATGGTTCATACAAAAAATATGGTGGTAAGTTGTTCCAGATTAAATCAAATCAAAAGACGAAGGGCACTGTCTGCGTCTGGAGAAAACAAGGTTAGGTCACCAGAGGCAACAAGGGTTTTTTACTATGAGAACTGTGGAACAGGCGCTGGTCACAGCAGGGACAGCAAAGAGCTTCAAAAAGGGTCTAGATGCCTTTTTACACCTAAATAAAATTGTTTCCCCTAAATCCCTTCCTTATCCAATCCCTTTCCTTCCCTGGTTGAACTTCATGGACATATGTCTTTTTTCATATGTATAAACTGATACAATAATTTCTCAAACACTTCTTCTGAATTTTTTTTTTTTTTTTAAAGGGGACCTGTCAAGCGATTAAAAACCCTCTGAAAGCATTTACTAAAATAAGCAGCTCCCTAGCCCTCCCCCAGTAAGAGCATTGTTAAAACTCTAGCTTTATCAGAACATACTCATAAGCTAGGAAACGCTCCAGTACATATCGGTCTGATCTTCGGACCTAGCTTACAGCGGTCTGGCGTATTCATGAGGGGGTGGTTCGAGGTGCTCCCATCTCTTCAGATTTTCCCCAGGACCACCACTCCCACACCTAAAGTCCTAAGACTGCAACCTTGTGAATAAGTTGGACCACTGTAAGCTAGGTCCGATGATCAGACTTCTATTCAGTGGATTGTTACCTAGCTTATCGATAGGTTTCGATAAAGCTAGAGATTTAACAATGCTATAACTGGGAGAAGGTTAGGTAGCTTCTTACTTTAAGTAAGTGAAAGTTAAAACCTTGAGTGGTGTACTCAGCTGGCACTGAACTACCTTCTATCCAGTGAGCTCTTCTCCGATTGTGTTGAAAATGGAGATAAGGAGAATAATGTAACCATAATATCTGCATGTTTCTTAACAGCCTCATTTACATGAGTTTATAATGACCTGTTATTACTTCTGGCATTAAAGACTAATGTTTGTCTTAGGGAGAGAGGACATGTCTGGCAGGTTGTTTTGTCATAAATCTTAGTGCACCAAGTAAGGTTGAAAGGTTTAACCAGCATGCAATCTTCTGTGAAAACACAAAAAATATAACATCAAATTAGCATTTGGTAGTCAAGGAACCCATATACTCTTTTAGAACTGAGGTCCCTGCTATTAGTATATCTCCCCCGTGCAAAAACTTTCCAGCATTTTAATAGAAATGGGAATTTTGTCAAAGCTTTTCCAAACTGCAAAGGAGGTATCAAAAAATACAAATTGGTACTATGTTCACAAGCAATTATAAATATTAAATAAATTTTATTAGTTATGCAAAAAATTATTAATAACAACAAATTTACATAGCATGGTAGTTGTACAATGGGAATACATGAATAAAAACAGTGCATAGCCACATGTAGAATAAGCAAAGTGCCATAGGGAATAAAATGAATCTGTATGGAGTAGAAGACCTAGTAACTAGAGGTAGAAGACAGCTATATACAAGCCTCAGCTTGCTTACATGGACAGCTCTAAAACAATACTAGAAAGTCATTGCCATACCAGGATACCGTGAAGCCCCAACACGTGTTTCGCCCACTGGCTTTCTCAAGGGGAGTGTCAAGTTCAGGTGAGTCATGGGTTATATATCACTCTGAACCAATAGGAAGATAGAGAGCAATTAGGATACAGGTGTCCTGCAGACATGACGACACACAAAGGGAAGTGAAAATAAAATAGCTGGCGACTGATTAGCCCCCAGAAATGTCTATCAGTCGCACTTGAGTCTAAAATATGCTCGCATGCGCCAAACGGTAGATGAGACCTGCCTAAAGATCGTGGGAGCTCGAAATAGAGCTTCACCGCGCATGCGTAGATCGAAGCCAGAAAAAACTGGCGCACGCACCTGATGCCCGAAGAAAAAAGTTGCGCCTATCGCATGAGTTCTGTCGCGATGCCGAAAGTAAGGGGCAAGTGTGCCTGTGCAGAATAGATAGCGTAGCTGGGGAAGGCTGGATGTACAATACTGAATCCACGTGCAGAGGAGCCAATAACTAGACTAATATAAAATGTCCCTCATGACATAAAAATGATTGGTCCCAGATTGTGTAATAAAGTGTGCAAAGATAGTATGCAATATGATAAAAACCTCGTAAGTGTAAACATAATGTAAACAATAGTATGTGTAAACATAATGTAAACAATAGTAAGTGTAAACATAATGTAAACAATGGTAAAAAACACTGAAGTGTACAATAATATTAAAGTACAGTCATAAAAGGTGAATGCTGACATCATACATAACTAAATACCTAAAAATTCATGAAGAGCCACTGATAGTGGCAGAAATGCTACAAGTGCTGGACAAGGTGAGAGGTGAAAAACAAAAGTGAATAGTGGCACACGTGCAAACATGCAGTGAGGTGAAGATGAGATATAACAAAATACTAAAATTGCTAGGAAGGACAGATATGCCGGCCAAAAGAGGCCCCTAATGATTTAGAATGGATGAGGGTGTCCGCAAAACATGAAATCCAAGGTCTTGAATAAAGTTGCTCGTTCCTAAGAAAGTGATTACTGTGAAGATATAAAAGTGAAGAAGAAACTGCAAAGGAGAAGCAGGTCTGTGTTGAAAGTGGGACAATGCCCCATGACTACATCCAGGATGTTCTTAATACTAATTTATATTATGAATACAAGTTCTTTTTCCAGCTGTACTGGAGTCCAATTTCATAAACAGCTATATGACTGCATTCACGACAAGGTGGCACAAAGTATAAAGACCAAGGAACTGGGCACTTACCTGTAATTGTCCATACTGATTCATTCCATGTAGTGAAAGGAAAGATGCATGTAGAGAGCTATTGGACGTATTCATTGGTTTCTTTTAGATATCGGGGAATCGATTCGAACGAAGTGGAATTCGATACGAATTTCATTGAAAATTTTATTCGTCACGAATCCAAAGTTTTTATGCTGATACCTGGGAACAAAGTTTTTTTCTGCTTTTTCTTTAGCTAAAAAAGAAAGGAACAACCTCAATGACATCTGCAGACCTGTAAGCCAATCAGTGACCGGCAGGCTTATGTGATATCACACAGACTATAAAAACTGTCAGCCATTTGCAATCTCAGCATTTCCCACTGCATGTGCCGTCTGTAGCGTCCAGCTGCTTCTACTGTACTGTGCTGTATAGATTTCTGCTCCAATCCCAGGGTGTGCGTTTAGGGCGATCTGTATACCACAAATATTAGTTCTCTTTTGTTACTGAAGCCACTAGGAAGAAATCTGTTTCATATCCACACAGCTGCTGTAGTGATTTCTGCCACTCTCCCAGGGTGTGCGTTTAGGGGGATCTGTATACCCCAAATAACAGTTCTTTTTTTGTTGCTGAAGCCACTAGGAAGAAATCTGTTTCATATCCGCATAGCAGCTGTAGTGATTTCTGCTCCTCTCCCAGGGTATCAGTTGTGGGTTATCTATATAGCACAATTTTGTGTTGCTAAAGTTGAGAGCAAGAACTATGTTTCAAATCCACGTAGTATATAGAGTGATTTTCACTCCAATTACAGGGTGTCCTTTGTGGGGTATCTGTATAAAGCAAATTCAGATACTTTTTGTGTTGCTAATGTTGAGAGCAAGAGATACATGTCAAATCCACATAGTTGATTAACCACTATGTCAGACAGAAAGGTGGCAGGTGGAGCAGGCAGAGGTTGCAGCACAGTGAGGGGACGTTGTAGCACAGTTGACTCTGTGAGGCCAGAACTGCCGTGTTCACCTAGCAGCAGTGTGTTGTTGATTGGTTGACTAAGTCACCCAATTTCTCAAATATAACATCTGACAACCCCAGCCGAGAGTCCATGGGTTCGTCAGATACAACAATTAGTTGGCATGGCCCAGGAGCAGATCAGCGGCCCTCACCTGTCCTCAAACAGCCTCAGTCCTGTTCATTTCCCTCAGCCAGAGAGCTACTAGGTGGTCTGGGCTCAGCGCCACTATACAGTGAGGATGAAGTGTTTGAGGACAGTCAGCAGCTGCTTGGCAGTAAAGAGGTGGGGCAAACATCTGCTGCTTCGTGCAATAGGCAGGCTGTGCATACTGACACCATTGAGAAGAATAACAGTGACAGGGAAACGCAAATTGACGATGATGTAGCCGATGGCACTTGGGAGCCGGGTGTTACAAGGGATTCATCGTTGTCGGGTGAAGAAAGTGTCAGCTTGCGCATCAGGCAGCAGAGCAGGCAGCAAGTCACGAGGACGGGAACCAAGCGGCTGCCGGGTACAAACCCCGCTTCAGAGGTCCAAGTAAGCAGTGGTACAGGGGGCCAGCGAGGCAGCGGCTTTAGTAGTCACTCAGTGCAGAGTGTTGGCAGTAAAATCACCACCTCGGCGGGGTGGCAGTTTTTTGTTAAGACACCAGAGGAGCCGAGCGTGTATATGTGTTGAATCGGTGTGCAGTAAGTCAAGCGTGGCCAGGGAGCTTACGTCAACACATGCAGAGTCACCATCCAATGGCCTGGGAGAAACGTGGAACAGATGTTGCCGCCGCCACAGAAACAGCAGCAGCACCTAGTGCACACATTCCATTTCAGCCAGTCAAGGCTTCAGCACCTCTGCCGAAGGGAAGTGTTTGTCTTTGGAATCATCTCCAGGTCCAGATGCTCCTGCTTCTCGCTACGCATGGCACCAGCAGTCGTTGAAAGAGGCAATTACAAAGAGACAACTGTATGCGTCCAGCCATCCTAAGGTGCAGAAGCGTGCTCTTGTCCAAGTTGTTGGTACTGCATTCCCTCCCTTTCCAAGTCGTGGACCCTTCAGAGAACTTATGGCTTGTGCTAAACCCAGGTGAAGAGTTCCAAGACAAAATTTTTTTTTCCATAAAGGCAGTGCCAGTCCTTCACAAATATGTAGAACAGAAGATGGGCCAGTCCTTGAGCTTATCAGTTTCTTCCAAGGTGCACGGCAGCACGGACATGTGGAGCTGTAACTACGGTCAGGGCCAGTACATGTCCTTTACAGCCCACTGGGTGAATGTGCTTCCCGCCCAACCACACCAACACCAAGAGACGCCGCTTTCTCCTCCACGTTGTCAAACTGCTGCTCCTGCGCCAATGTCCGCCTCCTCCTCCTACTTCTCCACCACCACCTTAGCCTAAGTGCTGCTCCATCATACCACATGTGCAGGGCACAGCAGTTTCAAGCAGTTCTAGACCTGGTTTGCCTGGGCGAACAAAGTCACAGAGGGGAAGAACTGCTCCGCATCATGCAACAAGAAATGAATTTGTGGCTTTCTCTGCGACAGCTGAAAATTGGAACCATGGTGTCCGCGCTGCACCGGGGAGTAATGGCCCATGAACTCTGCATGGCGCACATGTTGAATCTGGTTGTCAACAAGTTCCTCAAGTCTTCCACCCATTTACAAGGCATTCTAAAAATGGGCAGGAAACTGTGCATGCACTTCAGCCATTCTTACAGAGCCAAGCACACCATCCTTGAGTTGCAGCGTCAGAACAGCCTCCCCAACATAATCTGACATGCGATGTTTCCACCAATTGGAATTCCAGACTCCATATGTGAGAGCACCTGTATGAACAGAGAAAAGCCATTAATGATTTTTTGATGATGCAAGCGGACCGGAGTGCTCCCCTTTGTAACTCATGCGTGACACCTGCCATTTGCTCAGGCCCTTTGAAGAGGCCATGTTATTTGTCAATCGCCAAGATTGTGGGATGGATAACGTCATTCCACTGCTGAACTGGAGGAGGACATTGGACCACAAGCAGAGTCTGGTGAAATCAGTGGTTTTTCCACTAAGGTGACAAGAAAGGAGGAGCAGGAGCTTCTGGTTGAGGTAGAAGATGAGTTAGATGACCCAGAAGCACCATGGCAGTATACAGTGGAGATGGAGGCTGGCAGTCCTTCAGAGTCACTTGTGCAGATGGCCCGCAGCATGCTGCTTTGCCTAACTATTGACAGCCGAATAGTCAACATCCAGCATAGGGATGACTTTTGGTCATGACTCCCCCCTCTTGCACCCTCGCTACCGGTCAAAAATGGGTGACTTTTTTCCAGCTGCCAAGGGGGAGGAACAACTGGTGTACTATTGAGAAATACTGAAAAGACAGTTGGCTGCTGCCTTTGTGCGCCATTATCCATCCTATGTCAGGTCTGACCGAGGGATTCCTGGCAGTGTTCGCTCACGTACTACTGCCACGGCTGCAGTGGGGAGAAAGGAGGGGGTAGGAGCAGTAGCAGCTCCATCAGCAGCAGCTTAAGTCTGGAGTCCTTAATGAGCAAGTTCCTTCACCCACCTAGTAAGCAGGGTAGCCACCACCAGCAGCAGCAGGACATGGAGCAGACCCTGCACCAACAGGTGGTGGCCTACTTGGACAGCACTTTACCACCCCAGGTAGAGGATCCCCTGGACTACTGGGCAGCCAAACTTGATGCGTGGCCGCAACTTGCGGAGTTTGCAGTAGAGAAGCTGTCCTGCCCGGCCAGTAGTGTGGCATTAGAGCGGGTGTTCAGTGTGGTTGGGGCCATCGTTACCCCAAGGAGAACCCGCTTGTCCTCCCATAATGTGGAGAGACTGACCTTTGTCAAGATGAATTGGGCTTGGATTGGTTCAGATTTCAACTCACCAATGCCTTATGCATCAGATTAGATCGTCATGACGCCTCCCTCAAATGTTGAGAAATGAGTCTGGATTCTAACTACCTGCCTCAGCCACTATTCCGATGCTGCCACCCGCCTACTGCAACACATCTGCTGCCAGTTGCTCCATCTGCCTCCTACCATCTTTACCAGGTACTAGAACTGTCTGCAACCTACACAATCTGTCATTGTGCAACTCTGTGGCTTTTCATGTTGCTGCCACCTCCACACTCCATCATTGTGCCACTTTATGGGCTCATGTTGCTGCTGCTAATGCCACCCCACACTCTATCATTGTGCCACTCTGTTGCTTACCAAGTTGCCGCCACCTCCACACTCTGTGGCTTACCAGGTTGCCGCCATCTCCACACTCTATCATTGTGCCACTCTGTGGCTTACCAGCTTTCCGCCACCTCCACACTATCATTGTTCCAGTCTGTGGCTTTCCATGTTGCTGCCATCTGTGGGCTCCTGCTGCTGCTTCTGCTGCCGTCACTTCCACACTCCATCATTGTGCCACTCTGTGGGCTGCTGCTGCCACTTCCATACTCTATCATTGTGCCACTCTGTGGCTTTCCTTGTTGCTGCCACATCCACGCTGTCATTGTGCCACTCTGCGGACCTACTCATGCTGCAGCAAACTGACCGCTGTCTCCCTGCAACACTGTTTTCACCCTCCACCGCTCTATGACGTTGCCACTATGTTTAGTTTTCCCCTTCATTTCCTCTGTCAGAAGGAATGAAAATCCTCAGGATTGATAGCCAAAAGCAGGAGTGGATACAGAACACAGAGGACATGCAAATATCCAATTAACTGGTCATCTCTGTTTTGGATCCACTCCTGTATGTTTTTGGCTATAGCAATACTGATGATGGATTATTGACCAATTGAAAGCTGACACTGATGGACAAAATGAAGGGCAAAATGATCAGTGACGTCATTGCAGAATTACTGCCGACACCCTCTGCACTCTTTTGGGGGGTTTCTACATGTATCTGCATTTAACAGAACAGGTTCTGTGGTAATCTTTGGAATCATCTGATGTCAGTGTAAAAAGAGTGCACTCTTTACAGTGGGAACTTGGCCCTCAGCTCAGTCCTTTCGAGCTGGCACAGACATTACCTTGTCAGGCTGCGTTCCTGCTTCGCTTATTTGGTGAAGTTGGCCTCTTTAAGTGCCCATGGAATTGAAAAGTGAAGCTATTCTAAGAGTGGTGGCTGTCATGTGCGTGTCATACCAAAACACAGCATTGTTTGAACACCAAACCACGCTCCCTATGCATATTTAAGCATGTCACAATGTTCTTCAACACCCAACAGATTCTCTGCAGCCAGAAAATACCTGTTTTTTTAACGTGATTCATTATGATACGATTTGGGTTGAATCAAATTCTTTCCAAAAATTTGGCAAATCGGGTCATATCGAAATTCAACAAATTTGCCCATCTCTAGTCTCTTTCCATTGTGTAATGCAAGCTGTGCCTGTATGTCTGTATCCTGAAACATATCGCCTTACTCCATATAGACATGCCTGTCATGCCTGTCATATGATTTTAAAAGACAATGGCAAGCTGAATCACTACTGTACTCATATTTATGACAAGGTGACTACCTGTACAGGAGATTTCTTTAGGGTACTTCATCCTGCCCATATATCCCCTTTAACACATTTGAAATTGTTTAAAATTGAAATAACGGCATAAGGTTTGTACCTGATGGAAAAAATATGATTATGTATCCCATTACAGTGAAAACTAAGAGAATTTTATGTATTTTCACAATTCTTAGGAAACAGTTCTTCATGTCACCATCACCTCATGACTACACGAGAACTTCAGCTTTACTGGAATAAAGAGAAATATAACGAAAAACCAGTCAAACTCCTTTTTCAGATCCAGTCCACCCGTATAGCTGAGGATTTTCTTTCCAAGTTTGTGGTAAGCCAATAAATGTAAATTACTATAAATAAAAGCAAGGAAATCTGATCTGTTTGGTATGGGTGAAGTCTTTGACAATGTGCATGGCCACCAAAATCACCCTCCAAATTTTATACTCAGCAGGACCTTGACCCATGAAATACTCATACATCTGTTCCTGCTCTCAATACACATGTACTTAAGAGTCATTTTCGGAACTTTCCTTATATGGACAGTTATATCACTGGGCCCCCTTATTCTGCTGAGCAGCATATTCACTTGGAAAGGCTGAGGGGAGGGGTACAATATGCTGCATCCTCTCCCCATAGTATATTGTCTCCCTGAGGGCATGCGCAGCTCAGCAAGAGACAGTAGGATGCAAAAATGTAGCTTGCTACATCTTTCAATCCTGACATTTTCAGCGCATCCAACAACCATGCCTCTGTCTGTCACTATATCAGCACATACATCAGGACCTTTCCAGATGTATACGCTGAACATATACAAAAAACTTGATGTGAAACCAGCCTTATTATGCCACTGACCCCCTCTAAATCCACCTCCTTCTCACTCCATCATCTTACCAAGAGAAAACTACAAAATGGTGACCAGTCTGTCCCAAATAATCTTCAGTAAAAATACAAGGATGGCATTCCAAATCCTAGTGCACGTCAACAAGCGATTGAGCACTATACAGATCCAATGAAAAGACGACCCGCCACACATATGGTCTTCTTGCTTGAACTGAAAAGTTTATTAGCAAACGGCTACATGTAGTACATCATATTTACTACATGTAGCTATTTGCTAATAAACTTTTCAGTTCAAGCAAGAAGACCATTTGTGTGCCAGGTCTTCTTTTTATTCGTATTTTTGAGGGAGACTCTCTTACCGTGAAAATCCAAATGTTGGTGGAGGTTCAGGCTTCTAATCTGCCAGATTTCAGTGTCCTATTATATTTTAAAAAGAATGTCTTACTCCCTTTTATTTTATATGAGCAATATGTTTTAACCTGATAAAAAGACAAAGAACGGAATACATTGCATACAAAATGCAGGAGGAGAATACAGACATCATCTGAATTAGTCTTAACTTTTATACTTAAAATTTCACAAGGCTCAAACACTCTACTAATCAGTAGTAACCGTGTCAGATAAGCTGGCTGGGGGGACGGCGCAGGGGAACACAGGTGAAAAAGTCCAAAATCACCAAAAAGTCCAATAAAGAAAATCAAAAAGGTCACCGCATCAACGTCCTTGCCCAAATGAAGGAAAGGAATGTAATGCAAATACTTGGCGTGTTCTCCTGATCAGCGTTCCTCCGGCTTTGCTGGGTGAGGCACCTGGATGATGGCTGCTGGTCGGTACGTAGGTTCTGTCTTCCGACTAAGGAATTCTGCCTCCTTGTGGTTAGTTCCGCTAATTCAGCGGTTACTCCAGCTCGTTCGCCATGAGGGGAGAGAAAATGACACGCAATAGTACAAACAGGTTTTTTTGTAGATTGAGTTGAAAATGTATTCAGTATACTCACAAACAAGGATTAAAATAAGGCCTTCAATAAAATTATAAAACGCACGTTCGGTCCTCCTTGCCCGACTCAAGAGTTTCGCCTCTGCGGCTTCTTCCGGGGCTTACCGACGTGCGTGTGATGTGAACTATTTAGAGTGAATGGTCTCTCTCCAAACCAATCACCAATTCTTATGTTATTACAACTCGTTTGGGTGAAACATCCAAAGCAGCAGATACATACATAATGAAACGTATATAAAAAAATATGTAGAGATGTATGGTTAGTATAAATTTTAAAACAAAAATGAAAATAAAAATAGAAAAGAATTAAAAAAATATTAAATATTCTAGAGACCATATTGTATATATGAACATCTTTTCTAAATGTGATTTATACATAAAACTTTATATTGGATAGTCGGGCAAGGAGGACCGAACGTGCGTTTTATAATTTTATTGAAGGCCTTATTTTAATCCTTGTTTGTGAGTATACTGAATAAATTTTCAACTCAATCTACAAAAAAACCTGTTTGCACTATTGCGTGTCATTTTCTCTCCCCTCATGGCGAACGAGCTGGAGTAACCGCTGAATTAGCGGAACTAACCACAAGGAGGCAGGATTCCTTAGTCGGAAGACAGAACCTACGTACCGACCAGCAGCCATCATCCAGGTGCCTCACCCAGCAAAGCCAGAGGAACGCTGATCAGGAGAACACGCCAAGTATTTACATTACATTCCTTTCCTTCATTTGGAAAAAGGTACTGTGAAATCGAGGTGCATCTCAGTGCATTTTGTGTCTAATTACAAAGCGGGCAAGGACGTTGATGCGGTGACCTTTTTGATTTTCTTTATTTTACTTTTATACTACAGACCAGCTCTCCCATGTCAAGTGGGGTGGGGGATTAACAGGATCTTTTATGAAAACCCAATAGACATCTTTTAATAGGCCAAGCTCAGTTCTGTAATTCCCCATATTATTTTCAGTTTCGTTTTCTGCTGCCTATGTAAACATTCAGATGATGAAGCAGCAGACATTTTTGCGTTTGGCACCGTTTCAATTATTACACTAAGATATTGTTTTTTAATTTTATTCTCTGGCCATGTTCATTTTTCACTTAATATGAATGAAACCAATTCTTATTTACAGATGTACCAAATTGTAATAATTAAAACAGGAAGTTTTGATGGAAAGAAAGTCTTCATTGAGAGAAGATACTCTGACTTTGAAAATCTTCACAGGAATTTACTAAAAGACTATAAGGAAGAAATGGAAGATATAGTGTTTCCCAAGAAAGTCTTGATGGGAAACCTCAATGAAGAGATGATTAACAAGAGGATGGTGACCCTTAAAGATTATCTTGAGGAATTATATTCTATAAAATGTATAAGAAAATCACAGAAATTTATAGCATTTTTCATTGAACATGAGCTGGAAGAAGGATACAGCTGTATACGAGGAGGACAATATAGTAAAGCTGTTGGTATTATTCAACAAGTTATCTATCTACAAGAAAAGTTGGTTGAACATTTCCCTACCTTAATGGTGCCATCTCTGTGTGCTTTAGTAGTGTGTCATAAAGATCTGAATCAAGCTGAAGTGGCTTATGAATTTGGGATGAAAGCAGTAGAACTTCTGGAGAAACACACAATGCACAAATATTATACACCATTATTAGACACATTGATCTCATTGGCATATAAGATAGGCAAAGACTTTGTGATGTTACGCGAAAAGTTACAGATAAATGAAACAAAACTAAAAAGAACTTTTGACTTTGAAATGCTTACGCTAAAGGAGCTTGTGATACAAGAATATGTTAGAGATTAAATTCATGAATAAAGTTCCATGAAATTTTACTATGTAAAAAAGAAGAAATCTATAAGGAAATAAATAAAACATGACTCTCACAATTGACTGATGCTTCCATTTCTGTAGAGATCACTTTTCAGCAGTAATGACAATTAACAGTCATTAGATTCACACTGTTCAATCCCTATTTAGCATAGGGAAAGTCCAATCAATCATACTGAGCTAGACAATCATAAACCACACAGCAAACCCATTTCCCATGCCTAGCTTAGGTTAATTTCACACTAGCGTTAGGATTTCAGTTTATCTACCTCTGTTACAAAAAGATAAACGGTAATAAAACTGAACATTGCTGATAACGGTGACCAATACAGTATCAGACCCTTTACTTTCACTTTCAATATAATGATCTATAGCTTTTATATTTAACTATCTATCTAAAACAAGGAAATCCTAGGCAGCAATACTTATAGAGCTGGGTGCCATATCTGTAGACCCGTGGCTGGGGATTCAATCATATCTCAAGGAAGGCAGCAGAACTCCAATGTAGTGTTTCAAAGCAGGGTGTTCTTTATTCCAAGGATGTGACGTTTTGGTGGATGCCCACCTTTTTCAAGCATACAAAAGAAACAGCATTTGGATATATAAGGCCCAACCCACGTTCCGATTGGTCAGTTACAAAATAGTGGAATAAACCTAAACATATAGTATAATATATAAAAAGCTTCAGTTACATACCCATGTAATTATATAAAGACAAAAGTGCATGTGTAATACATAAAGTGCCATGCTCATTAAAATCGACCAATGCTACATTTTTGTTAGAAAATGTCCCATCGTCTCATTAATTTCATTCATGTAAAACATGTAAATTAGATGTCTTCTACATAGTAACATACCGCGTGTAAGTCTGCTCCCTGAGCCAATGCAAAACCGGAAGTAGAGTATGTACCCCACTTTTACAGAATGCAGCGGCCATGTTGGATAAGGGTAATTTGAACAGGAGCCATATAGACAACAATGGTTGGAATGTAAGTATAAATGGTGTTTTTCCTAGCCGAGCGTCGTAAGCACACTATATTAGCTTAAAGAGGACCTTTCACCCGCAAAAAATACCCCCAACAAATTCGCCCCCCCTCATCCTATCCCCAGCCCCTTTATATTTATTGAATTTTTATTAAGATTTGTGTTTTTATACTTAGTTTAAAACGATCCAACCTCTTATCAAATAAGAGGTCAGATCGTTGTACAAGTCTCCTAACAGTCGGCCGTATTCATGAGGGGGCCGGCCGACACACCCCCTTCACGCCCCTGTCAGTCAGGGGCCTGTAAGACTCGCCGGCAGCAGCGCATGTATTGCACAATCGCTGCCGGCTCTATGCGATGCAGCACTGTGCTGATAGTGGCTGCAGAGGGGCTTATTCACAGCACCGGCCGAACATTCAATAAGCCCCTCTGCAGCCGCTGTCAGCACAGCGCTGCACCGCATAGAGAAAGCAGCGCTTGCACAATACATGCGCTGCTGCCAGTGAGTCTTACAGGCCCCTGACAGACAGGGGGGTTGAGGGGGTGTGTCGGCCAGCCACCTCATGAATACGGCCGAATGTTAGGAGACGTGTACAACGATCCGACCTCTTATTTGTAATTTCCCTTTATTGTTACAGCGCAAGTAAACTAAGACAATGTTCTACTTTTTTTTCCATATTAAATACCTTCATATAATGCATATAATATTTTTTATTATAAATATAGTGGGTATGAAGGGTCTCGGCTATGAGGAAAGATTAAAACAACTAGATTTATTTTGTCTGGAAAGGAGACGACTACGAGGGGACATGATTAATTTATATAAATATATGAATGGTCCATACAAAAAATATGGTGGTAAGTTAAATCAAATCAAAAGACAAGGGGGCACTGTCTCCGTCTGAAGAAATCAAGGTTTAATCACCAGAAGCGACAGGGCTTTTTTACTATGAGAACTGTCAGGCGCTGGTCACAGCAGGGACAGCAGAGCGCTTCAAGAAGGGTCTAGATGCCTTTTAAAGGGAACCTGTCACCAGGAGACCCATTTTTAGCACTCCCCCAGTCCCCACAGAGCATAGTACATACACTGCCAAAGTGTTTTTGTATTAAAAAAATAGGTTTTGACAGAAAAAAAGATATGTTATTGTACACATATTGTACCATATGGCAATGAATACCCATATTGTATTCATTGGCATCTGCTGTGTGACTAGACAGTTGCCAATTGGAGGGGCTGGAAGGAGCAGTTCCCCCCCACCTTGGGAAACATGTGACTTTTCAGATATATGAATAACTCCCCACACGGGATTGGCTGTAGAGGGAGGGGGCGTCGCTAACCCAAGTGATGGGTGTTTTCAATATTGAAAAGGTCACATGGAGGAGCTGTTTCCAAGGGTGGGGGGGACTGCTCCTTTCCAGCCCCTCCCAATAGGCAACTGCCTAGTCACACAGCAGATGCTAATAAAAGGTGCTATATAACATATCTTTTTTTCTGTAAAACCTATTTTTAATACAAAAACACTTTGGCAGTGTATGTACTATGCTCTGTGTGGACTGGGGGAGTGCTAAAAATGGGTCTCCTGGTGACAAGTTCCCTTTAACACCTAAATAACATTGAAGGTTGTGTTATATAGAATTGTTTCCTCTAAATCCCTTCCTCAACCTTCCCTTCCTTGGTTGAACTTGATGAACATGTGTCTTTTTTCAACCGTATAAACTATGATACTATGAAATTATTTCAATAGGCATTTTAGAAAATCTACCATCAAAATTAAGCATGATAAACCAGGGACACTTTCACTTCATAGATCCAGGAACCATGACTGTGGTAATCTTCTAATACTTACTATCCATGGCCTCCTTTCCTCTAAAATAAACGTAAAAAATATGTTAATGAGCCTGAAGTAATAAAGTGGGTGTATCCAGAGTCCCTCATTGCTGCAGCACCACAGGCTGTAACGATGAGCAGAACATGATGTCAAGTGAAAAGACATATCTGAAAACGATTGAAAACGTTTATTTTAGAAGGAAGGAGGCCATGGATAACATATATAAGTATATTACCACAGTCACGGTGCCTGAATCTATGAGTATGTGTCTGTGGTTTATCATGCTTCATGTTGATGGTAGGTTTTCTTTAAGCCTATTGTGATAATTTAGCAAATAACACAATTTTAACCAATAACACCATTTTGTAGCATCTATTGACTGCAGCCCGGCATCAAAATGATGACAAAAATGTGAGCTATAAAGCAGAAGGCAGTTTTGGAATGATCCAATATGCCAATAAAACCATTCAAGTGGGATTTTATATTCACAACAGTGTAACATCTGGCAGATGTGGTAATCTATTGCAGCAAATATGTGGATTTTTTCTCCAAACAGGGGTGAGTACTGCCAAAATCTTCATTGTATTTTTCATTACTTGCTCTTGAGTAACCTTCACCTGTTTTTGTCAGATCCAAATGACCCTTTGTCTCCTTATGTTGTTAGAGTGCTCATCACTGGGCCAACAATAATAACAGATCTAACATAATAATAGTGGTGATGCAGGGGAGAAAACCTGTAGAAGAACTTAAACATCACTATCACTACAGAATGCAACGCTTAAGGGGTTAAATGGTGCCCATAAGCGAGTATACTGACATTGTCCACTATGGCAGGAGCCCAGCCATCAGTAAATGCCGGGACAGTGACGGATAATAGGGAGGGCAACAGGGGAGCCCACCACTTTACTTATAAGGGGGGCCCTGCAAGGAATGTTCAACAGTCAGCTCGTAGCTGTGAGCTGACTGCTTCTGGGAGTGATGCGCATACACAATGACATAGCATGGTTGCATATTCATCATTGTTTTGGGCAGAAGAAGCTAGAGGAGAGTATAGCTTTATTTTCTTTCAAGGGGGCTAAATGACAGTTCTGTAAAGGGAGGGGCTCTGCTGTAGACATTTAATTTATGGGGGAGGGCTCTGCTCTTTGCAGTGGACATTTCATTAAGAGAGAGCTCTGTGGACATTTCTGTAAAGGGCGCTCTGTTGTGGACATTTCTGTAAAGGGGGCTTTGCTGTGAACATTTCATTAAAGGCGGGCTAGTACTGGCTGCGGAGGTGTGGTTGGGTAGAGGAGATAAGGCTTCAGGGGACGAGGTTGGTTTGGATGCTGGGGGGGGCTTGTCATGTAAACAGCCCAGGGCCTAGGGGACACTTAATCTGCCACTGGCCACTGTCAGTGTGCCATCTAGGCCAGCAGCTAGGCTAACAACACTGTCACTGTGCCAGCTAGGCCAGCAGCTAGGCTAACATGTAAGTAGGATAAAGTTTAAAATATTAATGATAATTTAAAATATATATGTCTACTACTGTCTGGGCAACATTCAGTGGGACCCCCACTAGATTTTGCACCCAGGGGCTTCCACCTACATCAATCCAGCCCTGACCACAACAGTATAGTATGTTATGGTGCACTAAAGCAGCCCTCCCAACAACATACTACACCGTCCTGGTGGGTTAGGCTAGGGGTTAACAAAGCAAAACTTTAGTGTTTAAATCACCAAAGTATGACGAGTGTAAAGGGGCATTATCTTCAATCTTACCGTTAGGGTTTAGGACTAAATTCCAGCCTCAATTTAATTGTGAATATTTTTGGATTACCTGCTCCAACTTATGTGGACAGTCTATAGTAAAACAATTTGTGTAGAGGAAATAGAAAGAGCTAGCACTCACCAATTCCTTTTATGTATAGAACATTTTCATTATTGACATACAAAAAATTAAAAGCAAGACAGAGCACGGAGTCAAGGTCTGCCCTCACATGTGGTTTTAACAAATAATATGTTTTTAATTTGTTGTATGCCTTTGTAGTTTAGAAATAACACTCGGTGGACTCATTAGAAAAACAGGTTAGGACGCCGAGTGACATAGGCAAGAAGAAGCACTTTGTATAGCGCAAAACAAATCATCCCACAACACTTCCTCTCCTCTGTATCATCCGATGTTCTTTTAAAGATGTAAATAAAGAAAACGTTTTACACATAAAAGGGATTGGTGAGTGCCAGATTTTTCTATTGCCTATACTGTACACACATAGGCCCACATTAATAAAATGTGCAGTTTACCACAATATTGTGCAGAGTGCACCAGATCATTCATTACTAGGGCACGGCGCAGTAATAAAAGTGCCACATGGTCCAAATTGGCACCGAAACGCCACAGGAGCAGAATTGTGTGGCGCAATACAGGCGCTTCAGGCACAGATAAATAAATGTGCGAGCAGTTTGCACATTCTTTTCAGTGCAAAGTCAAACAGAAAACTGAGGCAAACACATTAAAGGGGTTGCCCAAGAAGTATAAAAAAATAGCCTCCTCTGTCCCTCATGGTGTCCTGTGCCACTGTCTCTCTGTGCTGGCCGGAAGCTGCTGTAAACAAACAGGGGCACAGCATGGAGAGACCGTGCCACTGGACACCGGGAGAGACCAAGGAGGTAAGTACATGTTTATTTTTATGCAGCTCCCGTCCACCCCTTTAATAATTGTGGCCAATACTGTTTAGATCAGGTTCCCACTATCCATCCAAACTTTTAGTAACTTATGGCACCTGAGTTTCCACAAAAAGTTTGGATCAGTCATATTTAAAAAGATTTGCCAAGTTTAGTCAAAACTAGGATCAGTCAATCTAAGCTCATTTCAACTGCTGGACAAATCTGATATGTACCGTATTTCAACTCTAAACGCAGCTATTAAAGCAGTCTGAACTCCATCACATAGAAACGCTGAAACATACTACTTAGCATTACACATAAAGTACTTTCCTTTAACAACCTGGAACATTCTTACTAATTAGGACTTTCACTGTAAAATGAGACATCATAAATGACAAATTGCGGCCTATTTCAAAGGCAAAAAGGGTAAAAAGGGCCAATTTATTATATTTTAAGAGTTCTTAAGCCACTGGATGATATAATAGTCTTCAGAGAGCCAGACTAAATGCCTGCGGGGAGGGATGAGGTCTTCCTTTTAAGGCAGCAGACAAACAGTCTCCTCTAACAAATGTTTCCTCCCTCCCTAAGAAGGCGATGCATTTAACCAGGAAAGAGTCTGGTGTTTTACTTCATGCAGACGGTTATTACGTTGACATTAAACAAGCCAAAAACCCCTGGCTTCTCTGCACTAACCCCGGGGCTACCAAAGATAATTACAGACATCTCATTCTTCCAGTAGAATAGCATGGGAAGAGCAGATGCAAGACAGCAAACAACACATTAGACAGTCAAAAGTGAAATGGAAAACCTAACTAGAAAAGCAGTGAACTGTGTGACCCCCTGCCCTAAATCCACCAAAATGCTGAAATTCACTCCAAAGAAAGATGATGGCTGAATTTGGTTAAATGGGATTACATATATATATATATATATATATACACACACAAATTTTCTTTTAACTTTGTATTGTATTGTATTAAAATAAATAAAAATATAATGATTTTATATTAGCTTACGTCTGCATCCCTGTTAAACTGATGCAAATTTATTGTAATGAAAAATCTAGAGCAAGGCGAGAGCTTTACATTTGTCATGAAGATTTATTTGATCAGATTAAAATTTATTAGCTACCATTCTTTTGTAGAATCGCCATTTTGAGAAGCTCTGTGGGTGATTCAACACTAAAAAGACATCTGCTGATTTACTCACAAGCCATCTAGTGGTAAGGTTGCTCTCTACAACCATTATACATTTTAGATCTACTATATATGAAGAATTGTGTACTTATTTTCCATTGTTCTCGTTGCTTTTTAATGCTTTTTTGGTTTGGTTATCAGGACCTTAGAATATACAGAACAGCATTATCTTTTCATTAAGTTAAAACACAATAGTGTTCAAAACAAATAATGTCACCAGCTCTCCACTCACCCTTGCTTCATGTTGGTGTGCACAGAAAAACCCGAGACCCAGGTGAAATCCAGCAAAAAAAACAATGTACAGCACTCTGTTGTAATAATTGTCTTGTTTAACTTTATTTCCACTTTTTCAAAACCATCAAAACAGGCTAACAATATCTCTTAGCAAAGCATTACATTTAAAAAGCATTTAAAAAGATCTACATGTTTCAACCCACATGATCATGATCTCCCAAACTTTTACACCCTAATCATTCAAAAGAAAACTGAGGCATATTCCACCCACCCACTTCCTGTGACATCACAAAGTGGAATACCCTCTTAACTAAACATTCTTCCATAGTTGAATATCATACAAATAAACACAACGTTTACATATAATGTTACTGCACAGATAATAAGTATCAGAATTAATAATCATATAGCCACAATAGATATATGCTAAATACTTAGGAAACCTTTCCAAAGTGACAGCAATAAAAAATAGCATCGTCAATATCATAGAATTAAAGTAAACCTACCATCTCGGATCTACCTACCTCATCCGGCTCTGCATAGAGAGTCTATGCAGCGCGCAGGCGAGTGCTACCAGGAGCTGTGCACTGAAGATCTCGTAGTAGGAGAATCCAAAGAGGCTACTAGGGCGTGGAGTAGCCGCACCATGTAGCTTCAGCTCTGACTACTGCATGCCCCAGGAACCTCTTTCAGATATTTGCATATTAGTTGATAAAAGATTTATAAAGTTACAGGCCACTCAAGGAAAAGCCCTAAAAAGGGCTCACATTTCATTCATTAGTTGAACCTGCCACCGGATCTACCTTAGTAGGTAGATCCGAGATGGTAGGTTTCCTTTAAGTCCTGACGTAAGTTTGAACCTTCTGGACTCCTGGTCTGTAAAATAAACAACCAAAAGGACTCACAATTAAGTACATCCCCCCCCCTATGGCTTTAGTGGTGACTAGAGATGGGCGAGCACTAAAATGCTCGAGTGCTCGTCTCGATTAACGAACACTATTGAAGTCAATGGGAGACTCAAGCATTTTTCAAGGGGAACAAGGGTTTGCACAGGGAAGCTTGGCCAAACACCTGGAAACCTCAGAAAATGATGGAAACACCACGGAAATGGACAGGAAACAGCAGGGGCAGCATGCATGGATGCCTCTGAGGCTGCTTAATCACACCATTATGCCAAAATTATGGGCAACAGCATGGCGATGACAGAGTGACCGAATGAGGCTAGATAGCATCTAAAACATCCAATAATTGACCCTGACACTATAGAAGACGGCATGCAGAGGCAGCGGCAGGCTAGAGAGTGTCGTGGCGACATACCCCAAATGGACTAAGGCAGTGGTGGCGAACCTATGGCACGGGTGCCAGAGGTGGCACTCGGAGCCCTTTCTGTGGGCACTCAGGACATCACCCCAGCACAGAGTTCACCAAACAGGTCCAAATATATCAAGTCTTCCTGCAGTCCTAGGCAAGTTAAGAGATGCTGCTCTTAGCATTATTTTACATTGACACTCCATTGACTGTTTGGAACTGCTTGAAAAGTGAGAAGGTGTTGATAGAACTGCATTATCTTTGAAGGTCTTCCTGCTACAGCCACCATTCTTCCACCATTCTTCCCTGGAGAGAAGCTACAATAATAGTCTGAATTTGCTCACCTTCTTTCAACTGTATTGGTGTCCTCAGGCGGCCAATACAATTGAAAGAAGTGGAACAGGTAACAGTAAGTTACTGCTTAAAATGCCATGTTGGCACTTCACGGTAAATAAGTGGATTTTGGTTGTAGTTTGGGCACTCGATCTCTAAAATGTTCGCCATCCCTGGACTAAGGCTTCAAACCAATGGGTGGCAGAGAGGAACCAAAGGAGGTGAGCAAGAAGCGCTGAAATGATTTCCTAGGTGAACAAAAGGTTGACGGTATATTTAGTCTATAACAGAGCATGGTGGCGACATAGTGACCAAGTTCCATAACGTAGCCATGGAGACGACTTCCATGATTAAGAGTGACAGTATGGGGCATCCATATTGCGCTGCTATGATTGAAACTTCAGGTCTCCAGCATGGCAGGGACAGATGCGCTGAGTTCGATTATGTATCTGGTGAAACACCTAAAAATTCTGCCTGACACAGTTCGTTTAAAAAGGGGATGATGTGCTGCATATCCTCTCGTGCTCCAGCATCGGGTATAGACAGTTGAAAGTTGTGCATGGAGACATTGGCGGACGCTGTGGAGGCGAAATGGACAGGAAACAGCAGGGGCAGTATGCATGGATGCCTCTGAGGCTGCCTAATCTTGGGATGGAGCTGGCGGTCTGCTGCCAGGTGAGCTTTCGCCTGTCCAACCCCTGTCTCTCGGCTCCTCCCCACCCAAAATGGGCCTGGGGGCCAGAAACGTTTACTTTGAAAAAATTATAATTTTCAAAGCAGGCGGGGTCGTTTGAATATTTAATCTAGGAATAATGGAATAGCATAGCGGTTCTATTTTTAATAGTTTTTTCGGAAATGGATCCATGATTAAGAGCGACAGTATGGGGCATCCATATTGCGCTGCTATGATTGCAACTTCAGATCTCCAGATATATTGGTCTTTGGGCCGACCAGATGGCCGAGTTTCCTGATGAATCTGGTGAAACACCCGAAAATTCTGCCTGACACAGCTTGTTTGATAAGGGAGTGGATGATTGTGCGGTATATCCTCTCACCGCTCAGCGTCTGGGGTAGTACAGTTGAGAAAGTTGCGCATGGAGACATGTGGACGCTGTAGAGGATCGTGGGAGGCGAAATGGACAGGAAACACGCAAGGGACAGATGCATGGATGCCTCTGAGGATGCCAAATCTGATGGATGGGCTGCGGTGTCCACTGCCAGGCAAGCTTTCGCTGTTCAAAGCCCCTGTTCTCGGCCCTCCCCACCCAAAAATGGGCCTGGGGCGCAGAAGCGTTTCTTTGCAAAGGGGGGCGGAGGGCTGGCTACAAACAGCAATTCTAAGAACCTTTTGTTAATGATCAAGGTAGTACTGTTCTTATAAGTTTATGGTTTTATGGCGGGTGAGGGGAATGTATCAGAAATGCGCAAGAAGCGCTGAAATAATATCGTAAATATTAAAAGTTTGCCAGATATTTGTGGGATAACACACAGGCGGTGGCGAAAAGTTAACAAGTTTGATGGTAAGCCATGGAAAACAACCAAAATTCTGCCTGAACAGCTAGTTTGCTAAGGGGACGAGTTATGGAGGGCAGTAGTAGTAGGTGTAAAGATTAAAGGTGCTGCAGTTAAAAACTATGTAGTTGCGATCTTGGAGTGGAGCTGGCGGTCGCTGCCAGGCCGAGCTTTCGCACTGTCCAAGCCCTGTCTCTCGGCTCCTCCCCACCAAAATGGGCCCTGGGGGGTCAGAAGCGTTGTACTTTGAAAAAAATTATAATTTTCAAAGCAGGAGGGGCTACAAACAGCACTTCTAAGCACCTTTGTATAAGATCAAATGTAGTACTGTTGTTATAAACGTAATTGGCCTGGTTTATGGCGGGTGAGGGTAATGTAAACAGAGGCGCAAGGAAGCACCTGAAAAATATCGGTAAATGATAAAAGTTTGCCAGTATATTTTGTGGATAACCAGCAGCGGGTGGCGACAAAGTTAACAAGTTTGATGTGGAAGCCATGAAAAACACCCAAGAATCTTGCCGCACAGCCTCATTTGCTTAAGGGGACGATTTATGGGAGGCAGCTATAGGACGACTTGGTGAGGCAGCTATGAGGATGAGTGTGGATGTCGGTAGCAATGGGACACAACGTGTGACGGCAGCTATAAAGACGACATGTAAGGCTGCTATGCAGACAATTAACATTGGGAAAGTGCCTGTATGTGGCAGTCCAAAAAAGTTTTCGCCAACCAGAGGCAGCAGGTAGGTGTCCTCAGAAAAATAATAGATTGAGTGCCTGTAGTGGCACGCCCAAATATTGTTTAAACAGGAGGAACCGGGTAGGTGGCCCTCCAGAAAAATTAAATACATAGAGTACTATAGCTAGAGCCAGTGGCCCTGGCAAAAATGCCAGTTCTCTCGCTTTACGTGTCAAAGAGGAGGAGAAGAGGAAAATGAGGAGGAGGAGTGCATACATTATTCAGGTTGAGCTTCTTCCATGGTGGAGAATGGAACTCCTGAGAAATCCAGGCTTCTTCTATATCTTGATAAGCGTCGAGCCTGTCAGTGCTGTCCAGTACGAGGGCGTGTAGCTTATCGGTGATGTGCCACCCAGCTGCACTGAAAACCCGTCAGACACAGCTAGCGGAGGGGGGCAGGCAAGAACCTCCAGCGTACCAGCGCAGTTCGCTGGCCCACATGTCCAGCTTTGACACCCAGAGTGAGGCGAGCTGGTGATCATTTAGGACGATGGTATGGCAGCTACGTACTGCCTCACCATCTTCTGTAAAGATCAAGCCCTACTCTGCCGAGACTGGGACAGGTGGAACAGTGTCTTGCTGGGGTGACATAAAACTGACAAAAGGCTTGTAAAGCGACCCCTGCCAGGTGGACAATGCGCCGCTCGCCTACTCTCCCTCGCTACTTGTCCCACAGAAGTAACGCCCTCTGCCGCTAGCGCTTGATCGAAGGGAAATACTGTTTCAGTTGTGCACCAGGGCCTGCGGTATTCTGCATCTCACACTCCTTTCCTCCAGGATGATGAGATGCGAAAGATTTTGTCTGTAACGTGGGTTCAGGAGAGTGAATACCCAGTAATCGGTTGCGGATAAATTTCTGAACGCGGGGTGTCAAGGATAGGAGCCTAGCATGAAATATGCCATTATGCGCCAGAGAGTCCCAAACGCGCAAGAATTCATTCCCCTCCCGGCACTGACTGGCATTTCCTCCTCCTCCAATCCTCTTCTTTCTGCCCATACACGCCGAACAGTGAAGGACTGGCAATGCTCCCCTCTCTGTTCGCCAACATTCTCCTCCTCGTTCCTTCTCCTCATCTCTCCACCACTCCTATATGAGCTGAGAAACAGACTGGGGTGCTTTGTCTATCAACAAGGAATCTTCTTCCTCCATTTGTGACGAGCGCAAAGCTTCTGACTCATGCTGACCAGAGAGTTTTTCAACAGGCCAAGCAGCGGGATGGTGTGGCTGATGAGGCGGCATGGCCAATGACCATCTGTGTTGACTCCTTAAAGTTACTCAGCCACCCTTACAGAATGAAGACATTTCACGTCCACCCTCATTGTCTAGACTTGAGAAGTACTGACATGACTACCTGTTCTGGTGGAAGTTGTACATCTGGCAGTTCACAATCGCTCTGCGCTGCTGGACACTCGGGATAACATGGTTATGTTGAATTCCAACTCGTGGGCACGTCACACAACAGTCGCGAGGAGCGGGTAGTTGGAGGGGGGCGCTGCGCACCTTCGTGAGCAAATCAGGACAGATTGTGGGTAGTCTTGAGGAAACGCGTGAACTATGAGATTGTTATACACATGGGCCAGGCATCATGGACACCTGTGTCAGCCGGGGGCCTGCCGAGGCTGCAGAGCCCGCCACCAGGTTACGGCCCGTTTGTCAAACACAACTGCTGGCTTCAGGTCAGCGGTGTGGTGCTTGCCAGCCACAGTCAGTCTGCGCCGTGAGATGCCCTGTAATAGTATTGAGGTGGATGCCTTTTATCGCCTAGCTCAGCAGTTGAGCATCGCATACTGTCGCTTAGCGACGCATTGCGGCTGTGCCTAGAGATACCCGACTGATGGCGCCATGCCCACGGATCGGTAATGAGGAGGGAGGGAGGTGGAAGGAGGGGTGGGGGGGAGGGAGGGATGTAGGCTGAGAGACCTGGACTGAGGTAGGCCCCGCAAATCCTCGGCGTCGGCAGTATATGACCAGCCCCAGGGTCAGACTCCTGGTCCCAGCCTCCACCAAGTTAACCCATGTGGCCGGTCAGCAGATATATAGTGGCCTGCCCGGAAAAACTCGTTCACGTGAGTCTGTGGTCAGGTGGACCTTGTCAGAGAAACACGAGTTGGGTCAGGGAAAGGTGTGATCACGGAGATGTTGTCTGACACGTGCTGAGTGGGCAGGGCTTGGGACGGCACATCGGGAAAAGTAGTGGTGGCGTGGGGAACTTAACGAGGGACGCATACCAGCGGGGCGGAGCCCCGCCACTTGAGGTTGCGAAGGCCTCAGTCTCTACTCCTATAGGGCAGGCATTCTCCAGGCTAAAGTAGTTTGGAGCTGTGGACGTTGATGGTGACATTGGGCGTGTGGGGTTGACTGTAAAATTCCTCTTGCGCCAGCCACATCCTGGGCGTATGGAGAGCTGAACGCTGCGAATGGAGGAAATTGGTGGGATTCTGTGGCGAACGTGGAGGCCAAAGGTGTGTTTTTCGACGGGAGGTATTTGGGGCCGGTGGTATATGGGCAGGGGGTTATGTTAAATAGAAGAAACAGCAGCGATGACACAGGGGGAAGAGCGTGGTGTGCACACCGGCCGGTAGCGTGAACGGGCTTAGGTTCCATTGGAGTGGGGTGTTTAGCATTCATATGCTGCGCATACTGTGGTGGTTAAGCTGGTAGTGGTGAAAGCCCCTGCTGATCATGGGGTGGCACCAGGTTGAAACACGTCTGACGGTCATCGGATTCTGTTAAGAAACCTCCAGAACTTCTGAAAATCGTAGCCCTTGTCTACGGGAAGGCACTACGTGAAACATTTGGCCGCGGAGTGCACCAAGCTCGGCCCTTGCCTCTCCGTTGGCCCCACCACTGCCTATGCCAACCTGTCTCACGAAGGACTGCCTCCGTCAGAAGCACTGTGTTCACCGGCCTATCAACCCAGCTGGGTCGTTCACCTCATTCATCACTCCGATCCTCAGTCTGACGCCCCCCTCGATCCCATGCCCTGACACATACTTCCACTTCTGACAAACTACGGTCTCCTCACGTCACGACCTGTCTTTTACACACTTCTTCCACTAACGTAAACAATGTCATATCATTACCCCAGGAGGGCTGCGGACCGTGTGGAAAACCTTGACTCGGAAAAGAGCTCCTCAGCAGCAACAGGACAACGTTTGTTATCGTGACTCTAGGGAAAGGGTCCAGAAAAACAGCTTCCTCAGATTAATGCCGGTCAATATATGCCAAAATTTTCTGGGAGGGGGCCACAGGACTGGGGGAAGGAGGCGTGAGGTGGAGGAGCTGGAGGCGTGCTGATTTTGGTGACCAATGGGTGGCACTGCGTGAAGACGAGGGTGGACAAATGGCTAAAGCATGTTCCGCAATACGCATGACATTCACTGTTCGCACTGTTCTGGCCTCAACAGTGCTCTACCACGAATCCCGGTAACTTCCAGGGGGGGAAAAACCCCCATGGAACCTAGGAGTGTTAGCGCGTGACAGGTTTCCGTGCTCCCTCCTCAGACGGTGCGTGTGTCTCAACCCCGCCCGAGGACTACGGCTCTGACCCCTTGCAGTAGTGGAGTGCCCACACACCTCGTCCTCTACACCTGGCCTTGGGTTCAACATTTCCACAAAAATTAAAGGTTGGGTAGACTAGTAAATTTTTTTGTGTTGATTTGTTTTTTTAACCAAAACGATGCTATCCTTATTGCTTTAAATGCAGTTTTAAACCTACACTGACAGCACACAACAAGATTGTTGTGCGGGCCACCTGTATAGACTTTAATAATTTTGAAAAAAAAAAAAAAAAAAAAAAAGAAAAGAAAAGCACGACTGTGCCCTAATTCAATCACAACCCTAATAAATGGTCCCACTTAGAGGTTTGAGAAGGATAGTGTGTCACTAAGAGCTAAACAGAACGTTCGCAAGACTCCCTGCCAATTCGTCACAATATGGTACTAGCTGCACTACTAGTGGCAGCAAGGCCAGCCACAAGCAAATCAACAAAATATATATATAACGCCATTGTAGCCCTAAAAAAGCCAGTTGGGTTCTTGTATGCCTAGTTTCTAACCTACACTGACAGCACACCACTGGATTTTAAGTCACTTTAAGCTTTGAAAAAAAAATATGCCATCATTTGTTTAAAGCATGCTTTTGACCTGGACCAAATCCAGAGCAGGTCTTGGAGTAAATTTGGCGCAAATGCTTTGCATTTCTTAGGAAACTAGGAGTTAAGGGAAATCTTCCATCAAAATCAAGCATGATAAACCTACTCATAGAACTAGGCACTGTGACTGTGGTAATCTTATATTTGTTATCTATGACCACCTTCCATCTAAAATTAAGTTTAAATATTATGCTAATGAACCTGATTTGCTCGGGTAGGTATATGCTGTGCCTCTCAGTGTTGTAACTTCACAGGCAGTTACAATGAGCAGAGCACATAATCCTTCCCTCTGTACTTCCTATCAGGGCTGGATTAAAAGGGTGGGTGCGTGGGGTTCCCGCCCCGGGCCCCCACCATGTTGCCTTTATCCCCTTCAGGACTAGGAAGCGGCCCAATTTTTCAGATCCGCCCAGTGCCATTATAAGTGGTTATAGCTTTAGAACAATGTAAGATATCCAGGAGATTTTGAGATGGTTTTCACATGACACATTGTACTTCAAATTTGGATGATGTCTTTTCAGTTTAGTTATGAAAAAACAGAAATTTGGCAAACGTTTTGAAAAATTCTTTATTTTCAAAGTTTAGTCTACATTCTCTACTTTTGAAGCAGATAGTCATAGCACCCAAATTAATTCATAACTTACATTTCCCAAATGTCTACTTTATGTTGGCATGGTTTTTTAACATACCACGTATTTTATTAGAATGTTATAAGGCTTAGAATTTGTGTGCCATTTTTCACAATTTTTGGAAAATCACAAAGACCTGTATTTAGATGGACCTGCTCAACTTGACTGTGAGAGGTCTAAATAATAGCAAGACTAGTAAATTACCGCATTATGGAAACTATGGTTTCCTAACTAGAGATGAGCGAACATACTCGTCCGAGCTTGATGCTCGTTCGAGCATTAGCGTACTCGAAACTGCTCGTTGCTCGGATGAATACTTCGCCCGCTCGAGAAAATGGCATCTCCCGCCGTTTTGCTTTTTGGCGGCCAGAAACAGATATCCCTTGTCATTCCCATGAACATGGGAATGACCCACTGAGGGACCCACTGGTTCACTCAACACAGCGGATGCTCCTCACTGAAAGCACCGCCAACAGGACACACTCCCTCAGGATAAACACCTATTTCCCGGATAGGAAACATCTTCTCACACAGCACCCTTGTTATTGATCAAGGTGGCTGCGTTATATATGTCCCCTGATGAGCCTTAAGTAAGGCGAAACATAACATGTTGGGACTTCCACCTGATAACTCCATGCAATATACTTGTACACACCTTCCCTTAGAGGTCTAGGCTTTTAACAGGGCCAGATTTACCAGGGATAGGTTCCTGTCGGGGTGGCAGCTTCATAGGGCTGCGGCTCCGAGGTTAGGTTGCACAGGGAATAATAGTCATCCGTCTCATCAGGGAATAATAGGGTCAGCACTGTACGATATCCGTATCTGTCCTTCTTCCCTCTTGACAGCTGTATCCTTGTGCATACTCTATAATCTGCACTCTTTTGGACCATCGATTGGATTATCTACACTAACTCCAACCGGCATAGACAACACGGAAAGGTCTGGACGATGGTGCCCCGCTTTTGGTCCTAGTACTACTTCTGGTGAGTCCGCACCATTTAGAGATCAGTTCTACTTATGTAAAAAATTACCGAAATTACTGATAGAACTCCGCAGGGTTAGAAAGGACACCAGAAATTTAGACATATGACTTTTTAGGCAGTCATTTTTGTTTCGTTTAGGAGTAACCGTAACATATACCTTTGCACTACTTTTACTCAACTTTTTAACAATGCTACATTAAAAGTTATATTTTATTCACCACTTAGACTCTCCCTTATACATATAGGTGATATTACACAACTATATTTGACGATACTTTATAATTCTCTTCCCATGAACATTGCATTACAAAATGCAAAGAAATAAAAAGATGAGGCAGCGCTCCTGGAAAAACTAGGTGTTTATTCACCCTATGTGGAAGGTGCAAAGTTTCAGCCCCTCAATGGAGCTATTTTCAACCATGAAAGTGAAAGTTACAAATGAAGTATAAATACACTCCCAGGAAGTGACATTAGCAAACATTAGCATCATTTGTTACAGATGTACATCGTGTATAATCAATACAGAAAAAAGTATATACATACATATAAATCCATACAGCAGTGAAGCAATGATTATAAAGGTGTGCAGAAAAGAAGTTGCAAAAATTATATTATGTGCATCATGGATTGTCTCACAACTACCCTTACTATCTCGATGAGCCTCTTAAATAGAAGGCTTACTGTGATGCTGAGTAAACGTATTCGGGTGATGTCAGACGTGCCGTTCGGTCTGCGTTTGCAAATGCAGACCAAGCCGCACCCACCAGGGGGCGGTCCGCGGTCCAATTGCATCGGCGTTTCTATGGAAACGCCTGTAATCGGGAACGAGCCGCCGGTGTTTTGCGTTAATTTAATGCAGGCACTTCTGACATCACCCTTACAATCAGCTGTATCGCCCGGGACAAAATGCTATGTAAACGTGATGTTAATGCATATGTTGACATTGTGTTTACTATGCATTTTGTAAGTACAAATGTTAACAATAAAGTAATTGGGCAAATCACCTCTCTTCAGCTGTTGTAATGTGTTTAAAAAAGCAATTAAAACGCAATCAAAATGCAATGTGTGACCGCAGCCTTAAAGGGGTATTCTCATCTGGGCATTTAATTTTATTAATTTGCCATATGTAAGCATTTCTTCAATTGGATGTTATTAAAAAAATGTTCCTGTGTGAAGATAATTTCATATAAACGTAGCCATGCTGTCCCTTAGAATTGAGATAGCTTCCTCTGATACGACCACCTCACATTTAGGCAGTGGTGGCCAGACATGCGCTATTGAGTCCTGCCTGACCACCCGGCTTCAGCAGTCATTACCACAGGACGTCTGTAGGACATACAGTATCTCCCAGACATTTCATATACCAAAACCTTTTGTTTCTTTGTACAATCCCTCCAGCTGAGGTGGCCGTATCCAAGGACACAGTTTTGTTTCTAAGGGACCATATGACTACATTTATGAGAAATTATCTTCATACCGGTAAAATCGGTAAACATCTAATGGTAATGCTAATCAGAAATGTATATATATGGCAGATTAATGAAACTGAATGTGAATGCCCAGATGAGAATACCCCTTTAACACCACATGTGACCGCAGCCTCATATGTCGTCATTTCTCCCTGGGGTGTGACTAGAGCACTTAAAAATGCAGGACACAGCCTCAAATCCAAAATTTACAGTAGTGTCCACTCCTGTATATAACCCCCTGTGTCCATGTGGATTTGAGACATTTGCAACAAAAAGTCTCAAGAATAAGCCAAAATTTGCGCCTTCCATGAAAGGAAAGACTGAACGTGTATCACAAGAAAAAAGACAATCATACATAAGGCGCAAAAAAGAGCTGTGTCAAGTGTCTAAAAAATTCACCAAAGTAAAAATGATGATACATGTTACCCATCGATGGGTGTACCTGTCCTATATTAGAGGGTTGTCCAGTTTTCTACCCTGTATCTAGCTGGAGCTCTGCTATGTTGAGGGGTAAGAGATATAACATGTAAGTGTATGGTGACAATAAGTTCTTAATTAATGAAGATCCATTCCGTCACTGGGAATAAGTTAGATCTGCAAAAAGTCAACACAATATTCCCTTTTTAGGGTAATGAAAACTAAATGTTTTAATTTTACCATGATGACAACAATATTGTCATCAACTTTCTTTACATGGAAGGGACTTAAAATGAAATATGCTTGCACTTGTCTGATCATGATGAAATCTATGACTTTATTGCCGCTTTGATAGATTTTTTATGGCTTGATAGCACAGCCGCAGATATTTCATAGCCTATTAGGTGGGCCTGAAAATAAATGAAGAAAAGGACATTAGTTCCGCTTGCTTATCGTCTAACCTTCTAAATTCTGGATTAAAAAGATCAGAGGAGGATTTGGCTGGGAGAAGAATGAGCTTTCTGCCATCTGCACACTGTTCCAACTCTCATGATCAAATGGGCTTCTGCAGCAGAAAAAAGAAATGGAATTTATGAATTCATACATCTAAGTGTGTTTCTTGTCTTCTGCAGTATTAGCCATTCAAATGTAAAATGAAAGAGGACACAGGCGGAGAATACATGAAGTGTGGGTATTAGCTGCTGTTGGAAATTATAAGCTGCTTTAGCAGATATAAGGAACTCTATATGGGAAGGTTTCCATTAAAATGGATTTGAAGAACTAACAGGATATAATAAAAGGAACAGGATTCTTCTAAAAATATCATACATTTTAATAGCCAGTATGTAAGTTTAACCCATAACTTTTCAGTGACAAGATCAAAGCTCTATGAACTCCTACTAGAGCCATTGCAATAGAAATACTGTGGTTTATTAGATGTTATATATATGGTTAAATGGTAATATGGTTAAATGGTAACTGGAAATATTCAAATGCTGCACCTTTGACTCATAACATACATTTTTCTACACCTTCCATGTAAGTCAATGGAAACAATATGAATGATCTAGTTCTAACAGCATTTAGCAGGAGATATACTTGATCTCCTAGGAACACATTACATTTCTCAATTTTGAGTGTCTAGAACAGTATGTGAGAATCGAATATATAATAAAATTATACATTAATGTATTCTCCCCCCACCAGGTAATACAACAAATTTATGACTCCCAAATCTTTCCTATTTCCCAGTCTTCTGTCAAAAGTAATAGGTTAGGGATGTAGGATGATTTACTGGCAGTTAATGCAACAGAACAATCATGGTTGTTTGTGTTAAGAGAAGAAAAACAGGTCCCATCATAGAGCAATACCAGATGGACTTTTTCCATTTAACTTTTTTGATTTTTGCCCCCCACCTTCAAAAAAAATCCATAACGTTTTAAATTTGTTTGTGTATGCAGCTGTATAAGCGCATATTTTCTGAGTAACAATTGTACTTCCTAGTATTGATATTTTATATTCCATGCCATGCACTGGGAAACTGGAAAAAATCCCAAATGCAGTGAAATTGACAATTCTTCTTCTGGGCTTTATCTTTACGGCTTTCACTGTGTGCTCCAAATGATACCTGTACTTTATTCTTTGGGTTAGTACAATCACGAGGATACCAGATTTATATACGTTTTAATAGATTTTTAAAAATGTAAACCTCTTGACCTCTTGTACGTAAAAAACTTCTTTGTTTCATCTTTTGATCACTCTTTATTCTAATTTATATGTTTTGTGAAATGGTGATTCAGACATTTGTGCACTATTTTTATTTGTGTTCTAGGTAAAAGAGAATAATTTGAACTTTTAGGTTTTTTAAATTTAGTAAAATAGGGTCTAGATCGCTTTAGGGGGTCTGATCACTTATACAATATACTGCAATACTACTGCTAACAACAAGCTCTTTCGCAGATCCTGCTATATGTAACATGTCATTATAATGTTAAGAAATCTTATTAACATGGCTACTTGTTTCAACATCGGAGCTGCATCTTCAGTAATTCATAAAGTACAAATCCAAGAGAGGAAAGTAATCAATTAAATAGCAATAAAAATGTCAGTTTAAATACTGTTGTATGGGGTGCTGTATTTGGTCGACATATATATGGCCTATATACATCCCCCCATAGACTGCAATGGGCACACGGCGTCTTATGGGAGCAGTACGATGCAGCACATGTGCGGCACCATAGCGCTCGTACCCCATAAAAAGATAGGACATATCCTATCTTTTCCCAGCATACGGCGCTGTGCGCCATGTTCCTCTATGGAGAGGGGTTGGGGTGAGCAGCACTCACCCCCTCCTCCTCTCCCCGGCATCACCACGTGCCCGCCGTGTTACGGTACGCCCGGCAAAGGCAGTGTGCATGCAGCCTTAGTTGGTATATAAAAAGCAGAAAGAAGAATAGGGAAAGCACAGGAATTGAAAATGGTATTTGAGTATGCAAAGTATATATAAAATATACAATATAATAATATAGAACTATATACAGGAAGTCCCCAGGTTACATACAAGATAGGGTCTGTCTGTTTGTTCTTAAATTGAATTTGTATGTAAGTCGGAACTTTATATTTTATCATTGTAATCCCAGACAGAACTTTTTTGGTCTCTGTGACAATTGGATTTTAAAAATGTTGGGTTGTCATAAGAATCAATATTGACACTAAAGCTTCATTACACACACATTTGATAACTGTTTAAACTGTTTATTGTAGCCTAGGACTAAAACACAATAAATTACCAATATCCAGAGGTCCGTTTGTAACTAGGGGTTGTATGTTAGTAGAGTGTTCTTAAGTAGGGGACCGCCTGTATATGAAATGCCAGTCTGAAATTATCTCTTTATTTTCTCATACCACCATCTTCTTGTCACAATCATTTCATTCTATTACAATTCATTCTTTCATTCTTAATCTTAAACTTATTCGGCAATTCTTCCTTTTCATCTTCACATTAGTATTCCTTTCACTCCAAATCAATAGGAGGACATTTATCATATGTATGATGAAGGTTCCACCCTGATAACCATCCACCAATCACTAATTTTTATTGCAGTCAAATCCTCCTTTCAATCCATGCCCTCATATCTACAGTTCCATTTAACTCCTTGCCATCCTACATAACTCCATTGTTTGATGCTCTGACACTAATCTTTGTGCACCCAATACCCCCTTGGAGACAAAAACGCCCATGTACTCAAACACCATTTCTCTTTCACCACCTCTTCCACTCTCAAGCATAGCACACCTTACTACTACTTCCACCAATGTTGAAATCAGCATCTTTCCATATTAACCCCTTACCGACATATGATGTACTATTACGTCACATGTTGGTTGCAGGTGCATGGAGAGGGCTAACTGGCTGAGCTCTCTCCATACAAGGTGGGCAATGGCACCGATCGCAGGTGTTAACCATGTAAATGCCTCTGGCAAAGCTGCCGGAGACATTGAAATCCTGGCAGCCATCTTGGATTCGATCCCCACCCCCCTGTGAGGTCATTGGGTGGTGGTGATCGGTTGCCATGACAGCCTTGGGTCTTATGAATACCTGAGGCTCGTTTTAACCTATTCATTACAATAAGAGGAAAATCTCCATATACTTCACGACAGTAGTATGGCAGTATATGGTAGGATCAATCAGACAACCTAGGGTTAAAGTACCCTAGGAGGTCTGAAAAATAGTAAAAAAATAAATTAAAAAAGTTTTTAAAAAATTAGATTAAAAAAACCTATAAATTCAAATTACCCTCTTTCTCTATAACTCATATGAATATAAATAAATAGTAAAAATCATAAACATGTTAGGTATCGCTGCATCCCAAAATGTGCAATCTATCAAAATATAACAGTTATTCCCAGCTTTTAAACCCCGTAAAGGAAAAGAGCGCCCAAAGTAAAAAATGCCACTTTTAAATACATAAAAATTTCAAAAGTTGGAAAAAGTGACACCACACACAGCTCCATACACCTAAGGCTGCATTCACACTACCGCAATGGGGGACGTATATACGGCCCCCATAGACGGCAATGGGCGCGCGGCGCCCTACGGGAGCGGTACGGTGCAGCACACGTGCGCCATATATCACTATGGAGAGGGGCGGGGGTGAGCAGCGCTCTCCCCCTCCTCCTCTCCCCGCGCGCTGCCATGTGCCCACCGTGCTACGGTTCGGCGGGCACCGTGTGAGTATGAAAAAGCACCAGTAGATGTCAAAATTAATATATTTCTTTGTACAGTAGGTTTTAATTTTTGTAAATGTATGAAAACATTGCAAGACCTATACAAGACCTATATATATATATATATATATATATATATATATATATATAATATTTTCTATATATATATGTGTATATCTATCTCTATATCTAATATATATTATTATATATATATATATATATACATATATATAGTTTGTGTACCCAAACACCATATTTCAGTCATGTGCACTTTTTCTTCTTCTTCTTTGTTCTCTTTTTATATACATGACTCTTTATATACCAACTTATGAACTGAGAAAACTGCTCAAGGAAATTTAACCCTTTAGAATCTACCCTGTGTCACCCCTATGATCCTCCACAACACAATCTAGAGATGCCGTGGGGTTGCCATGACAGAGCCCTTTTGTACTGTAAACTGCCATTGCCTATTTGGCCTAGCCAGAGGCTAAGTCTAATTGCTTTAACAGCCTACGCAGCATATTTTGGCCTTCTGGAGCGAGCACTTTTCATGGTGGTCAAGGCATGGTACAACATACTATCCATGACAGTTGTTGTTAATAAAAATTGAAACAAGTGGGTTTAACTAAGGTGGATTTTCTTCTGCTGACTGCCACATGCAGGAAGGCATTTTTCCTACTGATAAGATTGTATTTAGAGTACAGAAAGGTCCATTACTGCATAACTGTATCTTTGCAGTCAAGGAACAATGTAGTGTCTTCAAGTTGGACTAAATTCTAAATGTTTCCCTCTCATGTAAAGCTACAATCAAAAGCCTCGTTCTTCTTAGAAAATAATTAGGATTATACGGATTGAGTTACAATGTAAGAATTATCAAAGAGGCCAATGTGAGCCAGCCCTGAATTAAATTAGATGCTTCCACGCTTTTTTCCAATCTTCAGTAAACTAAAAAGGAAGATGCTTCTGAGAAATGACAGAAAAATGATAAAAAGGTATGTTTTCTTCAAATGAAGCAGATTGGCATGTTTGAGACAAATTTTTGATTTTTCTTCATATACTGTAGTACACAGCAAGCTATCCCTTGAGATGAGAAAAACATCTTCTTGTGTCAAACAAAGGAAAAATTTCATTTCTTAACATGCAAATAGACAATTTCGTAATCCCTAGAGATTCTGATTTTATACACTATATGATTGGATGGAATCAATTCTCCAGAAGACTACCTCTTTAAGAATTGTACAAATAACATAATACAGATGTTCTTTGAGAAGACCACTCCACTAAAAGGAACATTTTAACACAGTTGTGTGTGGTAGCCTCAAATAATTTTTATTGTTTTTGCTTGTAGGATAATGTGAGCAGGGTGATTTTGTCTAAGGATATCTGCATTGCACTATGTAGAGGATATCAAACTGAGGGATCGATCCGCTAATAAAACGGGCTTCTATTCATGTTTTCTTTGCAGGTTTAAAGGGAACCTGTAACCACATTTATGGCAAGTGACAGGTTCCCATACAGCACTATTAACTAACGGACACCCTTCTTTTATATACAAATAGTCTCCCTTACATCCCCATAAATATTACCTGGCATCAAAGAGGGCGTGTACTGCTTGATCGTCCCCTCCCATCTACACCTCCTTATGTTGCATGCCTCTTCTCAGCACGTCAGCATTTATGTTTCTGATCAGATGAAATCACAGCATACCTTCATGGACTTCTACTCTTCCCCATGCCTCCATTTAGCCATGCTGTGATTTCATATGATCAGATACATACATGGGGTAGTTGTTGCAAAGTTTACTTGGTAATGGACCTTAAATGACAACACCTTGGTCACATGACATGAACTGGTTAATGATGTAACAGCGTTGTTTCTCAATGTTCCATACTGCAGCATCTCCTAGCAGTGAGACCTGTCAATCAGAAACAAGAAGGCAGGGCAATGCAGGCAATATGTAATGCAAGTAAAGAGTAATTGGACTCACGTCAAGTGATTTCCAAATAAGTTTACAAACTGATTTTTTAACATTGCAGCCATAGAAAGGATCATCCCCCTCCCATCTACATCTCCTTATGTTGCATGCCTCTTCTCAGCATGTCATGTGACTAGGGCGATTTCATAAAAGGTCCTTTACACAGAAATAATTGCAACTTCTACCCCATGTTTGTTTCTGATCAGATGAAATCACAACATACCTCCATGGACTTCTACTCCTCCCCATGCCTCCATTTAGGCATGCGGTGATTTCATGTGATCAGATACATACATGGGGTAGTTGTTGCAAAGTTTACTTGGTAATGGACCTTAAATGCCAACACCTTGGTCACATGACATGAACTGGTCAATTGTATAACAGCGTTGTTACTCAATGTTCCATACAGCAGCATCTCCTAGCAGTGAGACCTGTCAATCAGAAACAAGAAGGCAGGGCAATGCAGGCAATATGTGATGCAAGTAAAGAGTAATTGGACTCACGTCAAGTGATTTCCAAATAAGTTTACTGATTTTTTAACATTGCAGCCATAGAAAGGATCATCCCCCTCCCATCTACATCTCCTTATGTTGCATGCCTCTTCTCAGCATGTCATGTGACTAGGGCGATTTCATAAAAGGTCCTTTACACAGAAAGCAGTTGGACAGGTGTACCTAATAAAGTGGCCGGTGAGTGTAAACTGTCAATTTATTTTGGTAATTTTTTTTTTAATGTTTTTTTTTTATTCATAGAAGAACAAAACGTGCAGAAGAAATCAGACAGCAACCTCAGAAGATGATTGCTATGGCTAGTTTCTAACAAACACAGACAATTTTTTAAAAATGTCCCAGTATTGATGTGAACAAAAGACCGTATTTGATTACGTCACACGTGACGTACAGTACGCTTCACCGGCAGAGAGAATGTGGATTGGGATTTCTGGAGACTAGCTTGCTAAACAGTAGCAGGCACAACCATTCAACTACAGTAGACAAAATTTGATTGCTATAAAGGAGATTTCCCACCCCCAAAAAAATTAAAAGAGAAAATGTATTATTTTTTTTTTGTTTTTTTTATAAAAAATTAAAAGAGAAAATGTATTATTTTTTTTTTGTTTTTTTTATTTTTATAATTTTTTTTGTTATTTTTATTTCTTTATGAACGAAACACGCAGAAGAAATCAGAAAGCAAACTGAAATGCGGATTGCTAAATGTCCCGGTACTAATGTGAACAAAAAAAACTTTTAGATTACGCCACACGTGATGTATAGTACGCTTCACCGGCAGAGAGAATGTGGATTGGGATTTCTGGAGACTAGCTTGCTAAACAGTAGCAGGCAGATTAAGCTAGGTGAAATTGCATTTGCACCACTGACAGCATACAAAAGGATTTTGTGCTGTAACTTTCACTTTCACTTTTGTGAAAAAAAAATTGGCAGACTCTGCCTAATTCAATCAATCCCCCAATAAATTGTCCCACTTAGCTGTTTAAAATGGATATGTGTGTCACTTAGAGCCAAAAATAACGTTCGCAAGTCTCCCTGCAAATTCCCAGCTATGGTAGTAGCTGCACTACTAGTGCCAGCAAGCCCAGCCACAAGCAAATTTTTTTAAAAAAATAACGCTATTGTAGCCCTAACAAGGGCTGTTGGGTTCTTGCAGAATCACTCCTGCCTAACACTAATCTAATAGAACACCCTAACGCTATCCCTGACCAGCAGCAGCTCTCTCCCTAACGGCATCCAGGCAGAGAATGATCCGAGCAACACGGGCAGTGGCTAGTATATTCCAGGGTCACCTGATCAGGCCAACCAACCACTGCTATCGACATGTGAGTGTACCACGTGATACTGGGTTTACTGCAGAGTCTCCTGGCTTGTGAATTGCTCTGTTTCTGGCCGCCAAAAATCAAAACGACGGGAGATGCCATTTTCTCGAGCGGGCGAAATATTCGTCGGAGCAACGAGCATCAAGCTCGGACGAGTATGTTCGCTCATCACTACTCATAATATGATTGCACTTGTATTTCTGTATGTGATAAAAACATCTGACAAACACACATAAAAACCAGAGGGCAACAGATCATGTGAGAATATAATATTTGTGTCATTCTCAAAACTTATGGCCATGACTGTGTACACATCACTTCTTTTAAGGGGCAAGGCACAAAGAGAACTAAATTTTCAGCAAATTCAGCTACCAGCTCTCACCCTTCAGAATAAGAAAATAGTCAATCCTTTAGCACGCCTTCCATCTCCATTCAAAAGATACAGCACAGGTGTTATAGTTGTGTCATGATCTTCTGCTGTTCGACTGAGAAGGCACTGAATTCCTTGGTGCTTTTCAGTCGTCAATCTGAACTGCACTCTACTGCTGGGCAGCTGGATAGCTGCAACCTCTGCTCTGGACCAGTAAGGGTTAAGGCTTGCACGCTGTCACAATACTGCCTCTTCTTCACCTGGTGAACTCTAAGGGTGATGTCACCCGTCAGCACTTTGATTCTGTTTCTTAACGGAATCAAAGCGATAGTATATGAGTTTCTATGCAAACGCATGTGATCGGCAATCAGCACTCGGTGTCCTGCATCTACACTATACAAGAAACCGGGTGCTGATTGCACACGTTTGCATAGAAATGCATATGCGATTGGCCACGGGGCACCCCAATGCGTACGTGTGACATCACCCTAAGATCTGTGTGCAGCCATTTTAGTTTTGTGGACAAACTATTAGGGTATGGTCACATGTACCGTTAGCGCTGCATTTACAAGCGCTAGGGGGTGGGCCTCGGACCGATCGCATATACGTTTTAATGTAAATGCAAGTGATTGGCAAGCAGAGCCCAGTGTCTTGCATTATTTTAATGCAAGACACCAGGTTCTGATTACCAATCGCACGCGTTTCCATGGCAACACAAAAGCGTTCGGGCTGAGGCCCGCCCCCCTACCTTTGCGCTGCATTTGTAAAAGCAGTGCTAGCAGTACATGTGACTGCACCCTCAATCTGCCCAGCTCTGTTATACTCAGTTATTCTGTGTCTCTTGCTCCTCCTGGTTTTGATGTTGTAATGTATTTTCGATCTAGTTGTGACTCCTGTTTATGTTATTTGTTTTGTTAGTTGTCTTGTTACTTGTTCACCATGTTGCAAGGTGCACCATGTTATTGGCCACCATTTAGGGTATACGCAATAAGCAGGCAGGGGGACAGTTTGGGGGGCTCAGAAGTAAGGCTCACTGTCCTTGTTTTTGTGTATGGCTAGATAGTTTGAAAAATATTGGTCATGTTCTGCTGTTCGTGTTTCCTATAGGCTTTAAACTGTACTTAATAAAGGAAGTGTGCATTATCGCCTACCACTTTAACCGGAGGAGTCGTGCTGGGACCCATGGTTCCCCATTATTTCCTCTTTTCAGTCACTGCTGCGTGAGACTCTGTGGCTCAATAACATCATCTCAGTGGGACTAAATTACTTAGAAAGTCGGAAACTGCACTAAAACTGCTATTTCCATGTATAATGCTGGGTGCAGGGTTTCATTAAGATTGTGCGCTAGAAAACATGAATCTCTTGCTTCCCTGCACTAGCTAAACAGAGTTCACCATTTTTTTTGCGGTGCACCTTTAACATAGGGCGTCCGGCACAATTTGCAAGTTAAATATGGCACTCGGGACGACTCAATTGGACTGACCAACGGAACAGCCCCTAGTTTGTGTCGTATGGAAGCCAGCACAGTGCGCCACAAAAGGGTCGCGTGCAACACAATAGCGGAGCAGATACTTCTTAAATATCTGTGTTACCCATTTTAGCCATGAAGAACGGGAAAAGTCCAACAAAAGTACAGCGCAAAGCCCTTTGTAAATGTGCCCCAGGGTGTCTGCCAGCCACAGTTCAGACACAGCAGAGGTGAGGTAAATTGGTGTAGCAGGGTTGCTGCTTCTGTTTTCCACCATTGTATTCGATGTATTCCTCCAGGCGTAGATAGTTATAATCTGGGACATGCCTCAAAGTGGGTCATACCCCAAAATCCAGGACTCTGAAACTGACTACATGGTATGATGTAGGGCAAAAAAAAGTTTGTGAATTTCATGCTCAATAGCATCCAAATAAGCTTTTTTATTGGGAAAGTTAAAATTTCTAGGTGTATTATATTCAGCACATCACACTTTCACATATTCCACATATAAACAGTATGCTCTTCTTATTTCATTAATCTCCTAACAAAAAAAATTAAATTATGAAATGACAACTTGTCACCCCCATGCTGTGAGTAGTAGAGATTCAGATTGGGAAAGAAGTATTCTTTAATATGTAAAGGAATTATATAAGATGATTCTGATCTGGCCTTTCTTAAACAGGAAAATGTAATTAAGAAAGAACAATTAAAGGCCATTTATGCTTCAGAGATAAAAGAAGCAGAGTGATTTTCAAAGGTGCATTGAAGATAAGAAGGCGGCTTCTACAGGAAGTTTCTCAGTATTATGTTTTTTGATCTATCAAGTTGATTTATTGAGCAGAGGTAAGTTCAAAAAACCCAAGAGAAGTTTCATTGAGGTTATCTGAAAACTGTGATCGGTTGGTAAATCATAGTATATTATAGAACCATTTTTGTTGAAAATTCAAACAAAGATTTAAAGGTATAGTTTAATGGATATGATAAATTTAAAAAAAAAAAATCTACCATCCAAATCAAGCATTCGAATGAAAACTGTAACCCACCATTGGTTAGAAGCAAAGTGGTAGGGGCCATGGTATAGCCTTCCCGTAATCCCCCAGATCCCTTTTGGCTCATTAGCATAATTTTGAAAGTTGATTCTATAAGGAAGGAGGCAATAGATTACAAATATAAGAAGATTACAAAAAAAACCCCAAAAGATATGTACAACAGCTCTCCGTTTCACTTCATACGTCCTCCTTCAGTGTGAACGGTGCCCGACATCCTAGAGTAGCCATGCCGACTTCGATATTGGAATAGCAGGTAAAATATGATGGATGATCCAGCACTCATACCGTAGTATACAAAATGGAATAAAAATTGGCTCTCTTGTGACATTTCAGCACTATATACTTGTATTGCGCGCACTAAGGTTTTATTAGCCTTAGAGCAGCAACTGGGCAAGTTTACAAATTTTTTGGAGGATTTAGAACAATTTCACTTATCAGTTACTGACTCCCTATTATGTTACAATTTTTTTATCTTTTGATGGGCAATTTTTTTTACCAGATACAGGGTTGCCACATGGGCTCCTGCTGTCAGGATCAGAGGTAATAGATTCTCTGTACCACCGTGGACGATGACGTAAGCCAACACCTGGGACCGGAGTCTAAGTGGTACAAGGTTTTCACCAGAGCCCGCCGCAAAGCTGGTTGGTCTAGTTGCGGTGTGGTACCACCAGGTCCTTCCACAGACGCGACTTTGTCTGCGGTGGCGGCCAAGGCGTAATGCAGTATCATAAGGCAAACTCGTGGTCAGGGACAAGAAGGAGGTCAAGAGTCAGAGTCAGGAGCGGAATTGAGGTCACAACGGGAAGCACAAAGATACTACAGGGGTCACAGGAAGAGGTTGAGCCTTTATAGGTCGTCAGGTGGCCAGCACCAATTAGCAGTGTACTGGCCCTTTAAATTTCAGATGCTCCGTCGCTGGAACATTTTTGTTATTTGGTTGGAGGAACCATTGATGTAAAGTGTGGACAACTCCTTCCATAGCCATATTTTTTGGTATGGAAGATACATAGATGATACCTTGATCGTCTGGAGGGGGTCCACATGGTACATCAAACCTTTCATCAACTACATAAATAAAAATAATTTCAATTTACATTTTACTTTCAATATGGAAAGGGTTAACATACCCTTTTTGGATATTGTGGGGAATTGCTCTGGTAGTTGACTGGTAGCAGTGCAGGAAGCAGTGACACACGCAGGTTTAAGTCCAACTTAAGTGTTTTATTCACACGCTACAAACGTAATTCCTGCCCGGCTAGGCGCTGTCTAATACATTCCGCTGCCAGGCGAGCTTTCGCCTGTCCAAGCCCCTGTCTCTCGGCTCCTCCCTACCCAAAATAGGCCTGGGGGCCAGAAGCGTTTACTTTGAAAAAATCATAATTTTCAAAGCAGGCGGGGTCGTTTGAATATTTCACCTAGGAATAATGGAATAGCATAGTGGTTACATTTTTAATTGTTTTTTCGGAAATGGTTCCATAATTAAGAGCGACAGTATGGGGCATCCATATTGCGCTGCTATGATATGATCGTGGAGGCAAAATGGACAGGAAACAGCAGGGGCAGCATGTCGTTTGATAAGGGGACGATGTATGGAGGCAGTGAAGTAGTAGTAGATTAAAGGTGCTGCAGTTAAAACTATGTTAGTTGGATCCTGGGATGGAGCTGGCGCTCCGTTGCAAGGCAAGCTTTCGCCTATCCAAGCCCCTGTCTCTCGGCTACTCCCCAAACAGCAGTTCTAAGAACCTTTTGTATAAGATCAAGTGTAGTAGTGTTCTTATAAGTTTGGGTTATGGCGGGTGAGGGGAATGTAAACAGATGCGCAAGAAGTGCTGAAATAATATCCGTAAATGATAAAAGTTTGCCAGTATATTTTTGTGGATCATAACACAGCAGGGTGGCGACAAAGTTAACAAGTTTGAGAAGAGCCATAAAACAACCCAAAATTCTGCCTGACACAGCTCTTTTGATAAGGGGACCATGTATGGAGGCAGTGAACTAGTAGTAGATAAAGGTGCTGCAGTTAAAACTATGTTAGTTGGATCTGGGGATGAGCTGGCGCTCCGTGCCAGGCGAGCTTTCGCCAATCCAAGTCCATGTCTCTCAGCTACTCCCCAAACAGCACTTCTAAGAACCTTTTGTATAATGCAAGTGTAGTAGGCATTCTTATAGTTTGGGTTATGGCGGGTGAGGGGATGTAAACAATGCGCAAGACGAGCGCTGAATAATATCGGTAAATGATAAAAGTTGCCAGTATATTTTGTGGATTACAACAGCAGGGTGGCGACAAAGTTAACAAGTTGATGAGGAAGCCATGAAAACAACCTAAAATTCTGCCTGACACAGCTCGTTTGCTAAGGGGACGACGTTATGGAGGCAACTATATGGACGACTTTTGGAGGCGCTATGGCGATGACGTGTGGAGGTGGGCAATGGAGACAACGTGTGGCGGCAGCTAAAAAGACGACGTGTGGAGGCTGCTATGGAGACAATTTAATTTTGATAGTGCCTGTATGTGGCAGTCCAAAAAGGTTTTCAAACCAGGACGGGGGTGGCCCTCCAGAAATTAAATACTATGAGTACTAAAGCTAGAGCCAGTTTCCTCTGCTTTAGTGTACAAAGAGGAGAGAGAGGAGGACATTGAGGAGGAAGAGTGCATATCATATTCAGGTTGAGCTCTTCTACACCTGGTGGAGAATGGAAATCCTGAGAAATCTCCATCTTGATTCATCTTGAAAAGCGTCAGCCTGTCTGCGCTGTCAGTCGACAGGCGTGTACGCTTATCGGTGATGATGCCACCAGCTGCACTGAAAACCCGCTCGGACAACACGCTAGCGGCAGGGCAGGCAAGAACCTCCAAGGCGTACAGCGCCAGTTCGTGCCACATGTCCAGCTTTGAAACCCAAGTTGTAGGGAGCTGTGTGGATCATTTAGGACGATGGTATGGTCAGCTATGTACTCCCTCACCATCTTTCTGTAAAGATCAGCCTTACTCTGCCGAGACTGGGGACACGGTGACACACTTGTACTTGCTGGACTTTAACATACAAACTGGCAAAGGCCTTGTAAAGCGTACCCCTGCCAGTGCTGGACAAGCTGCCTGCTTGCCTACTTTCCCTCGCTACTTGTCCTGCAGAAGTACACCCTCTGCCGCTAGCGCTGTCAGAAGGGAAATACTGTTTCAGCTTGTGCACCAGGGCCTGCTATGGCTATTTTCTAGCCTACACTGAAAGCACACTGCTTTGCCAGATTACTTTGAGTTATATAAGTAAATAAACATAAAAAAAAATAAATCAGCAGACTGTGCCTAATTAAAATCAAACCCCTAATAAATTGTCCCACTTTGGTGTTTGAGGTGGATATGTGTGTCACTAAGAGCTAAACACAACGGTCGCAAGTCTCCCTGCAAATTCCTCACAATATGGTACTAGCTGCACTACTAGTGGCAGCAAGCCCAGCCACAAGCAAACCAAAAAAAAGTAAAATATAACGCTAATGTAGCCCTAAATAAGCCGTTGGGGTTCTCCTATGGCTATTTTCTAGCCTACACTGAAAGCACACTGCTTTGCCAGATTACTTTGAGTTATAAAAAGAAATAAACGTAAAAAAAAATAAATCAGCAGACTCTGCCTAATTCTAATCAAACCCCTAATAAATTGTCCCACTTCGGTGTTTGAGGTGGATATATGTGTCACTAGGAGCTAAACACAACGGTCGCAAGTCTCCCTGCAAATTCCTCACAATATGGTACTAGCTGCACTACTAATGCCAGCAAGCCCAGCCACAAGCAAACCAAAAAAAAGTAAAATATAACGCTATTGTAGGCCTAAGTAAGCCGTTGGGGTTCTCCTATGGCTATTTTGTAGCCTACACTGAAAGCACACTGCTTTTCCAGATTACTTTGAGTTATAAAAAGAAATAAACGTAAAAAAAAATAAATCAGAAGACTGTGCCTAATTTAAATCAAACCCCTAATAAATTGTCCCACTTCGGTGTTTGAGGTGGATATGTGTGTCACTAAGAGCTAAACACAACGGTCCCAAGTCTCCCTGCAAATTCCTCATAATATGGTACCAGCCACAAGGAAACCAAAAAAAAGTAAATATATAACGTTATTGTAGCCCTAAGAAGGGCTGTTGGGTTTTTGTAGAATCACTCCTGCCTAACACTATTCTAATAGAACACCCTAACGCTTTCCCTGACCAGCAGCAGCTCTCTCCCTAGCGGCATCCAGACAGAGAATGATCCGAGCAGCGCGGGCAGGGGCTAGTCTATTCCAGGGTCCCTGATCAGGCCAGCCAACCACTGCTATCGACGTGTGAGGGTACCACGTCATGCTGGGTGGAGTGCAGAGTCTCCTGGCTTGTGATTGGCTCTGTTTCTGGCCGCCAAAAATCACAACGGCGGGAGATGCCATTTTCTCGAGCTGGCGAAATACTCGTCCGAGCAGCAAGCAGTTTCGAGTACGCTACTGCTCGAACGAGCATCAAGCTTGGACGAGTATGTTCACTCATCTCTATTCATGATATCCTTGGCAAATGATGTCTTTTTGTAGCACGGAGATTGCACTCAGACCATTGGTAATATAGTGTCCCCTTCTTTGTTTTCTAGTAAAACAGACATGCAAAAATCCACATGGCTTTAAGTAAAGCGTTCATACCCCTGTGGAGGAGTAAGATGTTCAACTTATAAATATATGTTGAGTTCTAAGACTTTTCTCTCATGCAGTAAAATTCAGATTTTAGGAATGATTAATTGTAATAGCCAGTTTGTCATACATCTGGCCACGTGCACATTGTGCCAGTTGCAATATGTGGGTAGTAAGGGCAGAACTTTTAAAAAGCGTGTGTCGAAGCATGATTGGGTGTCAAGAACATGTCATCTCTTTCTAAGCACTTTCTTACTCGTCACCACAGTGATGTTTCCAGTTTGCGGTTTGTAGCAATAGAAAGGGTAATGCCCCCCAAGAGGGGAGGGGGCAGAACTCGAAAATTACGCAATCGAGAGTTCTATTGGATCTAACAATTGGACACTAGATGTCCTATGAGAATAAACAACAGCACTGACACTATGGGGCACATTTACTTACCCGGCCCTGCCGTGTTCCCCAATCCGGCGGTCCGACGAAGATGAAGTCTGGCACAATTCACCAAGATCGTGCGCCGAAGATCTTGCATGTATTGCTGCCCCGCTGAGGTCCGTCGGAGTTTAACTACTTCTTCCAGGTGTATGTGAGTGCATGTCTTGCGACACAATTTGAGATGTTAAATCCCACGCGCTGTCCTCCAACGGCCCGCCCCCGATTTGTGTCGCGTCAAAGCCGGCGCTGATGCGCCAAAATCCAATCGCGTGTGCCAAAAATCCCAGTTAAATGCGGCGCAAAATGGAAAAATGCAGGAAACCCGACGGAATTTTTTTCCGCGGACCCTTAGTAAATGTGCCCCTATGTATTTATATTGAAACAATTGTTATTCATATTATAGAATTTACATTTCTTTTGTCTTGTATGCTGGTAAATTTACTGTCATCTATGTATGCGTAAGTTAATTTCCTTTTCAGGTGGTAATTAGTATATACTCGAGTATAAGCCGAGTTTTCAGCCTCTTAAAGATATACAGTCATTACCCTCCTTGCTACAGTGACTGAATGCTGCATAAAGCCAAGTAAAAGAAACCATCAAAATCAAGTATGACAGATCAGGGACTCTTACTCATAGATACAGGTGCTGTAGTAATCTTCTTATAGCAGGAAAAATATGATGGCTGATCCAGCACTTGTAGTATAAAAATGGAATCCTTTATTTCATCAAAAGGTTAAAAAAAACATCTTATCACAGGTTAAAGTGCATGATACAAGCTTGTATCTTTAATTAAAAAAGAGAAAAACACTAGAATGACCTATGCGTTTCTGACAATAAAATACATATCCTTAGTCTTGGTTTAACGTTGTGCAAATCATATACCATATATACTGGAGTATAAGCCAACCCAAGTATAAGCCGAGGCCCCTATTTTACCACAAAAAAAACCTATTGACTCGAAGCCAAGGGTGGGAAATGCATTAGTCACAGTCCCCCCTCCCCAGTATATAGCCAGCAAGCCCCTAGTAGTATATAACCAGCAGCCCCCCAGTAGTATACAGCCATCCAGTCCCCTGTAGTATATAGCCTTCCAGCCCCCTGTAGTGTATAGCCAGCCAGTCCCCTGTAGTATATACTAGCCTGCCCCTGTAGTATATAGACTGCCAGCCACCTGTATTATATAGCCAGCCATCTCCTACCCCCCAGTATATAGCCTGCCAGCCTCTGCCCCAGTACACTGTCAGACAGCTTCTGCCCCAGTATATAGCCAGCCACCCCCTGCCCGAGTAAATAGCCTGCCAGCCCCTGCCCCAGTATATAGGCTGCCAGCCCCAGTATATAGTCTGCCAGCCCCTGCCCAAGTATATAGCCTGCCAGCCCCTGCCCGACTATATAGCCAGCAGCCCCTGTGCCCCAGTACCCCAGTATATAGCCAACCCCCTACCCTGTTATGCAGGCGGCCCCCCACACGTTATACAGCCGGCCCCCACCCCATTATTCAGACGGCCCCCTGCCCCAATACACAGCCGGCACCCCACCTGATATGCAGCTGGCCCCCCGTCCCGTTACACAGACAGTTGATTAAAAAAGATTTTCAAAACTCACCTTTCCAGCGCCCCCGCAGGTCTTCTGTGCAATCTGTCGGTCAGCGTCAGGTCCGTGTGGCGCACAGCTTTGACGTTAGAGCCTGAGACGTCGCACGGACCTGCCGCTGACCGATGGACCGCACAGAAGACCTGCGGGGCGCCAGAAAGGTGAGTTTTTATTCATTTATTTTTTATTCGAGTAAAAGCCGAGTTTGGGGTTTTTTTTGGGAAACCTAAACATCAAGATGGAGTCTTTTTAAGGAGGAGAGACTGAAATTCAAAAAGAGTACAGTGTGTATACAATAACTACAAAGTAAGCCTACCATGTATCAAACATTTCTGCCTAAATTTGTTACTTTTACGGCTGTTTTGCCAATTTTGCAGCCTCAGAGTTTTACACTGCTGAGCTTGATTTATAATAAAAATAGTGGTAAAAAGTCAGAATTTGTTTCACAAATAAACATCAGTCCAGCAGGGTTGTAGGCAAGGGCTGGCTTAAACATTTGAGCCTTTTTTGCAACTTTTTAGACAACAGGATGTGGTGAGTCTTGGGAAAGGGGAGAGGCAGCTGCTGCCTGTGTGTGTGTCTTCTCTCCTCCACATTTATCCAGCTCCCTCAACCCTCCCCATTTCCTGTTGTGTGCTGTTGTGTGCCACAGGCACATAGATTGTTGCAGCTGCCCCTCACAGGGACTTACCACATGTTGCTGGCAGGGAGCCAGGTAACATAAAATAAACTATTATGAACTACTGAAATGATTCAGAATACTGACAAAGGCTTTTTTAAAATCAGCATAGCATAGGCTTTTGGAACCTTTCACCAGATAAAAATCCCATTCCTGGTGACAGGTTCGATTTAAGATAAATGTCCCCAATCTCTTTATTTCGTGATCTATGCCTGAACCTAAACAAAAATCAGAAGTTAGTTGTTTCTTAGCATTTTATACATTGTCTTAATAAATGCAAAAATGCAATAAATTTCAAACATTACCTTCCACGTCCCTCTTCCATACTCCTCTGATTCAAAGATCTTTACCTTACCAGCAATATATCACTGCACTTCCTGCTAAATGCCCATGTAATCCAGTGCAGCATGGTACCACATTCTCCCTTCCCTGTTGAGTGTTGCATAGTGGTAATTTTCTGTTTCCTAATCTTGACTTCATAACGCACACTACTAAATGTATTAAGAGCATCTTTGCTTCTTGACATACTAGGCAGTAAGAATTTAATTGGTGGTACAAGACATGTTGCTTGTCACATAATTGACAACTATGTTATGAATGATAACATAGAAGTACATGGAACTCTACTATAGCAAAACAGCATACTACCATAAGTCTATTTTATGACATGGTCCTTCCTGACAGATTCACTGTAACCCTCTTCCTATTGTGAATAGAGAACATGTAAAATTTTCAGCGTCAAAAACTACAGTATATACAGTACAGAGGATAGAAGCCAGAATGTCAAAAGTCCAGTTATAGCTTTTACTGCTTACTCTGCAGAGATCCGAGCGCACCAAATATTGCACAAGGGAAGTGATACTTAGCTGAAGCCATATTTGGAATTAAACTAAAAAACCCAAATTGTATGCAATTCCTTACAGAAACAGAGAGTCGCAGCCGCTGGCCTTTCCCCTCCTCCGCTCCTTCCTCACACTCTGTTCCTTCTCCCTTTATCTGGCTTTCATTACAGGACCTGCGTGGACTCTTTTGTAGGAAAGTCTTCAGGGAGCGAGGCACTTTCTCAGCTCCTGTGATGTTCCTGAAGATTAAAAAGCATCTTTGAAGCTTCAACATCTCAGTGTAACCCCCATTGGTAAAGGGACCTTAGAAAGAGCTGAGCCATCTGGCAAACTGACATGAAGACAAAATAAAGTGATTGAAACACTTTCTTCAAAGCTGCAATGGCTGGCTGGCAGATTTGTTGATTTGGGTTTTGTCTTTTATGTGTTTCCGTCAGAAGTTACAAGAACACCTATCCAATCGCATGGGGACTGATTGGAGTTAGAGCTTTGCAGTTCTATTAGATGTCAGAGGATGGAGTCAGAACATAATGAACACAGACTGCTATTTATTAATATGAAGGTTGCACATTGTTCCCATTTTTAACGCTGTAGTTGCCAACGAAGGCAAAAATGTCTATTTTTCTGCAGCAGAGGTTTGCATCTAGAGTTCTTTTGATTAGCAAGGGAAGTTTTGTATCAAAAGCTTCTATAAAAGCTGCAAGGTCATTTGACATTTAATTAAAAACTAAACCTGAACGGTTTGATGTGACATTTCATGATGTAGTCCTTAGGGAATGTACAACATAACATCAATATGCTCTGGTATTAAATATACACAGGTTAATTCAGACTGATAATTAACCCACCTGTCTTCACACAGTGTACAACTGCAAAGCATACTATGTTAATTACTCCTGTCAATCCTAATTAGCAGCATGTCATTACTAAGGGGCATAACAAACACACTAGATGTCTTGCTTCTAGTCGCAGATTGTTGTCTCCACCTGCAAGATAGTGCATAAGGGCATATTAAGGCTACATTCACACGAACAGGAACACGTTCGGCATGCTAAGATGAAGAGGGGTTACCACTACCCTCTCCAGGGAGATGCACGGTGCACGGCCATGCACCCGGGGATAGATAGTCCATGTCTTATCTTTTCCCCATGTACGAAGTGGTACCGTGCAACACCATATCGCTCTATTGCTGTCTATGGGGGCGTATGTACGGCCGCAAGCTTGTGGCCATATATATGTCCCCCTTACGTCCATGTGAATGAACCCTAACAGAAACTGGTAGTGTGTGCACCATTACAGTGTGCTAGAACTCCACCATAATGTAAAGGCATTCTCCTTTAGGGCTAATTCACATTGGCATTGTTTTTCACATCCGTAGTTCAGTGATGCCTTACCAAATCAGTGGTTTCAACGGGTGTTTTCACATTAGCTTTTTTTTTCACAGATTCTTGGAAAAAATTGTGAAAATTATGGTCAGTTTTTTTTTTTACTGATGAGGCTGGGGAACCAGATGTTATGTTTTCAAACCTATGTTAGGGTTCATTCACACAGCTGTCTGCGGGGACATACATGCGGCCACAAATCTTTGGTCACACATACGTCCCCATAGATGATAATGACGGCATGGTATCTTTTCCCTGGTGTGCGGCCGTGCACCACTATTTCCTATGGAGGGCGGAGGGGCCACCTCCTTTCCAGTACTCGGTGGTATGCCGAAAACAACAGTCTCAATAGCCCCCCCTCCTTTTTGCAGTACATCTCCACACTGTCCCCTGAATATAAATTACCCCATACATGAGTGGTCCCATGATGAAATATAATGTTTACTGAAATGCCATCTGTGTGCTTTCACCTACACAAAGAACAAACTATCATTATTTTTGAACAAAAAGTTTGATCCATTTTATTTTTGAAGAAATTTTTAAAAGTTATTTTGCCAAAGATATTAGTTGGCTAATTTTGTTGACTTGGTTTTGGGTGTGGGTGTCCTGCAAAAAGTCACAAGTCCATCAAGTCCAACCTTTAAGAATGAAGTGTTTTTTCCCCATAAACCGTGATATTTTTTCTCTCCAGAAATGCATCCAGGCCTCTCTTGAACATGTACATAGAGTCCGCCATAACAACCTCCTGCAGTAGAGAGTTCCATAGTCTCACTGCTCTTACAGTAAAGAACCTTTGTCTATGTTGATGGTAGAATCACATCTCCTCTAGGTGTAGAGGATTCCCCCTTGTCCTGGTCACACGCCTAGATATAAAAAGATCTTTGGAGAGATCCTTGTACTGACCTTTCAGGTAATTTGTACATTGTAATAAGGTCTCTCATCTTTTTTCTAAACTGAATAATCCCAAATTTTGTAATCTGTCATTGTATTCCAGTACCCCATTCTCCTAATAATAGTAATAATTTATCATGGGAATCTATTCCCCTCTTGATACATCCCATAATTGTATTTGCTTTAGCCGCAGCCGCCTTGCTCTGGTCACTAAAATAAAGTTTTACATCCACCAAAACCCCCAAGTCTTTTGCAGCTCCAGTAATTGACAGTTTAGAACATAATTATACCTTTTTGTTTCCATGGTCCAAGTGCATAACTTTACATTTGTCTACATTAAGCCTCATTAACCATTTTTCTGCCCACTTCTAAAGCTTCCACAGATCCCTTTGTAATGCTAAACTATCAACCTTAGTATTATACAGCTAAGTATCATCTGCAAATATTGAAACTTGGCTGTGTAAACCCACAACAAGGTCATTAATAAATATATTAAAAAGAAGTAGCCCCCAACACTGACCCCTGTGGCACTCTACTGGTAACTTCAACCCAATCTGAGAATGTGCCATTAATGACATCCCTCTGTTTTCTATCTAAGCCAGTTACTTACCCAAGTACACAGATTTGCCTCTAGTCCCAGCAGTCTCATTTTATGTACCAACCTTTTATGCGGCACTGTGTCAAATGCCTTTGAAAAGTCCAGATATACAAGATCCACAGCGTCCCCCAGATCCAGTCTGAAACTTACTTCCTCGTAGAAGCCAAACAGATTAGTCTGACAAGACTAATCTCTCATAAACCCATGCTGATGCTGGGTTATAAGGTTATGCGATACTCCAGCATAAAATCTCTAACAAAACCCTCAAATATTTTCCCTACAACAGAAGTTAGACTTACAGGTCTGTAGTTTCTAGGATCGCTTTTTGATCCTTTTTTGTATATTCGTACTACATTTGCTATGCGCCAGTCCTGTGGAACATTATCAGTCCTCAGGGAATCTTCAAATATTAAAAATAATGGTCTATCACAGTATATAGTTCATGCAGAACCCGGGGGTATATGCCATCTGGACCCGGTGATTAACTTAATGGTTGTGAGGGGGCACCGTACCTCTTCCTGGGTTATATTGTTGACAACTCAAAGAGAATTTACAACATCCCTCATCGTGTCATCCACCAGCGGATTTTCCGAGGTAAAAATAGTCAAGAAAGCGACATTCAGTAGATTGGCCCTTTCCTAATCTCCTTCCACCATGACCCCCATGTTATTCTTCAGAACGCCCACACTCTCTGTTTTTAGTTTCTTATCATTTATATTTTACTTGAAAAATAATTTGGGATTATTTTTGCTCCCCCTGGCAATATTTCTTGCAGTCTCTTTCTGCGGCCATTATCTGCTTTTTACAGGATCTATTTTTCTCTTTAAAATCCTGTAATGTCGCTGCATTGCAGTATATGGCGTTTTTGCAAGTGATTCATTACAATGAGCCGAAGCTGTCATGGCAACTGATCGCTGCCCCCCGATGACGTTCGGGGGAGTGACAATCGGAGGTAACATGCCGGCGGCAAAGAAGAGGTTAACACCCGCGATCGGTGCAAGCACCGACTGCGGGTGTTAGCAATGGGTCTTCGCTGCAATATGCAGCAAAGCCCATCTCTGTGTGAAAAGGGCTCAGCCAGTGAGCTCTCTTCATACACAATTCATATCTCTGCGGCGCATATATCAGTCGCAGAGCGTGAAGGGGTTAACAACCTGTCCCTTTTTCTGTTTTCATTTTTTCATTCCCCACATTCCAAAAACCATAATTTTTATTTTTTATTTACAGAGCTGTATGAGGGCAAATTATCAGTGAGACAAATTGTACATCCTGGTGATATTATTTAATAATCATGTGACATGTTTATTCAAAAACACTTCAGAAAAAGATGGGATGCGTACAAGGGACTAGACAATAAGACAAAATGTATTTATATCAAAAAACAAATGATCACAGGACAACAAAGAATAAAAACACTTAAAAAATACACCCAAATGGTGTATAAGACTGCCAGGGACTAGTGAGCCCTGAAATCCCTCCCACGTACTGACTAATGCTGACAATAATGAAAAAGCAAATCTGTACAGTTTGAAACACCAGGTATACAAGATACAATAATGAGTATAAGACAAGTATGACAAAGTGCTAAGTGCAAAAAAGGGACCTGGTGCTGAGAGAGCCTGACTGTAAAGGAATACAAGGTTCCTGAAGGGAACGATGTATGAGTAATACCAATCCGGACAGAGTAGACTCCAAATGAGCAGACAGGCAGAGTCAGATGGAGAGGGACGTGGAGGCAGACCCCACGCGTATTGTCACTCGACTGGTTACTTCCTCAGGGGTAAGTGACTTAGAAGTTAAGGTGTCCTGTTTAAGTACCCAGGGTGTGTGCCCTGCCCACGGTGTCAGATGAACTAGGTGAAATTGTTTGGTGAAATACACATACCTGCGGCAATAATACTTTGTTAAAGGACGCCGGCGTTCTGCGCGGTGCACCGCGCATGTGCGGAAGTAGTCTGATCACGTGAGTAATCATGTGATCGGTTTAAAGAGAATAGCATTTCCTGTAGACTGTCAAATGATCGAATCCGGTCGACTGCAGTGGTCTCCCCCCCGATCTGACAACACTTGGTAAAGTTACATGGCATTATTTGTGTACTTAATGTTACCTATGAATGTTTTTCTTATTACCTGTGGGTCATCCTAGTTGTCTTTACCTGGACTACAGGGGAGGGATGAGTACACCAGTTAGCCTGTATCAGAGGCGTCTGGTTGCTCCCATCCTAGTGATGGGTGTTTGCTATGTTTTAATTGTTTTTAACGCATATCAATAAAAACTGTCTTTTATACCATATATAGTACTGTTTTCTAGGCCCTATAACACCAGAACCTATCTGGGTTTTGTTTTGTGACTGAATAGTCACACCGGGAAAATACAACGGCGCCATAAACCAGCATGTGATAATCGATAAAGAGTAATTAATCTTAAGCAAAATTTGAAATTCGGCGTAGTTGTTATACAAAATAAAAAACAAAAAATATATAAAGTAGGAAATGGATAGTCAAACACAATATAGAGCAGCAATCCGGATGTGTTATATTAATCACTATTATTATTGATCCATGTTTTACAGTGCATATCAAAATAAATGCAGGCATTTGGGTTCAAAAGATGAACCAAACCTTCCTGCCGAATCATATGGAAGTAACAAAACGTGTTAATGTACTAGTATTGGCAAAAAAATTTGCGTAAAAAGGTGAGTTTCGGCGTGAAATAAGGGCCAACCCGATGGTCCGAAGTGCTAAAAATAAGTAATAAGATGAAATAGATTTAGTGTAATTGGAATGTGTGCTAAGTCTGCTCCAACCAGGTAAGTATCCAAATGTGCTGAACCAAACCAGACTGCTTATGTATTGCTGTGTAAACAAAGGCAGTGTAAACAAAGTAGAAGTAGAGTAAAGGGAGAATTTTGGACAGGGCAAGTGGACAGGGAAAACACAGACTAGGAAGCAAATAAGTATATAAATGGACTCATGCAGATGCATGTCCAGTGTGGTCAACAAAAGCAGCTCCGTGATTGTCAATTTGGCCATAACACAAGTAAGGCAGTTGTGAGACACTGAAGGGGTTAACTGTGGATGGGCGGTATGTTTCCCCTAGGTTTTGCTATTATGCAAGGCCTTAGTGCTGAGGTTGGGTGTCCAGCACCTTGGACACAGGTGATGGGAGCAGCCCAATTAGTCTTTTTTTAAACCGCTCAGCAGAGCTGGAAGTGTTGTCTCTCTCTGGAAGGAGGCTGGAGAGCACACAGCCCTGACTCTGTGCCTGGAGCAGCCAAGTGATTTTTGTATAGTGGTGAGTTAGTGAACACCTGTATAGTTAGCACCCTGACGGGTAGGATTTTTGTTTGTTTAATGCCTGAAGTAAAGGCTGTTTTATTTTGCTGCTACAATAACGCAGGCGAGACCTGATTTGGACTGTACTTGGTGTCACTGTCTTGACTGCATCACAGCACACCCGCTACCACGGTCTCTACTGGGCCAAATCTCCCACATGGTGTCTTCGGATTGCGGGCAGTTCAAAAAGACACACCCTGAAAGGCTCGCTACATCCTGCAACATTGCATGGCCTGGGTGAAAAGCAGCAGGCAAATTGCAGGATAAGCCAAGATGGAGGACTTATTAAAGCCATCTCCAGCAACAGGAGGAGAGATCCCGCCAGCAGCAGGAGGAGGCCAGAGCTAATCGGCAGCAGCAGCAGGAAGAGTCCCAGGCTAATCGACAGCTGCAGCAAGCCATGCTCCAGCAGCAGGAGGAGAGGTCCCGACAGCAGCAAGCCATGCTCCAGCAGCAGGAGGAGAGGTCCCGACAGCACAGGCAGAGTCCGAGCCATGCTACACAAGCAGGAGGAGAGGTCCCGACAACAGCAGGCAGAGTCCCGAGCCATGCACAGCAACAGCAGGCAGAGTCCCAGCCATGTTCCAGCTGATGATGAAAAGTTTTCTGGCGTTATGGCAGCACCGCAAGCGACGACTACTGAGGGGTCCCATACTGTTTGCAAGGGTACCCGGTTGTCCAGCATTCCGCACGGCTGCAGTGCAGAAGGTTTACAAAAGATGACGGCGACCGACGACGTGGAGGCTTATCTCACTGTGTTCGAGCGAGTAGCTGAGCGAGAGGAGTTACCAGCTGAGCAGTGGGCAGATGTGTCCTGGCACCGTTCCTGACCGGCGAATCGCAGAAGGCCTACTACGACCTGAGTGAAACGGAGGCCCGTGGTACCCCAGCTAAAGGCGGAGATTCTGGCTCGTCTTGGGGTACCGTTCAAGTTCGTTCCAGCCGGGTCCACCAGTGGGCATACTCTGAAAAACTACCCCCGCGCTCCCAATGCATGACCTGATCCATCTTGTCCGGAAGTGGCTACAACCCATGACTGCACCCCAGCACAGATGGTCGAGAGAGTGGTTCTTGACAAGTTACCCGTTCTCTGCCCTCTCGGCTCCAGCGGTGGGTTGGACAGGCCGGTCCCACAAATGCTGAGGAACTGTGTCCCTAGTAGAGAGATATCGGGCTACGGAGGATCTTCTACTTATCCCTCCACACGAAGCAGTGCCAGTGACAAGGCCATTTAAACCATCCGGTAGGACTGCTACTGCAGAAAAAGGGAAACAGGTCAGGTTGGGAGGGGGTACACTGGGGGGCTTGGATACACAGAAACCCAGTGAGGCCTCGGACAGAGGTCTAGCCGTATCCAGTGCTGGCGATGCCATGAAATGGGCCTATTGTGCCAAACTGTCCCCTGTCGTGGAGCCAATGGACTGCAACCAGACCCGGCGAATGTCACTGTTTGCCCGGCCGGTTCTGGCTGCCGAGTCAGTCACGGATGCAGAACCCCAAGTGTGTATGGTCACAATCGGTGGTCACACGGTGGAAGCCTTGCTAGACTCAGGGAGTCTGGTTACCCTGGTGCGGGGAACTTGGTTGATCCTGGACTATACAGTGGGCGAGAGTGGGAGTGTTGTGTATACATGGGACACTCGCGAATATCCCTGCTGTCATCAACCTACATACACCTTGTGGTACTATTACCCATGAAGTGGGGGTGGTGGGGACCCTGTTTCATGAGGCTATTATCGGCAGAGACTTACCGTGTTTTGGACCTCTGGAGACGAAGACCCACCTCAGGTGCTGTTGCAGATAATGGACGTCAGGTATGTCCGGCCTTGGCCCCTGAACCCTTTGAGGCCGATGTACCCACACCAGCAGTAGGGGTGACCCATGTGATGATATTCTCTCCCTAGAGGTCCTAGCTGGTGAGGTCGAGGGTCACGAGGAGGTGGCCGACATGCCGACCTTGAGTTTTCCCGTGAGAATTTTGGGGCTGCACAGCTACAGGACCCTACCTTGTTTAAAGCACGGAGAATGTTAAGGTGATAAATGGGGGTACTCCAATACCAGGGGCTGACAAAATATACCCCCAATGGTGATTGTTGGAGCTGTTATACAGGGTCGACCAGATACGGGGTGAGGAGGTTGAGCAACTTGTAGTACCCCAATCTCACCGTAGGGCTGGTGCAGAGTTGGCACACAAACATGTGCTGGGAGGGCACTTAGGTGTGAGAAGACCCGGGAGAGGATCCTGCAGAGATTTTTCTGGCCCGGGGTGTGGAGGAGTAAACCGGCATTGTAGCTCCTGCCCTGAGTGTCAACTTACTGCCCCGGTGTCCCACTTCAGGAGTCCTTTGGTCCCGCTACCAATCATAGAGGTGCCATTTGAACGGATTGCAATGGATCTGGTGGCCCCATAGTCAATCCTCAAGGGGGCACCAATACACCTGGTTATCCTGGACTACGCTACGCGGTATCCCGAGGCGATTCCATTAAGGAACACCTCCTCCAAAAATTTGCTAGGGAGCTGTTCCAGGTATTCTCACGCACAGGCCTCCCAAAGAATCTTGACTGACCAGGGTACCCCATTCATGTCTAGGGTTAATGAAGGAGATGTGTAAGTTACTGCAGGTTAACAGCTCCGCACCTCTTGTATCATCCTCCAGACAGATGGCAGTCGAGAGGTTTAACAAGACCTTGAAGGGGATGCTAAGGAGGGTGGTCAGCAAGGATGGGAAGGAATGGGATTGTTTGTTGCCCTATTTGATGTTGCCATAACGTGAAGTTCCCCAGTCCTCCACGGGTTTCTCACCCTTTGAGCTGTTTATGGCCTTCCCCACGTGGGCTTTTGGATATGCCAAGGAGACCTGGGAACAGAGAGACCCCCCACCGTAGTGTGGATAGAACACGTCTCCCTTATGCAGGACCGCATAGCGGCGGTAATGCCCCTTGTAAAGGAGCACATGACAAGGGCACAAGAGGCCCAGTCTAGGGTCTACAATAGGTCAGCCAGACTCAGGACCTTTACCAGCGCACAGAGAGTGCTAGTTCTGGTGCCCACCGTTGAGAGCAAGTTCTGGCAAAATGGCAAGGACCATATGAGGTCATGGAGAAAGTGGGGGAGGTTAACTACAAGGTATCTCCCGGGGAGGAGGAACCCGAACAGATATACCACGTGAACCTCCTAAAGCCATGGAGGGAAAGAGAGTCCCGATAGCCGTGGGAGTAGAAAAAGCGTCTGTCCCCAAGAAGGTGACACCGGAGGTAGGTGTACCCGATGCCAAGGTGCCTGAAGTACAGATCCGGGAGTCCCTCTCCAGGGCCCAGATTCAGGAAGCGAAGGAGTTTGTGCTCCGAAATGTGGATGTGTTCTCTAAGTTACCGGGACGTACTTCAGTCATCAAGCATGACATGTAACCGAACCCCACATCCGGGTACACAACAAAAACCCTACCGGGTCCCGGAAGCACGCCGGAAAGCCATATCCGAAGAAGTCAGGCAGATGTTAGACTGGGGGTTATCGAGGGTCTAAAAGTGATGGTCGAGTCCTATTGTGTTGATTCCCAACCTGATGTTCCCTACGGTTTCTGCAATGATTTTAGGAAGTTGAACGAGGTGTCCAAATTTGATTCTTATCCCATGCCCAGGTTGACGAGTTGATAGAACGACTTGACAGGCTAGATTCTTCTCCACCCTTGACCTGACACGAAAGGGTATTGGCAGGTACCCCTTACTGACAGGGCCAAAGAGAGACCGCTTTTGTTACCCCTGATGGGCTTTTTCAGTACGTGGTACTCCCCTTTGGGCTACATGGGGCTCCCGCCACATTCCAGAGGTTAATATCTCGTGCTAAAACCTCACCGGAGATATGCCTCGGCCTATCTGGATGACATCATAGTTTATAGTAACGATGGGAGAGTCACCTGGCCAAGGTGCAAGCAGTGGTAGACTCCCTTAGGGCAGCAGGGTTGACAGCGAACCCCCAGAATGTGCTCTGGTCTGGAAGAGGCCCTTTACCTGGGTACCGTATTGGGCGAGGTGTCATCAAACCCCAAGTAAATAAAATGGAGGCGATCCAGCAGTGGCCACGACCTATGAGCAAGAAGCAAGTGAGGGCTTCCTCAGGCATGTGGGCTATTATCGCCGATTTATCCCCGATTTGCTACCATAGCGACACCCCTGACTGACCTGACCAGGGTAGCAGGGGGTGATGGTAAGTGGAGGGAAGAGGCTGAGGGGGCGTTCAGCACAGCCTTAAGAGGTTTTGTGCGAGGGACCGGTACTGATCACCCTGACTTCACCAAGACCTTTATTGTGCAGACTGACGCTTCTGACGTGGGCTTAGGGGCTGTCCTGTCCCAAGTAGTGGAGGGTGAGGAACATCCTGTGACATTCTGAGCCGCAAGCTCACACCTCCTGAGAAGAACTACAGTATAGTTGAGAGGGAGTGCTTGGCGATAAAATGGGCTCTGGAATCCCTGAGGTATTACTTGATAGGGCGACAGTTTCACTGGTGACCGATCACTCTCCCCTCACCTGGATGAGTCAGGCCAAAGAGAGGAACGCCAGGGTCACAAGGTGGTTCCTAATGCTGCAGAATTTCAAATTCACGGTAGAACATCGAGCAGGAAAGCTGCATGGGAATGCCGATGCCCTGTCTCGTACCCTGTCTGATGGCCAAAAGTGTTCGCCCCACAGGGTCAAACAGAGGGGAGGGTATGTGAGACACTGAAGGGGTTAACTGTGGATGGGCGGTATGTTTCCCCTAGGTTTTGCTATTATGCAAGGCCTTAGTGCTGAGGTTGTGTTCCAGCACCTTGGACACAGGTGATGGGAGCAGCCCAATAGTCTTTTTTTTTAAACCGCTCAGCAAGCTGGAAGTGTTGTCTCTCTCTGGAAGGAGGCTGGAGAGCACACAGCCCTGACCTCTGTGCCTGGAGCAGCCAAGTGATTTGTATATTGGTGAGTTAGTGAACACCTGTATAGTTAGCACCCTAGGGTAGGATTTTTGTTTGTTTAATGCCTGAATGTAAAGGCTGTTTTATTTTGCTGCTACAATAAACGCAGGCGAGACCTGATTTGGACTGTACTTTGGTGTCACTGTCTTGAACTGCATCACAGCACCCCGCTACCACGGTCTCTACTGGGCCAAATCTCCCACACAGTACAATATCCAATATGTGCTTAAAAGATAATGGATCAAGGAGATGCTAAAAGCGGGATGTTTCAACGTGCAAAACAAACCTATGACAGGCGTGAAGTAGTACGCCACAAGAGATTTTATTCTATTGTTAGCCGTGAAGTATGGTGAGATCATCTACATCCAAAGAGCACTTAAAGATGGTCTAGTGATTAGAGCCAAGAAAGATGTACAGAGAAGCATTCACAAACCCCCATACCTAAATATCTATCACATGTTCAGATTCTTTGGTGGTATATGAGTCCTGCACGGGTCTCACATGTATCCCCAAAGGGGGTAGGAATGTGGTCTAGTCCGTTCATCATGCAGTATTGGCCCGGGGTAAGTATCTGAAATGGGCCCAAATCGGGTTTTTTTCTATTCCTCAACTGTGGGATATGACACAGGGCGAACCAGCACATCTGGAGGCAGTAAGCGGAAATCAAAGCTTCCTGGGTTGCAAATGTCATTCTGGAACTCAAATAGAACAAATATAAGTAAAAAAGGTCCCAAATGGGAGGGGAAGGGGGCACCCACAACATGTGTGAAAAACCAGAATGGCCAATAGAGAAAAGACTGGGATAAAGCAAGTGGATGAAAGAGCTAAAATGTGGAGCTGGTGAGGGTAAGGCACAGTGTGCAATGTGAAGAAGAGGGTGTGGTATAACCAACCCAGAGGAGAAGGGGGATCAGGAAAAAAAGACCACAGATAGGAGATCCCAAATGTGCAAAAAGTGCAAAATAAAAATAAACAAAGAAGTGTATACTTACCACATGGTCCTAGTGTCCATCAATGAGATACAAAATTGAACAACGATCTCATGTGTGTCCTTGGATCCCGTTACTCCCGGGAACCTAAGAAAAGTTTTTTTATACAGAAATAAAAAAAACAGAAAGTACAAAACAATTCCAGTAGAGCGGAGATGTAAGCCCAATGAAATGCAACCCTAAGGAAGAGGAGAGACCATGTGACATGTTTAATTTTGTACTTGGAAGTTGGAAACATTTCCAAATGCAGTATGATTGACAAAAAACATGATTGTCCCATTTGCATGTATGACTTTCACTATGCAGTCTAAATTATTCTTTGGGTCAGTATAATTGCATATATAAAATGCAAATAACCCAGCTCCACGAACATTCCGGTTGTAGATAAAAATGTGATATTTTCTTTATTGAAGTACAAAAAGGAGGTATACAGCCAAGCAGAGGAAAACACATATAGAGCCACGGCTATGGTCTACGCGTTTTGGAAAACTCTTTAATCATGACCTGATTGGGCATGTGAGCAGGTGTGAATAAATCCCAACTACCTGCAGTCACATAAACTGTTAAATTTACATAGGAAACATATACATATAAAATCTAATACAAATAGTGTTACACATGTATAAAAATGGGATAACCACAACTATGGAATAGCAAAGAAAAAAAGGATAATCAATAAGTTTTTAGATTTTATATATCATGTCTTGCCTTTTATTTAGTCCTTGGGGCACTCTTGTGGGTAGAGAAAAAATCCAAAAACTCTCTCTGTTTAACAGTTTGCGCCTATGGTCACCACCTCTGATAGGTTTGAATACTTTTTCTATGGCAGTCACAGAGAAATTTGTACAATTACCTGCATGAGCTGTTTGGAAGTGTTTGGACGCCATAGATAAGTTTAATGCCTGTTTATTTTTCACATCTGATAAATGTCGCCTGATTCTTATTTTTAAGGCACCTGTAGTGCACCCCACATATTGAACCTGGCACTCCTTACATGTGATACAATGTACCACTTATGTTGTGTTACAGTTTATAAAGCTTTTTATTTTGAAAGATTGATGTGTGACTGCAGAGGTTACTTTGTCTGTGGAGTGCACATATTTGCAGCACGTGCAGATGTTACGGCCGCACTTGAAAAATCCCTTGGTGTGTAACCAGTGTAACCAATAAACTAGGTGAAAGTATTTGTCCTAATGTGGGTGCTTTTTTAGAAACAAAATGAAAGCATTCAGATATTATGCCAGAGAGATTATCATCGCAAGACAGCAGTGGTAAGTGTTTTTTATGATTTTTTTTATTTCTTCATATTGTTGACTATATGTTAAAAGTGATAGATGGTTTAGTGTTCGTCTTTTTTCTATTTTTGTTGTCATCCATTTTGATTGGTGTTTCTTTGGGAATGTCGCTAGTAATGTGAATTGCTCTTTTAAGCATCCAGTTTGGATAGTTTGGATAGTTTTGTTGTTTTAATTTATCACATGCTTTTTTTTATTCCAGTGAAAAACGTGTTGGGTCTGTACAGTTCCGTTTGGTGCGGATTAGTTCTCCGACTGGGAGATTTTTTATTACATGTTTTGGGTGACAAGATGATGCTTGTAAAATTGAATTCGTGGCTGTGGGTTTTACAAAAGGAGATATGCATATTTTAACCTTGGCCTCCAGTGTGATGTCCAAAAAGTTAATAATTCTAGGATCCATGTGAAAAGTAAATTTTAAATTAAACTGGTTTTGATTGATGTATGAAACGAATTCCGTAGCTTCATAATCCGTCCCCCCCCACACCAGTAGTAGGTCTATATAACGACCGTACCACCTAATGTGGGGGAGAAACGGATTGGCGTCACTAAACAAAAATCTATCTTCCCAAACAGCCATGTAAATATTGGCTAGCGATGGGGAGCATTTGCCCCCCATCGCCGCACCGCATTGCTGCATATAGAAATTATTGTCAAATGAAAAATAATTATTTTTTAACAAAAATTCAACTGACAGAACAAGAAATTCTTACACTGGATCTGAGTATTGACTGTATTTCTGTAAAAAATATGTAAGACATTCTAATGCAATATGATGTACCAGAGACGGATAAAGGCTTACTACATCACATGAAAGCCAAAGAAAAATTTCTTGCCAGGGAAAAGAATCCAGCAATGAAATAGTGTGCTTTGTATCCTTTAGATAACCAGGAAAGGCTACCATTAGTGGTTGCAAGTGGAAATCCACCCATTTCCCAAGACGCTCTGTCATTGACCCAATTCCTGCCACAATAGGGTGTAAAGGAGGTGGGAATATATTTTTATGCATCTAGGGGAATGAGTGGAAAATGGGAACCACTGGAAAGTCAACAGTAATTAGCAATGCATTCTGAGATAGCACCCAAAGTGACTCCTAGGTTAAGCAACTTTTTAAAAGTAAACTGCAATTCTATTGTGGGATTAGTTTTTAATGCCCTATAAGTCGATGTGTCCCACAAAATTTGTAGATTTAGTTGTTTATATAGTTTTGCATTCATTAATACTATATTTCCCCCCTTGTCTGCTTGTCTGACAAGCAGGTCTTTGTTAAATTGTAGTTTTTTAATGGCTTTCTTTTGTGCAGATGTTAGATTGTTATGTTTCTCATTACCATTAGCTACTTTTCTGTGTAATTCAATAAAGTCTTTTTCAACCTTCTCTTGAAATACATCGAGAAAAGATGGACGGGACTGTATAGGATCGTATAAGGGATTAGACATTATAGTATAATTGCATAGATACCAAATTCATAAAGCTTTTATTATTCCTCCAGCAGTGACTACAGATCATGATATGACAGCCAAGGGATTGTTGGTAAGTGTCCTAGCTAAGCCAGTAATGGATATTGTTTGAATAATGAAAAGTTATACAAATTTCCAATATACTTTCTGTATCAATTTCTCATGGTTTTCTAGATCTCTGCTTGCTGTCCTGTTATAGAAAGATTATGTTTGTTTCCAGTGGACAGAAAACTGTGGGGAATTGATACAGAAAGTGTATTGGGAAATTGTATAATTCTTCATCATAGAAACAGTAATATCAATTTGCTGAAGTGAAAATACCCCTTTAAGTCAAGCAACACTTTCATGGTTAACACCTGCAATTGGTGTATGTACCAATTGCTGGTGATAGCTGGTGATTAAGTAAACACCTGTTTTGTATGGAGATGGCTCAGCCTACTGCATCATTAAGGGGTTAAATAAAGCAGTTGCTTAGTTTCTTTTTCTGTACCTTTTCCTGTAAGGAGCTGTGTGTTTGAAAGCCTTCTTAGGTCCATCCACTTCAGAAACATAAGACATGAGACCAATCATTAACTCTTTCCATACCTAGAGAATATTTCCCTTGATGATTAAGCTCTCTAAGGAGATAAGACTATCTGAAAAGACTTAAGTCATTACAAACATTATCAGGTCATTTATCCCACAGCTGTCAGTGGAGTACAGCGACAGAAAGCTCATTTACACACACTGCTTAAACAAGGAAGAAAGGCAGAGGAAAAAGGAGGACACAAGAACACAATTCTTTAATAAAGTATAACTAAGTTTACTATTATCATCTGCACTATTGATTTCTGAAGTTTTTCCAAACATTTACTTGCAATTAAAGTAAATCTATCATCTGGAAACTACTTACCCAAGTAGCTCCAGTAGCAGATTCCATAGTGCACCTTCATGCTTTATCTGTTGTTTATTATTTACAGTTCTACTGCAAGCTCCAGGGATATGGCTGTAACATGCCCTGGAGGACTGGAGCGGCAGCCTATTGTGTGTCCACAATGTCCTCTGATACAGCACAGGTGCAGAGTATCCATGAAGTGCAACATAAGCCATTAACTATGTACTTCAGAAGGCAATGGGGACATGCAAGGAGACATGTCAACATATAACTTTGGCGACAACCCTGTAGCAGTTGCAGTTAATCTGCATGTTTTAACCGGTTAAGGACCGGGCCCTTTCCCGTTTTTTCATTTCCATTTTTCACTCCCCACCTTCAAAAATCTATAACTTTTTTATTTTTACACGTAAAAAGCTATGTGACGGCTCGTTTTTTGCATAACAAATTTCACTTCATAGTGATCGCATTGAATATTCCATGCCATGTACTGGGAAGTGGGAAAAAAATTCCAAATGCAGTGTAAATGGTGAAAAAACGCATTTGTGTCGTATTCTTGTGGGCTTGGATATTACAGCTTTCACTTCACGCCACAAATGACACATCTAATTTATTCTTTGGGTCAGTACGATTACAGGGATACCAAATTTGTATAGGTTTTATAATGTTTTCATACATTTACAAAAATTAAAACCTCATGAACAAAATTTTTTTTTTATTTTGCCGTCTTCTTGTGCTTATAACTTTTCCATACGTCTTGTATGGAGTTGAGGGTGGTGTCATCTTTTGCGACTTTTGATGATGTTTTCAATGATATTATTTTTAGGACTGTACGACCTTTTGATCACTTTTTATAGAATTTTAATTTTTTTTTTAAATGGCAAAAAAGTTCCAGTTTTGACTTTGGACGCGATTTTCCGTTACGGGATTAAATGCAGTGAAAAACCGTTATTATATTTTGATAGATCAGGCATTTTCGGACGCGGCAATACCTAATGTGTTTATGATTTTTACTGTTTATTTATATTTATATCAGTTCTAGGGAAAGGGGGGTGATTTGAATGTTTAGGTTTTTTTATTATTTTTTTTATTTTTACTATTTTTCAGACTCCCTAGGGTACTTTAACCCTAGGTTGTCTGATCGATCCTACCATATACTGCCATACTACAGTATGGCAGTATATGGGGATTTTACTCCTCATACATTACAATGTGCTGATAGCACATTGTAATGAATGGGTTAACCCGAAGTAGCTTCGGGTCTTCGTGAGACCCAAAGCTACCATGGCAACGGATCGCCGCTCCCCGATGGCGTCACGGGGAGCGGCGATCCTCGGAAAGATGGCGGCACCCATGCGCCGCCATCAGTTTGAAGCCGCCGGCAGCTTTGCCGGTGGCGATCAGCAAGAAAACACCCGCGATCGGTGCCGGCGCCAATCGCGGGTGTTACCGGTAAGCCTTTGCTGCAATATGCAGCAGAGACTTACCGGCTATGGAGAGGGCTCGGCGGGCGGTCGCGAACCGGTTAAAGAGTGTTGTTTACACAATGGATACAGCTTTGCGGAGCCCTGGAGAATCTGCAAGGCAAAGCACTTGAAATTTAGCTCTTGGGGGGCCTCCCAATATTCTTGACAAGCATTAAGATAATTTTACCTCGCCTGGAGTCCACCTGTGATAAATTCAGCGGTTTCACTTGGACATGATTTGAAAGCAACCCATGAGAAAGAAAGAACTGCCAGTTGGCAAAAGATATAAAGATGAATACCCCGAGAAACCTTAATGCATTGAAACTGCACATGGCACAAATTACTATCCTGTCATAAACGGTTAAATCTTGTTTCCATTGTGTGTTTTCCTGCCCAAAGACTGGTCAAAACTGTGTTGAGAAGAACTAAATCCACTGACAAAGCCAGCATCAGGGCAATGCTGAAATGACTACCTTCAGGGACATGGTAACAGTGCACAACCACCACTCTATTTGGATGTGTCATAAATGCAGTCAACTAAGTAGGTGTGGACACCTTAGGCAAAAGTATAAATCATATAATTTTAAAGAATTACCCTCCTCTACCATTATCTTCAACATGCTACTGCATCATGGGGTCACCCCACCTCATATCAAAAGCAAAGAACTACTCCAAGATACTGTCCGAGTCCTCAGGATTATGTATCTGCAGGAGAAAAGCCTCTATTACATATAATAACGAAGTCAAGATAAATCAAATGCTTTAAATATACATAATTGCTTAACCAGTGCTGCAAGTGGACATCCCAGCACACGTTTCGTCCACACTTCTTCAGGTGATACTACCATGAGTTGAGATCTTGAATCAACGTTCCTTTTTATTTAGAATAGGTCAAGAAAGGCAGAAAAAAGTATGGGCCACATGTATCACTCGTTTTTTCTGTTGTTTTTGCGCCTTTTCATTCAGGCGCACCGTTTTTGCGTCATTTTTGCGATTAAAGGCCAAACTAGCCGCGCAGCAAAAATAACCAGCTTTCCCTCATCTATCCAGATGTTTTTCTGCGCCTTTCATTTAGGCGCAAAAACGGGCGCAAAAACACTCCAGCCCGAAGGTGGCGTTATCTGAGAAGAAAGCACTGAGCCCCTTTGCAGAACAGCTCATTTCTAGCAGCAAAGCTCAGCCAGACACTGGAACATATAATAGATACATTAGATACACTGCAGACAGGAGCTGCAGTTCATCACCTTCTATTTACAAAACATTCTGCAAAACGCTGAGCTCAAAGCAAGAGAGAAGAGACCTTTTCAGAAGTTTGCAGATACTACAAACAAGTGTCCCCCATGTAATTCTGCACAGTGTCTGAGGGTGATATTGTGCAGAATTACAGGGGTGCAGCAGGAGACCAGCACTGGGGGATCCCCTCCAGGAGAAGCCCCTGCTGAGGTCACTGGGTGCAGGGTGTCACACACCTGGGTGTTGCTGTGAGTGTTATCTTCATTCTGGGCTGTGGGAGAAGCAGAGAGGAGCTTGTAGCAGGATCACATGTAAGTGCCCGAATCTAACATTGCGCCTATACTGTGTTAAAGTAAAGTGATTAATAAGAGGCAGAAAATATACATATCACAGATGGTTGTAGCTTGTGATAATTCTGGCAAAACAGTGCGCCAGAATTTAGGCGCAACTACTACACTTAGGCGCACTAAAGTGATAAATGTGGCCCTATGTTTGCTACAAGGGGGTCACAGATTATTTTTTATCATGTCTACAAATAGAACATCAATAGCAGTGAGATGGGATATTTGAGATTAAAATATTGTCATAACTGTTGCAGGTTTATCTCCTTACTGACCTCCCATTGATTTTAGACACTGGTCCGGAGTCTTCAGTTTGCTTCTGCTCCCATGCTAGTCAGTCTATTATCTCCCGTCTACACTCCACACTGCTTTGCGCTGAAGTACCATGATGCAGAGAGGAGGAAGCCAGACCCTGTACAGCTCTAATCAACATCAGCCCTCACAGAAAGTCATTTCCCCCTCTAATTCTTATAGATGCCCCAGTTACTGTGGAAAACTTTTAAAAGAAAAAAAAAATGTAAAAATTAAAAAAAAAAGAAACTGTGAAAATGTCCCCCGGGGTCTTTAATGACCTAATATAAAGTAAAAACACACACACAAAACAAATATTACTAAATATTCGGAAAAATACATTTACATTTCCTAATATAATTTTTTTTTTAAATCCCTCACTACACTACAAAAAACATTGCCATAGTCGCCCCATTTTTCCGAGACTATACATATTGCATATGAAAACGACCAAAACAAAATAAGGAATTTATTAATAATTCAAATTGATTTATTTTGAAAAGTAAAAAAAATTATACTAAATAATACAAAAAAGCCTCTTTTTCCACTTTTAACCCCAAATAAAAATAAAAAATATTTAACCTTTTATAATGTATCACACAAAAAAAAAGAAGTTACGGCCCTCAAACTGCCACGTACTTAAAAATTCCCTCGTCATTAAAGCCTTTTCAGGCCACGTCATTAAGGGGTTAAGTTCTACAGTTTGAGTTCTGGCTGAGCACCACACTCAGTTGTTTGCTTTGCAGAAGGCTGAATAATTAACATCTCTTTATCTCTTGAGCAAGGGATTTGTCACATGGGCTTGTGGTGGGATGGATGGCCGAACCAATCGGCTGCTAGAGCCACATCCAAGCACTCCATTTAAACTTAGCTGCAATGTAATGCAGTGCCTGGAGACAAGTTTGTTTGCTGTCATACTGACCTTTGCTTCTACCTTTTGACTGCTCTATTGCCTAATGATTTTTATTTCGCTAATTCAATCCTTACCCAAAAAAACATCATAATTAAGTTGTACAGGATAAACACAAATATATTGCCGAAATAAAATCACAACCAGTATACAGTGATTCCACATTGTCTATATCCAACATCATCTAAGAGACCATTCAAAGACATAGTAATCTAGGGACTATCACTGCACCCTCAAAGAAATTTCTGACCAAACAGAACCCCATCATTCTGGTATTATACACACTTCCAAAAATCCATAAAAACCTGACCAATCCCCCTGGACGTCCCATAGTTGCATCAACAGACTCAGTACTGTCACCTCTATCCATTTTTCTTGAGAAATGGCTCATTAAATCAGCCATGGTGTCTATCCATCAAATTAAATCATTTCTACTAGACACAAGCACTTTTCTGCAACTTATTCAAAACCTTCTGAGAGCAACTACCATTTTAGCGACATTTGATGTAAATAGTGGGTACAATTCAGTTGAATACCAAAAGATTCAGATTACTTCAGAACACCCAATATACAGAACAAAAAGTGAATCTACTCATGGAACTCCTTGAGATAGTACTGACAAAAAATGACTTCCTATTACAGGACATCTTTTACATACAACGTATGATCTACCCAAACCAATTATTCACAGACCACTGTAAGATATGGAAACAATACATAGATGATATTTTTTGTGTATGGGGGGGGGCACAGAATCCCTAGAGGATTTTTTTCTTTTCCTCAATTCCAATTGGACTGAACTCCAGTTTACTATGCATTACAGCACAGAGGAGATCAGCTTTCTCAACACCATGGTCAAAAAGGACACCACCGGTCTCATCTGGACTGACCTTTATACAAAAGCAGCAGATAGGAACAATTTCCTGCACTAAACGAGCTGTCACCCTCCATCAATAAAGAACTCTCTTCCAATTTCGCAATTCCAACGTGTAAAACGCAATCGTAAGTAAGACAGACCATCTTACACAACATCTCAACAATATGCAAAAAAGATTCAAAGACAGAGTCTACCCAAATAACCTTAAACAAAGTAGAACCTGCTCTCCCAGACCTAAAATATCTGGACCCAAACCACCCCAAATACCATTTCTACACCAGTTCCATCCATTCATATATTCACAAATCCATTAGGAAACATTGGCCCCTACTAAAAGAAGGCCATCCAGGGATCCAAGAATTCCAAAACCCATTCCTCCCATGTTTCAAGAGACCTCCAAACCTCAAGGACAGATTTGGGAGGGCAGACATGGGTTCAGACACTTGGTCCCCAGACAGACTTTCCTCAATACAAGAAAACAAGGCATTCCCATGTCTACATTGTGCCCAACGTCCAAAAAGGAGACTCCTTTACACATCCACACACTGGCAAAAGATACCAAATTAAAGGTTACCACACATGTGACTCCACATACGTGATTTACCTCATAAAAGGCCCCTCTGGCCTAGTCTATGTTGGGGAAACAACAATACATGTGTGCGATCATATATCGAAACACAAGTCCATCATACGGATATATAATCTCCTGTTACCAGTTCCTGTCCACTTTGCCAAAGCTGGTCATTCAGTCAATCAGCTGAAATTTCAAGTGATTGACAGAGGACATTCAAAGATGTGGGGGTGACCGTGTCACACTACTAAAGAAGAAATAATCTTTTTGGATTCATACTCTACAGACGCTGACTCTGGAGGGGATGATACAATAACATCCTAAGCTTTACATGAACTCAGTTACCCTTCACTTGATCAATACAATCTCCATTTCCATTGTATATATGTATATAGATATATTAACATTATGTTGAAATTTGTAAGTCTTGATATTTCTAACCTACTACATGTTTCCCCCTGCAGAAATGCTAGCAAGAATTTGTCGGTGGGCCATAGATGGGTAATATACATAACGTCTTAGATACAAATGTTTCTGACGTGTTGATATGTTTCCATTCCCAAATATGTCATTTCCAGTTTTTACTGGTCCCCCAACATTCACAATTGTATTTTATGACCTTATACACATTTTATAAGTTATTTTGAAGATTAGACACAAATTATGAATGAGGGACTAGGTTTATCAGCATGTATATTCCTCTTACGGTGATCCAGGAAGTAAGTGACAAGCTATGTGTTCCACAGAATGCTTGAGACTTCCGGTCACATATCCGGACCAAATTGGATATAGCTTAGAAGCTATGTCAATGTCTCACACTGAGACCAGAACACAGCTGACACTCAACCAAGGTCCGATACTGCTTCTATCTCTCAAGTTTAGGAGTGGTTTTCAGTACAATCCAGTGAGTTTCCTTTTATGTGAATAAGTAGGGATTATTGTTATGTCTACAATGGACCAACACCATTGGAATGCCATATGAGACCCATATCTATATGCATTTGATCTATAACAGGTCCCCACTCTATGGTTTGTTTACTATCAGTATTGAAACATTGCCCACTTATCTCCTAAAAGTGGATGGTCATAATCATACGTACATGTATTTATATTCCAGATTCCTCCAAGTGTGATACAGCGATACAACCCTGCACAATGTTACCACTGTATAACTTGAGATGCCTACAGAGAAGCCCTTCATCATGTATAGATACGGTGTTTATGTATTTTCTATTTTCCATATATTGTGTAGAATCTGACATCATTAATTCTTGCCTACATATATTTTCTGTGCATCTGTTAATGATATTGATAGCATTCATAACAAATCCATATGCTGGTATGGAGCCTATAATCAACCAGATGAGGAATCTATACCAATTAGTACAGGACTGGGTTAATGAGCACAGCTTCACAGCTCTGATTGTGAAAGAACCTAAAGTAAAGATGCCTGCTCTTTCAGTGGGGATAGAAAGCTTCTCTTTTCTTTTAGATTCCACTACACCAAGTTTCCAGTAGAGGATTATTTCACCGAATTCAGAAAGTGGCATTTCCATCTAGTTGGAATGACCATGCTCTCATGGTAACACAATTTTGCTGTCCACGTCGTGTCATCCGAGACACGTCGTGGACAACATTCCTTTCGGTGAAATAACCCGTATCCGTAGAAATAGTTCCACAGATGTTATATTCAACCAACATCTGATGGACTGGGAACAGAGACTTAGGCAAAGGGGGTATAAGCCAAAAAGCTTGTCCTCGGCGAAAAACAGAATCAGCAAAACACAGAGGTCCACCCTTTTAAAAGATAAACAGCATAATAACATACAAGGGCGGGATAAAAATCCCATATCGTTTATCACTACCTATAGTAACCAGTTCCACCAAGTCAAAAAAGTGGTTACCAAATACCTGCCTATTTTGGAACAGGACAACGATTTAAAAATGTGCCTCAAACAGGGAGTAAGGTTTATTTCTAAGAAAGCACCAACTATTGGGTCATGGTGTTACCGAGCCTTTTTACTTACAATGAAAAAAATGCAAACAAGTACTCCTGGCTGCATCACTTGGGAAACCATAAATGTGGTCACACACGTTGTCTAACATGTGGTTTCATTCTTACAGTAAACACTTTCTCATCATGCACGACCAATATAACCTATGAGATCCAATCATTTATTAATTGTAACACCTCCTACGTGGTGTATCTCATTATATGCACCTCCTGTAACAAGCAATATGTAGGATGCACAACAAATCCACTTAAAGTAAGAATCAGAAAACATCTTTCAGATATCAGGAATACTAACCTAACTAATATCTCTGCAGCCTCCAAACATTTTCGGGAAACCCATCAGGGGGACACGAGCCATTTCAAATGGATAGGAATAGAAAAAGTGAAAAAACCTACTAGGGGTGGCGACTATAAAAAGAAACTAATGAATAGGGAAACCTATTGGATGTTTGTGTTAAAAACCACACAACCGTTGGGATTGAATCTAAGACAAGATTTAATCCTATGTTATTAAGGGCTTTTTCTAGCCATATAACTTAGAAGTTGTTGATATCCAGTGTTCGATATAAGATATCCGCGATTCCATATACATACTATCTAGGGATTACTATGGTTTAACTATGTATCACTAGACATGAATACCGCACTATATTAATCGACTTCATATAGTCACAATTAGACATGGGTCCCTAACCAGTCTCTCTCTTTTTTGAATACCCTAAACCAATAGGTCCAAATTTAATGTTAGAAAGGCTCTTCCCCTTGCTTTATCCCTAACTATAAATTTTTACATATAGAACGACGGGCAGTAACCTTGTTGGAGTTTAAAATAATGAACTGTATTCTGTCACATATGATATTTGAACATATCTGCATTGTTTCGTCCTTTTCCAATATATCCTGTTCAGGTTGCTTTTAGTAATGTAATTACGCTTTTAGCTCACTGCGTTTTTCTCTGCTGGAAGGTGGGGCTGTCCCGATCATGGGTCCGGTCATGTGACCGCTTAGTCTGATCACGTGGCTCGAACACGTGTTTGTGACGTCACACGCCATAGAGGAAGCGCGGTGTTTAAATAGAGGTAAGAATCTACTGTGTTTGTATCCATGACTAAGCTCATCTGAGCGAAACGCGTTGGATTTACCCTGTGTTTCCATTGTGTTGTGCACTCTGCCACTACTTATGCTTTTAAAGAGGTATGAATAAAGAAACCACTATTTTTACTGCTACACTCTTCTGAAGCGCTGGTCTTTTCTACAAATGTGCAAATGTGGTACCAATATACAAAAAAGGATCAAAAAGCGATCCTGGAAACTACAGACCTGTGAGTCTAACTTCTGTGGTGGGGAAAATATTTGAGGGGTTTGTTAGAGATGCTGTCCTCGAGTATCTCACTGTGCACAACCTTATAACCCAGCGTCAGCATGGGTTTATGAGAGATTGGTCCTGTCAGACTAATCTGATTGGTTTCTACGAGGAGGTAAGTTCAAGACTGGATCTGGGGGACGCTGTGGATGTTGTATATCTGGACTTTTCAAAGGCATTTGACACCGTGCCACATAAAAGGTTGGTATGTAAAATGAGACTGCTGGGAATAGGAGAAAATCTGTGTATTTGGGTAAGTAATTGGCTTAGTGATAGAAAACAAAGGTTCTTTACTGTAAGAGCAGTGAGACTATGGAACTCTCTGCCGCAGGAGGTTGTTATGGTGGACTCTATGTACATGTTCAAGAGAGGCCTGGATGCCTTTCTGGAGAGAAAAAATATCACGGGTTATGGGGATAAAACATTTATTTAATTCTTAAAGGTTAGACTTGATGGACTTGCGTCTTTTTCCAGCTTTATATACTATGATACTATCTTGAGTGTCCTTAACCAATGATATCTTTTATCTTTTTGTAAAGCAAGCTGGAAGCTGATTGTAATGTGCTGCAGTGGCAAGGCACTCTAGTGTTTTTTTAGGTTTGCCAATTATCACACTAAATACAAGTTTTTGAGTGGTGGCAATGGCTCTTACTAACCAGGAGGAGATTTTATTTCCACTGGTTCCCTGAAACTGTTGAGGATTTCAAAAGTCAAAAAGACTGTTCTATTCTTTTGCTCCAGTCTTTATACAACCAGACCTTGGTAAACATTTTTATTGTAGAGGTTGACAATTGTTATTGACAAAAATACAGCATTTCACAGATATAAGTCCAACCTATCTCTATCAGTCCTGGTGTACACAATTTTGGTTGCTCCTAGACCTGACCCTAGATCTTCTGTGTTTAGGGTCAGGAGACATCTTGCTTTTCTGTCTGATGCTGCACTGAGCTTCTCTCTGCTTTCTGCCTCTTGCATTCCAGGACAATCTCACACAGACACACACTCACTTCCTGCTGGCAGTTGAGGAGAGTAAAGCTACAGACAGTAAAGATCTTTATCCGAGGGAGGCACAGCAGATCTGATAGTGTTAAAGGCAAGATATAGCAGAGCTGTGTATGTTATGGCTGCGATAGTAGTCATGTGTAATATGCATCTCATGGATGTCATCATCTCTCATCGCTGATCTAATTGAATGTTCAGAAGCTAAATGAAACTGTATATAAACATGTAACGTGTTAATCTAACCACATTGTCAGCATGAAGTGTGTGCTTAGTGAAGTGATAAGAGCTAAAACAGCAGTAAATCTTTATTGATCTTTATTGTGTAAACATTTCAGTGGGAATTACAATTTGAGAACTTTCTTGGGCAAACCCCTTTAAGGTCTGCTTTTCTAATAATTATAATTATTGTAAACATTTATCTTGTAAATTCTCAATTATGATGTTGGTAAAAGAGTGCTCAAAATGGTGTCTGGACTAAGCACATCTTAACATTTAGGAAATGCTAAACAACTAGATCTTCACAAGGGACAATTTTATTGTCACATATCGTCCTGGCTCTAATACTGTGAAGGCATATACCTTGTCCTGCCGACCCAGCAATGTTCAAAATCCTGAGCCTTGTATGGGTTATTACACCTGATTTGGCTACAGTTATACAAAACAACCAACTTCTTTCTCCTGACAATCTCCCTTTGGACAAATTGTTTAGACTTATTCAATACCATCTTAAGGTTTTGGAGGAATGGTTCTGTCCTCAGAGGTCATCCAGGAATAACTGGTACTCCTAAATCGGTTTCCAGGTTATTCTGGTCACCTAAATGATCACAAGACCATAATTTTTTTTACAGGAATTGATGTTTGTGCTACATTCAAGATCCCCAGGAAACCTCCTGGGGGCAACTTTGTTCCTAACCTGTTCCATCTTAACCATTGACATTGACACATTTGTCCGGAGTGATTGTATTTTCCCAAAGATAATCCATAATTGTGACACTTGATTAGCCAACTAGTAAATATCTATGGGTAGAGTAGAAGAGCTTCCACATTCTTGAAATAAATTGCCATTATAGTGCCAGATGCAGATGAGGATTTTCTAAACAGCAGTTTAGAATTCAAGGGATTATGTGTCATGTGCTTTTTTACAGTGTATGTCCAGGTTGTACTCTTTAAAGGATTCTTGTAAGTGGTATTAAGGACCAATAGAATAGACAAATGTAGCCCAGTAAATGGTGGTGGGCAGCAAAAGGTAGAAAGCAGGATGAAACATGCAAAGATGATACCAAAGCCCAGAACAAACCAAATATGAAAGTGCAAAACCAGTACTGCAAGAACGACAATCTAGGAGGAAAGTATACTGGCAGTATCATATTTTCATAGATTGACTGGTGTTCTTATAGTATTCACAACTTCACAAGTTAGAGATTTTCTGCCAAATTATATGACATTAAAAGGTTATTTGACACCTTTTAGTTTCATTTACATACTTCAGTTATAAATTCTACATACTACCATGACAAAAACAAATCATCACAGTGATAATTTGTTCAGAAAGAGGTTTTTGGCAGAACATCCCTGTTTACACGATGTGTAAGATGTGCTACAGACAAACGATGACTAGTCCATAGAAAAGATGCGATTTGCCAAAAAATTTGCTTATTTGACAGATGGTCATGGACATGTTTATACAGGACCATGATCAGGAACAAACATTCCTTTGAGCGCTTCTTTTACTGATTATAACATTCCCTATGATGCCCCTTACAAGGTTACATTCTTAGCAAGATTTTTAGCTAGCACAAATCTGCTTCTTCTTTAATGTGCATGAGAATAATCCTAAATAAAATAGTAGATCACATAACTGTTGTGTGTGGCTGCGTATATTTTATGTATAATGCAATAGATCCTCCCTACTGCTAAGCCAAAACTTTCTCAGAGAATGTAATTACAGAAACAGCACGAGGCAATCAACTGGCAGCAGTCATCAGACGTGCAGAAAGTCGACATGGCTTGCAGGCAGAGCAGAGAGGACCAAAAGATAACTACAAATGTCTAAAAAGGTTTACTGACTCCAACATGAACTTTGTTGTTACATGGTTAACTCTTTTATAGAACCTGAATGGTCTATGTAGTTTCAACAGAATTTGTCTATATACAATAGTACAGGAAAAAATAAGCAAATAAGTTTCCATGATCCCAGGAAAAAATGAGAAACTTTGTGCTATTTGTTCCTTTGTTCTTCATTATCTTTCATTCAACTCACTGAAGTCTCTGCTAAATCTGTCTTGGATTCCTAGGATGAACTATCAGCTCAGATAATGAATTACAAATTGGAGAGGGGAAGAAAGGGCAAGTATATATATTAACACTTTGCTATATTAACACTTTGGCTAGCTCCTTCCATTGTTCTGCTTAATGTTGGAGCAGAACAACAGTAATAATAATTAAACTAATGGACGGGTGAAATAAAGAACATCAATGTTGCCCAAATGACCCAATGACTATAACAGGGTCTGCATGGCTTCTGTTGTACTGTCTTCATTTACTGGATTAAAAATTATTGCATGCAAGACTTTTTAATAATCATTGTCTAAGTCTCTACTGCAGATGTAAAGATAGTCGAAGGCAAGAAAACCAGACATTAAGAATATCAACCACTGCAGTACAGGCTCAAAAACAGTTAGGAGAGTACCATACAACATTAGTATGTTCTTGGGGCTTTTAAACAAGGACTTCCCTATTTGTTTCAATTTTGTGTAAGTGTGGAGCACAAATCCACTTACCATTTATTAACAAAGGACAGAAGTATTCTATCTGTGTAATCCATTTTGATCAAGGATCTGAACCCACTGGAGACTCCAGACGAGAAGGCAACAAAGTATTAAGTAACAATGGGTAGAAGGGAAGAGTTCCACAACCTGAGGAAATTTGTAGTAATAGTTTGTAACATCTATGTCTCCATCATCTTGTGTCTTTCTTGAACACTGTCAGTGTGAACACGGGTTTACGCTTGGTGTTTGTTTGGATTGATTAGCACCACATCCATAACTCTCCCTTAGCTTGGTTCTGGTTCATCAATCCTGACTTTTTTGCTTAGATTTTCACTACTCTCTGCTCTAGTTATTTTGTACTGTTTGTTCTCTTGGTTGTGACCTGGCTTTGCTGACTTTTCTTTTTTGTTTGAATTGTCTTTTCCTTGTGTTTTTTTATAAGGAGGGAACGTCTCCTATTTAGGAAATTTTGTGTTAGGGTGCATTGGCTTTGTCTACTGTTGTATTTGGTTCCCAAAGCTTTATAAGGGCTGGCAAGAGAATGCTGGCAAGAAGATGCTTTTCGTTTACATCTCAATGGGGGGTCCTGCAAAGAATTTAGTAGGACCAGTTGGGACAACTTTAACTCACACTAGTCAGCTCAAACTTCTCCCACCTGGTTGGTGACCGGCCAGCCGCACTCGGAATACCAAAGGCAAAGGAACCAGCAAGCAGAGAAAATGAAAAAACTCCAGCGCAGGTACCTAGGTGTTCTAAAATCCAATTCTTTATTTGTGATACAGCATAACGTTACATCGGCTAGAACACAGAGTTACGATCAACACGTTTGGGCTGAGTGCCTTAGTCCTCATCTAACATGACTTTCTCTCTAGACACATTTAAAGGGAACCTGTCACCGCTGTTTAAAAAAAATGAAACTAAGACAGGTTCCCATAGAGCCCTTTAGTACTAAGGGCACCCATTTATCAACTAACAATGGTGATGCATAGAAAAGCCAAAAAAATCACATTTTATTCTGTACCTAGTATCCAGGGAGAACCCGGCGAGTCCAGGTAGGCGGATCACCGCGGCTCGAGTCCTCGCCCCCCTCTGTGCACATAAGCCAGCGCACATCTCCTGTATGATTTTTCCTGCGTCGCACAGCCGAGTTCACACGCACGCGCACTGGTTGCTCTCAGCTGTCATTGCTTATCAGCGTGCAGGAAGCCAGGGGGCCGCGTGACGTAGGAGAGATAGAGGCGTGGTCTGGCTGATGCGCACAAAGGAGGGCGAGGACTCGAGCCATGGTGATCCGTCCACTTGGACTCGCTGGGTTCTCCATGGTTACCAGGTACAGAATAAAATGTGATTTTTTTGACTTTTCTATGCATTGCCAGTGTTAGTTGATAAATGGGTGCCCTGGGACTAAAGGGCTCTATGGGAACCTGTCTTAGTTTTATTTTTTTGAAACAGTGGTGACAGGTTCCCTTTAAGTAAAACTCCCAATCATTCTCACATAGTTTTGGTGGGAAGATAAAAAAATACTAAAAAGGTTATTCCTTAAAAGACCATGACCGTTGCTTGCTTAACATAGGTAGAATGATCACTGGGACAAATGTCCTGCTTTATGTTTTTTAAAGATTTTATTTTTCATTTTCCAAAATTACAATAATACAAAATAAGGCACAATCATAAAGTTAGGGTTAGCAGCACAAAGATATCACTATTAGAGAAATACATCAGTAATGCAATAACAAACTCGTATAATGCCTCACAGGAGGTAAACCCCTCCCCAAGGCAGGTTAACACTCAATCACTCTCTCATTCACACCTCACACACAGAGCTATCCCTCCTCCTCTCCTGAAGCAGTCTGAGCGGTCACCCACACATCCCAGATCAAGGAAAACCGGTCTGGAGTACCCCCAGCAGTGTAAGTGAGTTTGTACATTGGAAGTTCTGCATTAATCCGTGAAATCCATTTGGCTAACGTGGGGAGTTTAAGAGGCTTCCAATTTAACAAGGTAACCTTCCACCATAAAACATTAACAGCCGGAACAAAACCCTCTCAAATTTTGCTTGGAGGACGTCTCCTACTAGGCCCAGGAGACACACCCGAGGGGAGCAAACACACTGAAGACCCAGACGCCCATTGATGTAAGAATGAATGCCCACCCAACATCAAATCAACATTGCATGTCTGTAGCTGTTTCACATATAATAACATAGTATCATAGTTTATATGGTTGAAAAAAGACACTTGTTCACCAAGTTCAACCAAGAAAGGGAAGGGATTGGATGAGGAAGGGATTTAGGGGAAACGATTTTATAGAACATAACCATCAATGTTATTTAGGTGTAAAAAAGGCATCTAGATCCTTCTTGAAGCTCTCAGCTGTCCCTGCTGTGACCAGCACCTAAGGCAGGCTATTCCACAGATTGACAGTTCTCGTAATAAAAAAGCCCTGTCGCCTCTGGAGATTAAACCTTGATTTCTCCAGACAGAGACAGTGCCCCCTCGTCTTTTGATTTGATCTAATCTGAAATATCTTACCACCATATTTCTTGTATGGACCTTCCATATATTTATATAAATTAATCATGTCCCATCGTGTTTTTCTCTTTTCCAGACTAAATAAATCAAGTTGTTTTAATCTTTCCTCATATCTGAGACCTACATACCCCTTGTCATTTGTGTGACTCTACTTTGAACTCTCTCAAAGTCCAGGGCATCCATTTTTACCCACCGGTTCCCAGAACTGGACAGCATATTCCAGATGAGGCCGAAAAAAATGCCCTGTATAGTGGTAATATTACATCCCTATCCCGAGAGTCCATACCACTTCTGATACATGACAAGATGGCTTTACTGGCTTTAGAGGCAGCTGATTGACATTGCATGCTGTTAATCAATTTATGATCTACTAGTACCCCCAGGTCATTCTCAACAAGGGACTCTCCCAGATTTACTTACCCAAGGACATATTTTGCCTTTGGATTATTAGCCCCCAGGTGCATAACCTTACACATTTATCCACATTGAACCTCATTTTCCAAGTAGATGATCAAGCACTCCAAGTCACTTTGCAGCCTATGAGCATCCTCCATAGACTGTATTATACTACACAGCTTAGTGTTATCTTCAAAATAGACACAATGGTATAAATTCCTACCTCTATATCATTAATAAATACATTAAATAGTAGTGGGCCAAGCACAGAAATCTGCGGTACACCGCTCAGAACTGGTGACCATTCCAAGTAGAAATCATTGACCACAATTATCTGGATACGATCCTTCAGCCAGTTTTTAATCCAATTGAAAATGATTCTTGCCAAACCACTGGACCTTATTTTACCTATCTATGAGGGGCAGTGTCAAATGCCTTTGCAAATTCCAAGAACACAATATCCACAGTAGTTCCTTCATCCATACATCTGCTCACCTCTTCATATAAGCAGATCAGGTTACTTTGACAACTTCTATTCTTAGTAAACCCATGCTGGATGTCACTTATTATACTATTTGATGTCACATACTTCACTATATAGTATTTTACTAACCCTTCCAATATTTTCCCCACAATGGAAGTTAAGCTTGCAGGCCTGTAATTGCCTGGCGAGGCTCTATAGCCCTTTTTATATATTGGCACCACATTTGCCTTGCACCAGTCACTTGGCACCACACCAGACATTACAGAATCCCTGAAGATTTTAGACAGCGGTACAGCAATAACAGAACTGAGTTCTTTTGGGGTGTAACCCATCTGATCCAGGAGCCTTGTACACATTGATTTGATTGAGCTTAGATTTATATATTTTTTGAATGCCCTCTTTTTATCAGTAATTGCCCTTTTAATTGTAGCTGTAAGCCATGCGGAGTGTAATGCAGCCCGTCTATACCTGTTACCTATTGGAATAAATTTATAAGTATGGACCCAGGATAGATTTGAATTTCTCCCATTTAACATTAGTATCATCACATGACATTATCTGATCCCAGTCTATATCCTGTAGTGCAGCCCTGACTTTCTGGAAATTAGCCATCTTAAAATTTAAAGTTTTCGATTTTCCCACCTGTTTTTGCTTTTTTACAGTTTAAAAGGAAAATAATTATGTTATGATCGCTGTTCCCAAGGGGTTCCCAGACACTGGCATTTTGGACAATCTCCGCATTGTTTGAAATCACAAGGTCCAACAATGTATCACCTCTTGTGGGATCTTCTACAGATGAAGAAGAGCCTTGACCCCAATTTATATTTGGAATGTTAAGGTCTCCCATTATCACTGCTGTCCCCTCCTGTGCAGCCCGCTCCAGGCGATTACAAAGAGACAACTCTATGCGTCCAGCCATCCTAAGGTGCAGAAGCTGACCATGCTCCTGTCAAAGTTGCTGGTACTGCAGTCCCTCCCTTTACAAATCGTGGACTCTGCACCCTTCAGAGAACTAATGGCTTGTGCTGAACCGAGGTGGAGAGTTCCAGCCCAAAATGTTTTTTCCAAAAAGGCAGTGCCAGCCCTTCACAAATATGTAGAACAGAAGGTGGGACAGTCCTTGAGCTTATCGTTTTTTTGCAAGGTGCACAGCAGCGCGGACATGTGGAGCTGTAACTGAAGAAGTGGTGACTACATCTCATGGCCACATGAGTCCGGTGGGGGCTAAACTGGAGGAGGAGGACATTGGAGAACAAGCAGAGTCTGGTGAAATCAGTGGTTTTTCCACTCCGGTGACAAGAAAGGAGGAGCAGGAGCATCCGGAAGAGGTAAAAGACGAGGCAGATGACCCAGAAGCACCGTGGCAGTATACAGTACAGTTGGAGTGTAAAAAGAGTGCACTCTTTGATGTTATAGTGGGATCTTGGCCCTCAGCTCAGTCCTTTCGAGCTGGCACAGACGTTACCTTGTCAGGCTGCGTTCCCACTTCACTCATTTGGTGAAGTCGGCCTCTGTAAGTGCCCATGGAATTGAAGAGTGAAGCGATTCTAATGGCGGCTGCTGTCATGTGCATGTCATACTAAAACCCAGAATTGTTTCAAGACCAAACCACACTCCCTATGCATATTTGAGCATGGCACGTTCTACAACACCATACAGGCTCTCTGAAGCCAGGAAATACCTGTTTTTTAACGTGATTCGTCAGGATTCGATTTGAAAGCAGTATAAATCTATATTTAGTAAGCTCCGTCTAGTGGTGAACTAAATTTCTTCATATAATTATGAAGAAAAACACAATTATTTTTATATTTTAATACATAATAATTACAAAACATCATTACATGTACATAATAAACCAACATAACTGAAATATACAGTATAAACCTGTTACATATTTTAAGATAATTTAGAAACTTGTATAAACAAAAATGTCAGCTTAGTTTAATTGTAATGAATGGGGCTTAACTGCAATATGATACAAAGCCTATGTACAGATCAAGTGGTGTTTTTTAGGGAAAAAGTAGTCATGTTTTTAAAGAAAACTGATACTTTTAACTTTTAAACCATAATGTGAGTTCTTTCTGCTGAAGAATGTGTAGCTGGATGCCATATTTTACAATTTGTTTATTTCTGCTTGCTATTTTCTTCATAGTTGATCTCATAGTGCCAGAAGTAATGTTCATAACATGTGCCCATCTGGAAACATCAAAAAAAGACTGAAAATATGTAAACAGCTCTTTTTATACACAGAAAAGGTACAAATATGAAAAATATTATGCTTAACTGGAAGCCTTCACATGCTAGCCTTGAAAATAGCTAGCATGTGAACTTAGCTAGCATGTGTAACGTTTTCTCTTACATTACCATATAACATTTTTAAATAGCAGAATGTGGAAACAAAATAGACTGACTGCTATATTAGTTTTTTAAGCAGAAATTATGGGATCCAGGTAAAGAAAGAAATTTCTTATCGGTTTTTTTTCTGTTTTGCTGCGGCAATTTTTGTGTAAACAATTCTACAGTAATATGTGTAATTTATGATAGCTGCCGTGAGAAGATGGTTGCTGGTGTCTCTTCTCTCTCTGTTTTCTTTTATAAATTATGCATTTAACAGAAATTTTTTATGGTGGTTAATTATTGGATCTCCCACAGTGATTGATGGTGAAAGGTGTTGATTGGATAGTTTTTCAATTTTACATTTACCGTATTTTCCGGACTATAAGGCGCACATAAAAACCTAAAATTTCCTACGAAATCCAAAGTGCGCCTTATAGTCCGCTGCACCTTATATATGGAGGAGGGCAGTGACTGGCAGTGACTGGAGGATGGCATCGGACCCTACTTACATAGGTCCCCGCTACCGGAGACCGGGGGAACTGCAGACCACGCAGCACAAACAACAGGCGCCATAGCGCCAACTTCTGCCGCGTGGTCTGCAGTTCCCGCTGGAGATCTGCTGTCTCCGGTAGCGGGGACCTATGTAAATAGGGTCCGCTCCCTCCTCCACCTGAACGGACCCCCTTCCCCATCTCCCTGTGTGACCGCTTACCTCAACCTTGCCGGGTTGCCGGGTCTGTGGAGAGTCGCTGGTTGTGACCTCTCCGCTCGGCTTTCAGACCACGCCCCGGGACTTCCTCCTAACCCTGCGCCTTATAGTTCGATGCGCCTTATATATGAAATTATTCATAGTACCTGGCCTTTACTGAGAATGTGCCTTATAGTCCGGTGCGCCTTATCACCAGGAAAATACGGTACCTTCTCTGGGGGACACAATGGGGGACATTTACTTACCCGATTCAACGAGTTCCCTGAAAGTGCATTGTCTGACGATAATGCACTCTGCCGTGATTCACTAAGATTGTGTGCCTGGAGTTCACCTTCTTCCTGGTATATGTAAGTGCATTGTCTTGCGACACAATTTGAAATCCCGTGGTCAGCCAGAATCAGTTGGATCATCAGATGGCACGCCCCCTAATTTGTGTTGCATGGAAGTCAGGGCAGCTGCGCTAATATCCGATCGCGTGCGACACAATCCCCGTACAGACACCTGTTAAATACCTGTCAAAGCTGCGCAAATCCCGAAAACAGTCCGATGAAAGTGTGATTCGCGACCCTTAGTAGATAAGTTCCATTCAATCTACACATACCTGAATGGACAGTACAACAAACCTTTGGAATGATACTTTCTTACCTAGACCTGTAATTATAACAAGGGGACATCTTTGAAGCCTAAAGATAAATTGCTTTACCATTTACATAGATATGGATTCTTTGAAGGGGTATTCTCTTTTTATCTAATTAATGTTATTGTTTGTATGATGAAAAATGTAAAAAATTTCCAATATATTTTCTGTATCAATTCCTAATGTATTCTAGAAGGTTGCTTGCGGTCATACTATAGAAAGCTTCTATGTTTACTTCCCGTGGTCACACATGTTGTCACGGTTCATTGGGACGAACTGTCAGGGAGTCTATGGGCAGAGACCGTGGACTCCCTGAACCATCGCGGGGAATAACAATACTAGCCGCAACCCGGGAGCGGAGTCTAAGTAGACTCCTGGTCTGCGCCAGAGCCCGCCGCAAAGCGGGATGGTCTTGTTGTGGCGGGGAGCCACCAGGTCGTTCCAGGGTAGGCAGGATCACGGGATGGCAGGACCTCAGAAGGACGGCTGGCAGAACCTCGGAAGGATACTGGACCGCCACAGGATAACCAGACCGCCACAGGATAACCGAACCGCCACAGGATTACAGGAGCGCCACAGGATTACAGGAGCGTCACAGGATTACAGGACCGCCACCTGGGTACACCACAGGAGCACGGGAACACCACAGGAATACAGGAACACCACACGGAGGCGTCTGGAAACGCTCAGGAGGCTTTCACTTCAGTTAGAATGACTTGAAGGTCTGGCAGGGGATGCTGGGAGCCGCTGGGCTATATAGCAGAGCAGGGAATGCCAGAGCCATTAGGAGTATGCTGGCTCTTTAAATTCCCGCAACATGGATTGCGTGGGCACTCATGCCATGGGTCCGGACCGAGACCGAGCAGCGCATGGGTTCACCCGTGATCCGAGACATGGATTGTGAGGTCACCTGTGACACAGTTGCACAGCTCGTTAGCATCATAGGGAGTAATCAGAGCTGTGGGTTATACCGAGCCGTGCACCTGTGTGGCCATTGCCCAAACAATGAAGCTTTCTATTAAGTATATTGGAAAATTGTATAACTTTTCGGTATACAAATAATAACATTTATTTGCTGAAATGGGAACTCCCCTTTAATGTATGAGCAGTGAGACAATGGAATTTATTGCCGCAACATGTTGTGATGGCTGATACTTTGCACATGTTCACAATAAGCCTGGATGCCTTGAGAGCAAATATATTAAAAGTTATGGGAACTGAATTTGGTTGATTGGACAATGATCAAGGGAGTTATTCAGAACACTGTATTAGGAGTAATGACTGTAAAAGGCAGAAAAAAGAGAGGTGCCTTATGGTGCAAAACAGACTTATGATTAAGAAGGTCTGATAGGGTCTGTCATTGGAAAACTGCTCTGATAGGGTCTGTCATTGTACAGTCTGTGTATAATAGGCAGCAAAGTTGATTCCCAAATTTGGATTCTTCTCATCAAACAAATGACCCCTTCTTTCTGCTTGATAATCATGGCCTGAAAGTGCATCTAAATCCTGAACATCTCTTCACTTATGAATATTTGGAGAAAAGTGATATTGGCCAATCTTATCAGCCTTATAGGGTTTTTGTCTTCTCCCTTCCTTTAGATAGACACTGCAAGGGCATAGGTTGGACTTGATGGACTTTTGTCTTTTTTCAACCATATCTACAACTATGATATCAGTATTTATATGTTATATGTATCTATAATTTAAGTCTTTAGTAATATATAAGATGATTGAAAGTAAGCCCCTCACCCTATAATGAAATAAAGAGGTTTTTTTTTACGACTGAAGTATTGACGACGTTAAGATAGGACATTAGTATTAGTCTTCTAGGGCAATGTCTTTCACACAGTGCCCAGACCAAAATAGAGCTCTGTGTTTGAAAACCCTTTTTCCAGCTGCACATGCTAAATAGGTGTATAATGCATTGTGAATGTTTTTCATTAAAGTAAATATTGCTCCCAGAAAATAATGATGCTTCTCCAGAGATCCCAAATAACACAATTGCCCTTAACCCTTTAACGACCTGGCGCTTTTTAGTTTTTTCACTTCCAGTTTTCACTCACCAACTTCAAAAATCTGTAACTTTTTTATTTTTCTACATAAAGTGCTCTGTGATGGCTTATTTTCTGTGTAACAAATTGCACTTCATAGTGACGGTATTTAATATTCCATGCCGTGTACTGGGAAGCGGGAAAAAGTTCCAAATGCAGTGAAAATGGTGAAAAAACACATTTCCGACGTTTTCTTGTGGGCTTGGATTTTACGGATTTCACTGTGCGCCACAAATTACATGTCTACTTTATTCTTTGGGTCGGTACCATTACGGGGATACAACATTTGTATAGGTTTTATAATGTTACATATATTTACAAAAATTAAAACCTCCTGTACAAAATTTTTTTTGTAATTTTGTCATTTTCTTGCGCCAATAACTTTTTCATACACTTTTTGCAACTTTAGATGCCGTTTTCATTGCTATAATTTTAAGGACTGTAAGGCCTTTTAATCACTTTTTATAATTTTTTTTATATTTTTCAAAATGGCAAAAAAGTGCCATTTTCGACTTTGGCGCTATTTTCTGTTACGGGGTTAAACACAGTGAAAAACCGTTATTATATTTTGATAGATCGGGCATTTTTGGACGTGGAAATACCTAATGTGTTTATGATTTTTACTGTTTATTAATATTTATATCAGTTCTAGGGAAAGGGGGGGGATTTGAATTTTTAGGTATTTTTATTCAAATTTTTTTTTTTTTAACTTTTACTATTTTTCAGACTCCATAGGATACTATAACCCTAGGTTGTCTGATCGATCCTATCATATACTGCCATACTGCAGTATGGCAGTATATGGGGATTTTACTCCTCATTCATTACAATGTGCTGATAGCATATTGTAATGAATGGGTTTAAACGAGATAGCTTCAGGCCTTCGTGAGACCCAAAGCTATCATGGCAAAGGATCACCGCTCCCTGTGACGTCATCGGCGCCCATGCGGCGTCATCTTTTTGAAGCCGCCGGCAGTATTGCCGGTGGCGATCGACGTTAAAACACATGCTAGCACCGATCGCTTGTGTTACCGTAAGCCTTTGCTGCAATATGCAGCAAACACTTACTGTCTATGGAGAGGGCTCGTTCCGCGATCCCTCTCCATGCACTGGGACTCGGCGGGCGGGAAGGGGTTAAACAGATACTGAATAAAACTCACAACTTATTGACTACAGGACCTCATCCTACACACCGCCACAAAACATTGTAATACAAATCTCAGCTGCTGCAGAACCTCATAATACACACCACAGCTGCTGAAGAACCTCCTAATACGCATGTAAGCTGCTACACACAGTGATGTCACAGTATTGGGATAATACACACATTGATGTCACAGTACTGGGATAATACACACATTGATGTCACAGTACTGGAATAATACACACCTACTATACCACTGGATCTGACAAGTACACAATATTGTGGAATAACCCACCTCTTTCTGAATTTTCATTGTTGCCTAATGGGGCTAGATGGAGGGCAAGGGGGTCGTCCTATACAGGAACTTTCTGCTTGTGTGCTCCGCTGCTCTCCATCCAGCGCACATGCTGCCAACGTGTGGCCCGTGTGATGGTGGATGCAGTGCTGGCAATGTGTGATGACATGTCTGCCTGTGACAGGTCAAAGGTGCATCAGATGGGTCAGGCAGGTCAGTGCCTACTTACTAATCCAGCTCTGATTAAAGGAGATGGCCACTTTTCAATAAAGCTCTTCTATTAAACATGTCTATTCATGTATTTGTACTGTGTATTTGCCTTCTTTGAAAGCTGCAGCCTTTCCCTGTTCTCAGCATGCTGCTCTCTGCATACACACACAACTGATTTTCTTTCATTGCTCCATAATGTCTATGTTCGGTTAACCTCTTTTCTATCTTCTCACAGTCTGTCCATACTGTCAGAGACAGGCACAGAGAGAGTGCGGGGAGCAGGATGACTCAAACTCTCCTGCTGCAGGCTCCACCTATTCATCAGACCTCGCAAAGAAGCACAATACAAAAGTAAGTACCAGGACTGTTGCATCACTTGAATAACATTGAGCTATTATCTATAAGGCAGTAGAGACAAACAATATCCAGGGTTTATTTATTTAGTAAAAAACTATTGGCACATTTTTTCACTTTCTATGTGCAAAACTTTATACTCATCAGCATTAACCAAGATGTGCCCTAATCCTGCCCTAGTTTCAAATTCATCCAGATCTATCAGTATAAGTAAATTATAAGTGTTAACTACTTTGCATTATCTGAAAAAATTTGCTGTGTAATCCTTTAGGAAAAAGGTAATTTGGAAACAATTGAACAGAATAGGGACCAATATTGACCATTAACAATTCCTACATTTGTTTTCCATCTCACAGCCAGTTACTTACCTACCTTGTAAACTTTCACAAAGACTCCTAGAATAGCCAGGTGTAGGCTAGTATGCATATGTTATTGTGGGCCATACCTTGGGGGAATTTGATTTATAGTTTTTTTTTTCTGGTTTCTTCAATTAAATTATACATTTTTCTTACAATACAAATGTGCTAAGATAAAGTAGCCTGAAGTGTTCATAAGTGATGACTATTCTGCCAGATTGAATCACATTAAAGTGATTCTGGCACATTGTATTTAATGTCAGCTTATTTAGCTTGGCCTTTCATAGGACTACACAAGACTACAACCTTATTCTCTCTGACATTCATGCAGAAATTCTTTAGCCCAACAGAATTAAGTAGCTGTGACACCAGGAATTTACTCTAACTAAACATCACTTTTACAGGTCACAGAGAATTGTCATTTGTGGACAGTTTGGTTAAACTAAATTAAATAGTAGGGGAATTATATCAGAGGTGATCTGTTAGCCAAGAGTCCACATTTCTAGGGGTTCTAATAGTTCTGGAGTTGCATAACTAGAGTACTTCAATATATCATATTTTTTTATAAAACACCCAGAAACACCCAGAAAAGAAAAATGTACTTTACAGCAATTAAGAATTCTGTTGGTGACACACAAGCACCCACACAGCTCTGCTACCTCCTTATATTATTAAGCCTTTCTACATCTATATACTCAGTCCTGCTACATCCATTTACTCACTCAGATCTATTACATACATAAACATGAATATACTCTGCACTGCTATAGACAAGCACCAACAAACACACTCAGCACACCTGCCACTCTGAGAGGCTCTAATCTCTCCAAGACTGGGTGAAATGCTTCACCTGATCTTCAGTAAAACAGTCAGGAGAATCTTGCAATGCTAGATCCTCAATACCTTTGGACTATATGATGCAGGCACTTTTTAGGAAGACATTTTCTTGCTAAAAAGTGTACAGTAGCATAAAAATTTCCCTTTACGGTTTCAGTGTAAAGACACTAACCGTAAATTATAAGATTTTATGTGGTGACATTATTTCATTCATATTCAGGTCACTGTTACCACCATTCCTTAACCTCAATGCTGACCTGCTAAAAATGTGACCTACAGTAAATGTTTTCATGTTCAGTTTAAGGCATTCATTTTTCATGGTACATAAGACAAAAATCCACCACACATCTTTGTGATAGGGCTTGTATTTTGCAGGCATTTGTGCATCAGGTATTCCTAATAAAGACAGTAATAACCATAACAATGCCCTACCCGCATCCGCTGTCCCCAATGAACATGTCTCACCACTAGAGATGGGCAAATCGATTCCAATGATTCTAACTTCGGTTAGAATTTCAGGAAAAAATCGATTCGTCACAGAGCCGAAGTTTATGCTGATTCGCGGGAACAAAGTTGTTTTTTTCCCCTCATGTTTCTGCTAAATGGGCACGAGAACAACGTGTTACATGGGGCAGAGAACTCTGGGAAGGAGAAAGGAACACCCCCGATGACATCTGCAGACCTGTAAGTCAATCAGCAGCTGGCAGGCTTATGTGATGTCACACAGCCCTATAAAACCAGCCATTTTCTCAGTACTTCACACTTCATGTTGTAGCATCCAGCTGCTGCTATTGTGCTGTGCGATTCTTGCTGCAATCCCTCGCTGTTCTCTAAGGGGATTCTATATACCCCAAATAGCAGTTCTATTTAGTGACAAAATCGAATAGGAAGAAATCTGTTTGACATTCATGCATCTGCAGTAGTGAGCTGTCAGTTGTGGGGTATCTGTATAACGCACATTGCCATACCTTTTGGGTGCTCTAGTTTACAGCCAGATTTACGTGTGAAATCCACGTAGCTCATACAGTGATTTTCGCTGAAATTACACTGTCAGTTGTGGGGTATCTGCATAATGCACATTGCCATACCTTATTGTGGCTCTAGTTTACAGCCAGATTTACATGTGAAATCCACATAGTTTATACAGTGATTTTTGCAGAAATTACACTGTCAGTTGTGGGGTATCTGTATAACGCACATTGCAATACCTTTTGGGGGCTATAGTTTACAGCCAGATTCAAGTGTCAAATCCACGTAGTTTATACAGTGAAATGAGTCGGGGTTCTAACTACCTGCCTCAGCTACTATTCTGATGCTGCCACCCACCTGATGCCACACATCTGCTGCTAGTTGCACCATCTGCCTCCTACCATCTTTACCAGGGACTGGAATTGTCCGCCACCTCCACACTATATCATGGTGCCACTCTGCAGGCTCCTGCTGCTTCTGATGCCACCTTCACACTATATCATTGTGCCACTCTGCCGCTCTTGCTGCTTCTGATGCCACCTTCACATATATTTCATTAGTGCACTCTGCAAGGACTCCTGATGCTTCTGATGCCACAACACACTATATCATTGGCCACTCTGCGTGTCTGATGCCACCTTCACAACTATATCATTGGCTACCTCCTGCTGATGCTAGTGATGCCTTCACAGATCATTACGGTGCCACTATGCGGGCTACATGCTGATTCTGCGCCCACCTTCACACTATTATAATTGTGCCACAGCGCTGTCCATGTTGCTCCAATCATGTCGACACCAGTTAGACTCCTGCTTGCCTGTTCTTCTGTCGCCACCTCACCACTCTTACTCATGTGCCACTTTGTGCTCATTGTTGCTGCGCTGCATGATGGCCACCTCACACTATATCATTGTGCCACTCTGTGGGTCTTGGCTGCTTCTGATGCCACCTTCCACTATACATGTGTGCCACTCTGGCAGGCTCTGCTGGCTGCTTCTGATGCCACCTTCCAAACTATATCATTGTGTCACTCTGCCGCTCTGCTTCTGATGCCACCTTCACACTAATCATGGTCCACTCTGCGGGATTCTGCTGCTTCTGATGCCACCTTCAAAACTATATCATGTGTCACTTGCCGCTCTTGCTGCTTCTGATGCCACCTGCACACTATATCATTGTGCCACTCTGTGGGCTCCTGTTGCTGCGGTACTGATGCCACCTCAACACTATATCATTGTGCCACTTGCGGGCTACTGCTGCTGCTGCTTGATGCCCCTTCACAAGTATGAATTGTGCCACTCTGCGGGCTCTGCTGCTCTGATGCCCACTTCACACTATATCATTGTGCCACTCGCGGGATTCTGCTGCTGCTGCTTCTGAGCACCTTCACCACATATGATTGTCCAATATGCAGGCTCCTGCTGCTGCTCGTGCTGCCTTCACACTATATCATTGTGCTACTCTGCGGTGCTACGAGCCTTCACACTATATCTTGTGCCACTCATTGCGGCTACTGCTGCTTCTGCTGCCACCTTCACACTATATAATGTGCCACTCTGTGGCTTTCCTGTTGCTGCCATCATGTTGCTGACACCTTTGGATCCTGCTGCGTTTCTTTGCCACCTCCACACTTCTATCATGTGCCACTTTGTGGCACTCCGTTGCTGCTGATGCTGATGCCACCTCCACACTATATATTGTGCCACTCTGTGGGCTCCTGCTGCTTCTGATACCACCTTCACACTATATCATTGTGCCACTCTGGGCTTTTCCTGTTACTGCCACCATGTTGCTGCCACCTGTGGGATCCTGCTGATGATGCCACCTTCACACTAAATCATTGTGCCACTCTGTGGCTATCCCTGTTGCTGCCCATGTTGCTGCCACCTATGGTCTCCTGCTGCTGCTTCTGCTGCTGCCACCTCCACACTCTATTATTGTGCCACTTTGTGGCCTACCATGTTTCCGCACCTCCATATTTGTCATGATGTGCCACTCTGCAGCCTACTCATGCTGCTTTGCCAACTGACCGCATGTCTCCCTGTTGATTTCCATAATTGCTGTTTTCATCCTCCATCACTCTATGACGTTGCCACTATGTTGGTTTTCCCCTTCATTTTCATCTGTCAGAAGGATGAAAAGCTTCAGGAATTAATAACCAAAAGCAAGGAGTGGATACAGAACAACAGAGGGACATGCAAGTAATCCATTTGCTGCTTAATCTCATTCTGGATCAACTCCGTTTGTTTTGGCTTTAGCAATATGATGGATTATGACCAATTGAAAGAGGACACTGACATGTGAAAAGAAGGGCCAAAAGGATCAAGAATTGAAAAATTACTGCGACATCCTCTGCACTCTTTTGGGGGGCTTTCACATGTATCGCGTTTAACAGAACAGGTCTGTCGTAATCTATGGAATCATCTGATGTCAGTGTAAGAAGAGTGCACTCTTTAGTTATAGTGGGATCTTGGCCCTCGATCGGTCCTTTCGAGTTGGCACAGACATTACCTTGTCAGCTGCGTTCCCGCTTCGCTTATTTGGTTGAAGTTGGCCTATGTAAGTTCACATGGAAGTGAAGCGATTTTAGAGCCGCGGCTGTCATGTGCGCGTCATACTAAAACACAGCATTGTTTGAAGACCAAAAACCATGCTCCCTATGCATATTTAAGCATGGCACAATGTTCTACAAAACACCCTAGGCTCTCTGCAGCCAGGAAATGCCTGTTTTTAACGTGATTCTTTTGATTAGATTCGGGTCGATCAAATTTTTCGAAAAATTGGCGAATCTGGGACGAAACTAATTTGTAATCAAATTCGCCCATCTCTACTCACCGCATTGTGCACAAAGTATTGTAGAGAATGCTTGCCTTCTTTGGAGAGAGGGAGGTGGCTAGTCTAATTCACAGGTAGAAAATGTCAAGGATAATTCTACAAGAAATACATGTAATGGCAGTCCCCTAGTTAAGAAAACCCAAACCGGACGTAACGGACGCTCTGGATGTTGGTAATACTATACTTTAGCCTTAGGCTACAATAAACAGCATAAAAGTTATCACGGGTGTCTGCAATTAAGCTTTATTGTTAATCTTGGTTTTGATGACAATCCACATTTTTAAAATCCAATTGTCATAAGAACCAGAAAAATTTGTCGGGGTTACAATGATAAAATATACAGTTCCGACTTACTACAAATTCAACTTAAGAACAAACTCTACAGAATCGAATCTAGTATGTAACCTGGGGACTGCCCTGTTACTGCCAAATACCACACTCCTTTACAATAAATGTTCCACACTGTTTCCTAAATAATCAACATTAATACATACACCTTACATACATACACTATACCAAATACACTATTAATACCAATACACTATTATACTGGGACCCCTTAATATATTATCATTTTTAACTGCATTCTCAGAATAAATGTTATATTAATGCCTTTGAATGAATATGTAAAATTTTCATAAATTAATAGCATAACAACTCCGAATTAATTACAAACAGTAAACTTATAATCACTTTATTTAAAGGAAACCAGCATTTGATTGCATGCATTATAAAACCAAACATACCTTGGGAATGCTATAGCTACACTGATGCAGGCAGCATATCTTGTTTAATCTCTGAGTTGAGTGGTTGGCTGAATAATAAATTAAACATCAGGACCTTGGGAAAGCTGGGTTCCATTCACTATGACACATACATGAGTTTCCTGAACTGTCCAGCCAGAACTAATGAACACCTGTACAGATCACTCATACAAAGCAGCTGGGGGGATGGTGCAGCCATTTGATTACTTTTGCCTGGCAGCACAACACAGTGATTACATCATTCTCTGAAGCCGTGCTGCTTAATGTGACGAGGGAGAAAGCAGGGAGCACCAAGACAGAAGCAACATATTCATATTCATAATTTTAAAATAGTTTTTTTCAGCAAAAATCAGCAAATGTAGGATGTTTACATATTATAATGTGAATTAAAACATGTGTGATAGATTGCGTTATATCCTATGTTGCAGTAAGGTTATTGAACCATAGTGGAGGGCAATGACCGAATTATAAAGTGATTAGGTGAACTTTCCTCATAGTTCTGAAAATTAAAAGAGGTTTTCCGGGAATTTTGATTAATGGTTCTATGTTAAATTTACACCATCAATCTTTGATCAGTAAGCGTATAACACCAAGCACCCTCAATGATCATCTATTCTGGTTTGACAAAATACAAAGCACGTCAATCATATTGAAAGTGAGTAACTGTCTTTGTGTCTTCTACATATGTAATTACTTAGACTTTAGAATTCATCCTCAGTGATGGTGATAAATGATTCTTCGTTATTACCTTGGGTAATATACAATAAACTCTATCTGTAACAAAGTGCAACATTTAGAAAATAAATTTAGCTATTTAATATGAAATATCGCCATCATGTGATCAAATTTATATTGCAGCTGGAACCATTTTTTTTGCTGCAATAAGCTATTTCTGAATATTTTGTGATTGGCATATAATATACTGTTTGGATGTCAGTTGTCAGCATAACTAATCTCAAAACAAATGCAACATCCCCCCACCGGGGCCTAGCCTTTTCTCGGGGCCTGTAAGCAGCCTGGCCCCAGAATACCAGAGTGGCTGGCAGTTGCGGCCTAGGCCCGCTGATGTCACAGTGCTTGGTATGGGGACTGGAGGGCTGTCCTACAGCCTGGAAGGTCTCCAGCAGGTGGTGTGTGCAAGAAATATGGAGGGAGAGGCTGATGTACTTACTGGTTCTCCCTGGGGAAACCTTTTAGTGTCTGTAAGATATGTCCCTGGGTGATGGATGGGGAGCCCTTGGTGGTAGACAGCTGAAACAGGGATCAGGCAGAGGCAACGTTGTGCAAAATAACTCACGGTTCCTTATTAAACAACAGCAGGCAACGGGCCTAAACGATCTCAGAACAGATGAAGGTTACTGGAGTGGTCATGGAGAGGAGTCTTTAGGAATATGGCACCAGCCTGGTAGTAAATGCCGTCTGGGATGAAGCCGTGTCCAGTTGTGGATTCTGCAGCTCTGAGTCTCCTGACTCTGGTCCTGGGATTAGCTGAGTATTAGCCCTGATGGTGGACTGACAATGTCTCTCTCTCTCCATTCTGACTCTGCAGACAGACCATGCGGTCTAGAGGCCTTTTCGGACAGTGTGGTGATGGTCAGCGGTGGCATAGCATTTTTGTTTCAGTGTGTCAGCTCAGACATACTCACTGCAGCATCATAGGAGTGACCAAGTTGGGGAATGAATGATGACCTTAGCTGAGATGCATCAAACTTAGCTGCATCTCCACCAACCAGAGGGAAGTAAAGAAAACCCATGCAACTGTGCACTGCTGAGGCTGGAGCCCAGGGTTAGGGGGCTCAGGAGAGGTGGACAGTGTAGCACTAACGGTTAGGATCTTTTAGGGTGTGATGGGCAGTCATTGTGACTACTGGGGGGCAGCTCAGTGACTACAGGGATAACAATTTGGCTACTGGGGGCAGCCCTGTCAGTACTGGGGCAGTAGTGTGGCTACTGGGGGACAGCCCACTGACTACTGACAAGGCCGTATTTAGTGTTGATGCTGCCTTAGGCACTTTCAGTGCACTGTGCATGAATTATATTCCTAAATGTAATTTAAGTTCAGCATGTGAACGTTACCACCAGGAATCTAAGTGTTTCCACTAAACCTAAGGCAATTACATCTAGCCCCACTAACCCTAAGGTAATGATCCATTAACATATTAAGTTCCCTACATAATTAAATTGGTTTGTAGGTGTAAGAACAAGAAAGCAGTTGTACTACTGTGCTCCAGTCCAGCGCTGTGTGCATCAGTGACAACCAGAGCTCCAGCTATTGCAGGTCCTTGCTGTGGTCTCTGTAACATTCAATCTTCGTCACATCACACTAGAGAATCTTATTTTTTATAGTCTATTTGTGTGTTTTTTTGCAAACTGTATACAGGCTTTCATATGTCTTGCACTGAGGAGAGGCTTCCGTCAGCATACTCTGCCACACAGCCCTGACTGGTGGAGAGATACAGTGATAGGTGACTTTGTGGAATTTTCTCCCATTTCCCTACTGCATCTCTGGAGCTCAGCCACAGTGATCTTGGGCTTCTTCTTTACCTCTCTTACCAAGGCTCTTCTCCCATGACTTAGTTTGGCTGGATGGTATGGTCAAGCAAGAGATGTGGTCTCCCAAACTTCTTAAGGAGGCCACTGTGCTCTTAGGATTCTTGAGTGCTGCAGAAATTCTTTTATAACCTTGGCCAGATCTGTGTCTTGCCATAATTATGTCTCTCTGCTCCTTGGGCAGCTCCTTAGATCTCATGTTGCTCATGAGCTCTGACATGCACTGTGAGCTGTGAGGTCTTATAAAGATGGGTGTGTTTGCCTTTCCCAATCAAGTCAGTTTAATTGGACTCCAGTGAATGAGTAGAACCATCTCAAGGAGAACCAGAAGGAAATGGACAACATGTGAGAGTCTGAATACTTATGATCATGTGATATTTCAGTTTTTCTTGTTTAATAAATAATTATTAGGAAAAATATCTACATTGGTGTTATTTTCCTGTCAATATGCAGTGCATTGTACAATATGGGTTTACCTATGAAAGAAAAATCACAAATTTTAATCCCCTAGTGATGTTTACACAAAAAAGATCCATTACTTACTTTTGTAAATTTACTTTTTTACAATTTTACTCAGTTTTATAGCTGTTTAAGCTCCTATAACTCAGTGAAGGTCAGCATAAAATTCCAGAGTCTAAGCAGATGCTTCATGATCCCTCTAGTACTATGAGATGCTGTGTGCTGACAATGTACTTATATTTTTAGCGTGGAGGTTCATCTACACTTTCATTTAGCTTCTGAGCATTTTACTAGTATAAGATACATAGAAAAAGAGAAATTAGACCAATTAGAGATGGTGAAATCAGATGGATATAGTACACAATGACACACTCAGCTCCGCTATCTCACCTTTAACACACAGAGTAAACCCTGCTACATGCCTCCCTCCCATGCTATAAAGATCTTATCTGTAATTTGTAGAGTAAGTCTCTATGCGCTGCTTGCCAACAGGAAGTGTCTGTGAGTGTCTGTGTCTGAGCTTGTCTTGAAATGCGAGGGGGAGGGGCTGATGGAGAGCACACTCAATCATGCAGATAGGAGAAGCTATTTATAAGAAGAATCTGCCCTGTCTGACCATAATAAGGAGATTTATAGTTGGATCTTAGAAAAATCAAAATTCTTAGGAAAATCAAAAGCAACAAGACTGATAAAGACAGGTTGGAATTATATCTGTGAAACGCTGTATTTTTGTTTATACCATTGAATTAGAAAATGTGTTATTTTGCTATCCTGGGTATATTTAAGAATCCTGCCTTCATGGGAATACGCCTTTAAGGAGCAGAAAAAAAACACTTTTTTTAATCTCACCAATCGGCTGTAATGAAACAAAGGGTGAAAAATGTAAAGGGGTCTTAAAGGGATACTTTCCGTACCCACTGTGTGCACATTTACACACACACACACACGGACATGGACATAAGTAGGAAAACCAAGCTCAGTGTTGTGAATTTAGTGAAGAATTGTGAGCTAACACTTACTGTAAATTCAGCATCTCATCCATGGCGTCTTTAGTTGGAGGAATTCTCTTTCATCCTCTTCTATGGAGAACAAATCAGCTTCTTACAGCCAGAACTCATCTCTGAAGATTTAGAAACAGAAACATTTCGGTTCATTTTACGTCATCTCCTCCACCCTCCTATGACAAATTTAAATGTTCTGTTGTTGCCCTAGAGATCACAGTTATGCCCCAAAGTTGCCATTAGTAACAGTACCTGCCTCCAGTATTCACAGGGCTACTCCAAGTAGCCACAGTGCTGCCCCCTAGTAGCTAGTGTTGCTCCCACTAGCCAGTGCAGCCCCTATTAGCCAATACAGCCCCAGTCGCCAATGATGGCTGTGTAGCCACATTGCTGCTCTCAGGAGCCAGTGCTACCTCCAGTAGTCACAGCGCTTTCCACAGTAACCACAGGGCTGCCCCAAAAGGCAGAGCAGCACCCATTAGCCACAGTGCTGCTCCCGGTAGCCAGTGCTGTCCCCATTAGCCAGTGCTGACCCCATTAACAGTACTGCCATGCTGCGCCCAGTAGCCAGTGCTGTCCCCATTAGCCAGTGCTGACCCCATTAACATTACTGCCTCTAGTAGTCACACTGCTGCTCCAACCAACCAGGGCTGCCTCTAGTAGTTGCACTGCTGCTCCCACCAGCCAGGGCTGCCACCAGTAGCAACAGTGCTGTCCCCAGTAGTCACACTGCTGTCCCTAGTAGCCACACTGCTATCCCCAGTTGTCAGTGCTGTCACCAGTAGCCGTACTACTGTCTCCAGTAGTCATTGACTGACCCCAGTAGTCACAGGGATGACTGATATACACAAAACACCTATCATAAGAAAAAACCCAATTTGAAAAAAGTAATAAAATAATAACTTTATTAAACAAAAAATGCACAGACAAAAAATGTTTGCAGGCTGATCATTTCAAAAAAATATAGCTTGCATTGTACATGGAGGGTTATGGAGGAAAGAGTTTGAAACACTGGGTAAATACAACATTAGTACAAAAAAAATGCTTAGTGCTGAAACAAAAAAAGTGCTTAGTGCTAACTCAGCTGTGATCTAGGCTTGGGTGTAGTGTAAAGCGCCTGTGCTTACCCAACTAAAACCAACCTATAATCCACATAAAAAAGACAGTCCATCATAATATTCTGAGTTAAAATATCTTTAGCATACCCATTATCAGGGATCTACCTGTTGTCTACCACATGCTGCCACGAGTAGCTATAGTGTTGTATCCAGTAGTCACTGACTGCCCCCAGTAGTCACACGGATGTCCCCCATTGGCCATACAGCTAACCCCAATAGTCACAGGGCTTCCTGCCAGTAGCCACACTGCTGACATTTTTCTCCCTCTTTGTCCATGGTGCCTAGGGTGAAATAGGGCACTATCACTATATTGACTATTGCGGGGGCACTGTTATCTTACTGAAGTTTCTTTGGAATTAATTCAGCACCAAACTGTTAGTAGCATAATATTGTAATATTTATATTTAAGTTGGTTTGTTTGTATTTCTGTTCTAAGGAAAGAGACGTGATTTAATTTTTTTTAACCTTTTACAATTCATTTTTAGTTTTTTAACAGTATTAGAACCTGATAACTTATTTCATGTACTGCAATACTACTGCATTGCAGTATATGGTCATTTTATTGCTCTACAAATGGCACTGACATACACTGTAGGACTGCTACCACTGAAGCGGTTATAAAGGAAAATAATAGTGATGAGTGAAGGATGTGCAGCCTTACTCTAAGCATTATTTACTCTTTTCTTCCAAAGTAAACATGAGTACCGATATGGTAGGGACTGTTTCCAACATTATAGTGCCACGTAATTGTTGTCTAATTGTTTACTGTATACAGGCACCCATAGGCTGCAAGCATGCAACAATGTACATACATATCAACCTGTGATATTCATACCACAGTCATACTATAGGGCAAAAGCCGAAGGACAGCAAAGTTTTAGGAACTAGCAAGCATGAGGAAAGATCCTTAAACAGCCTACAGGTGTGGGATATTGGCTGGAAGCAGGTTTGAGTTTCTTCAGGGTCAGTGCACCCTATCGACAATTACTTTAGCACAATCCAATGGCCAGATAGAACAAGGTAGCAGGCAAAGAGGGGAAAGCTAATGATTGAGGCCAAATAGTATTACACGCATACCTATTTATTTCTGCTGCTTTAACCCACGTACTCTAAACAATGCAGAATGTCGTCCTCTATGTGTTCTTATATACAACTGGACCTGACCACAACCGTCATTCCTAACCAGACATGGCAACTACCTGGGCTTCTCATCACATCCCAGCCGGGGCATATGGCAACCCCACTTGTCCCAGTATGTCACCAAAACACAAACAATAAAAGATGTAGACAATGGAATATATACAGTTTAATAGTGTAATAGTGGAGATCATGGTAGGCAAAACAGGAAAGCACTCCAGGCACAGATCAGTATATAAGGTATTGGTGCAGCTATCCAGGTACTGGAAAGAACAGGTGACAGAGTTGAAGAATGCAGAGCAGATGACACAAGTCCAAAGCTAGGTTGGCTGTCAGGATTAGCTGCTCTATAGCTGGGGAAAGTTTAGTATCCAAACAGTTAACCCAAATGAAGAGGTCTATGCCTAACACGCAATAGACATGGACAGGTTGAAAGTGTATGCGGCTTTAAAGGCTTAGTTAAAAAAAACTGCTGAAAACGGTGTGTCATTAACAATTCTTTAATAGATGCAATTCTAGCAAGTTTAAATCATGTTAGTTCTTTGAAACAGGCCACAGAAAGTCTATCCCACTTTCTGAATCTTCATAGGGTTTTTAGTCCTCATTTTACTTTTGCCATGATCAAAGCAACTGCTCTCGGTTTGCTTGTTCCTCTGATAAGTGATAAAAGATGTCAGGGAAACTAATGAGAAATGCCTCTAGCTTCTTTCATGAACCCTGTAGAAAAGAATCTCAAAGTACTATCAAACCTACCGCCTTCTGTGGGAAGAAAAGAAGGAAGACAAAGAGATATATGCAATGGAATCAAATCAGTTGATCATTGCAAAAAGTTTCTCTCTCTAATACACAGCCTTGGATTTTCTTCTCAACCTGTTGTTCTCTAGCTATTGCTTGACAATGCAATTCTTACCCGAAGCCAATCATGCCTGTTATAAAGCTGAAAAAAAAGTTGAAATACAGATTTATAATGTCATGTTAAAGACAGTTTAAAAGAAAAACTGCTGCTGACAATAACATTCTAAAAGTTAAAACTGCACTGAGTTTGACTAATCCTAAAAAATTAAACTCAAAGGGGTTACATGAAAGTATGGCATACCCATATATAAGACGTGAGGCGTCACCTATAGCTAACGCCATGACCATGACCTTTCATGGAAAAATGGATGAACTTTTCTTTCAATAACTTCCTTTGGCATAAACCGGTACTATTAGATAAGCAATATGCTTGAGATCAGAACCCCTTTTAATGAATTCATCATCCTGTAGCTTAACCCCTATATGTACCTCAACATAATAGTACGTCCATGTGGGTACTTCTCGTAAACAGACGTACCATCATGTGAGGCTTCTAGCACCGGCTCAACAGAAGCAGCAGGTCTCAGTGTATATCACAGCTGACACTCTGCTTTAACACCCACAATTAGAGATGTCTCAGATCGCTTGTGTAAACCCCTTACCATGGTCAAGCATCACCGCAGCTTGTAAGGGGCTTCCCTTAGGGTTCGGACTCACCCCATGCCACTTACCAAATGTGGTCCAATCCTCTTCAGGGCAGCCCTAAGGTCTTCCAAGGGCCCCAGGGCTGCCTGTTCAGTCCTTCTGGGTCTGGCTGTAAACTGCACATACATCTGCATGCACTTACTGTTACACTGCACTGCAATACTATTGGACCTAAACCAGCAATCAGAGCATCACCGATTCAAGTACAAGTCTATATAAAGTAAAATAAGTTTTAAAAAGTTAAACGTAAAAAATAAACAAATAAAAATAAAATGAAGTCACTAAAATTACACATTTCCATAGAAAAACTCAATTCCATAAAAAAAAAATTACAATTAAAAAAAACCAAATAGACAAACCCCCCCACATATTTGGTATTGTCAATAACAGTATGCATAATAAAACAGAAACATAATTGGGCCCACATAGTAATTATAGATGCTCCAAAATAATGTACCTGAAAAAATAAGCCCCCATATATCGACATTTTTTCAAAAAAATTATAGCCTGTACATTGTGACAATCCAAATTGCTTTCATTCTATGCCCTATCGTGTGCCCATATAGCAAAAATGAGATATCAGAAAACATTTAATCCATTGTAAAAGTTTCATATTTAGACCTTAATAAATATATTGTCCAAAAAAAAATTACGATTTCTAAATCGCACCTCCATTTTGTTAAAACCCTTATAAAACACCAATAAAGGTGAGAAAACTTCTTAAAAATACACGTATAGAGTTGTGTACTGTATCAGGTAAAATTACATATATTTCATGTTACACATATATATACATATATTAAAACGTTAACATCACGTGATTGGGAATGACATCACAGGATGAGGCTGATTAGCAAAGTTTTTTATTATTTATTCATTTGACGACTTGTTTTCTACATAACAAATTGCACTTCATAGCGATGGTATTGAATTGAAATTCCAAATGCTGTGAAATTGGTGAAAAAACACATTTGCTGTGTTTTCTTGTGGGCTTGGAATTCACAGCTTTCACTGTGCACGACAAATGACATGTCTACTTTATTCTTTGGGTCGGTGCGATCACGGGGACAACAAATTTGCATAGGTTTTATAATGTTTTCATACATTTACAAAAATTAAAAAATTGTGTAGAAATTTTAATTTTTTATTTTGCCATTTTCTGGCGCTAATAACTTTTTAAAACTTTGGTGGGCAGAGCTGTGGGTGGTATCTTTTTTTGGTCTATTTTCCATTATGGGGTTAAATGCAGTGAAAAAAGTTATTATATTTTAATAGATGGGGACTTTTCGGATGCAGCGATACCTAATGTGTTTGTGATTTTCACTGTTTATTTACATTTATATCAGTTCTAGGGAAAGGGCATGATTAGAATTTTTAGGTTTTTTTATTATAAATTTAAAATTTTTTTACTTTAACTATTTTTCAAACTCCCTAGGGTACTTTAACACCAGATTGTCTGAACGAACCGATCATATACTGTCATACTACATACATACTACATACTACAGTATGGCAGTATATGGGGATTTTCCTCCTCATTCATTACAATGTGCTGCTAAAACGAGACAGCCTTGGGTCTTTGGAAGACCTGAGGCTGTCATAGCGACAGATCGCCGTTCCCCAATGACGTCACAGGGAACGACGATCCTCTTTTTGAAGCCTAGCACCGATCGCGGGTGTTACCAGTAGGTCTTTGCTGCAATATGCAGCAAAGACTTACCAGCTATGGAGAGGGCTCGGCCTGTGAGCCCTCTCCATGCATCCACAGCTGACCCATGACGTGATATTAAGTCACGGGTCGTGAAAGGGTTATAAGCTATGTGTTTTAGACAAAGGCAGTAGGCCACAAAAATAGTAGATTATTCCAGGGCTTCTACTCCACTGATGTGGTGCTGAGACCTTGATAAATATGCTTGTAAATAATTATGTTTATTAGGCCATATGGAGAACACCAAAAAAAAGGAAAAATCCAGTACAGAACTGATGCTTTTCTACTCCTAATAAAGTTAATACAATAGTGTATAATAAACCCAAAATGCTAACCCTGGAAAATAAATCTCATCTGCAAAAAAAATGCTGTCACATGGCCACAATAACGAAAACCTAAAATTTTAAAGCCTACAAAAGGAGCCAAGGAGGAGACTACGTACAATCCTGGCAGCTGCAGGTCCCTCCTTCCCTTCTGCGTCTCGCTGTGTGGCCATAAAACAAGTAACGGCCACATGTGGGGAGTCTCTGTATATGGAAATTGGAATATCTATGTATATCCTATATATCTCATATCTCTCTATATCATCTCTATCTATATCATCTCTATCTATATCATCTCTATCTATATCATATCTATCTATATCATATCTATCTATATCATATCTTAATATTTGCTCAAAATATACTGTACTATATATCTATGGATCACTGAAAAAGGGGAATCCCTTTATTTTCTTTCTTATATAGTTAGATGTGATGCACTTATGGACTAGTATTGCGCACACGCATATTCCATTATTGCGGTTTGTGACCGAACTTGCATGTTTCCGCTGTATTTCTATAATGGAAGATGGTGGGGAAACATGTTCATAGCCCTGAAAGGGCATGTTTTTAACTCAGTGGGGCACATTTACTTACCCGGTCCAGCGGGTTCCCCGAAAGTGCATTGTCCGATGATAATGCACTGTGCCACGATTCACTAAGATCCTGCGCCCGATATCGTACATGTGTTGCTTCCCCGCTCAGGTCCACTGGAGTTCACCTGCTTCTTCCTGGTGCATGTAGTTAAATTTAAGTTAAATCCCGTGCTCAGTCCGAATCAGTCGGATCATCCACAGCACACCCCCCAATTTCTGTCGCATGAAAGTCAGTGCAGCTGCTCCAAAATCCGATTGTGTGCGACATAATCCCAGCTCAAACCCCTGTTAAATATCTGTCAAATCACGAAAAACGGCGAACAGTCCGACGAAAGTGCAATCTACGACCAAAATCCGCCCCACTGTGATATTATATGTACTGATCGTCATAGAAAACTGATACATCACAGCAATATTTCTTCACAATATTTCTAACCAATTATAGAGTCTGGTCATTAAGCTGAAAACAAGCGTCGATGATAAGGGGTTAACGTTCCCACACCAAATGGTTTGCCCCCTTTGTTATAGAAAAATCTTAATGGCTGTTTGTGCGGAGTATAAACTGCTATTATTGTATATTATATATTATTGACTCAACACAACAGAATAATAAATCTGGATTGATCTCACCCCAAGTCTGGGAGAAGGCCACAGAGTTTTTGAAGGCAACAAGAACACTGTTTCTTATGGTAATAAAATTGGTATATATTGGTAAAAAGAGGATGTTTAATCTTATGGGCATCGTTTACAAGTAAATGTGTATCTTGGGTGCGAGAAATGTCACATTTCAATAAACCTGCTTTAGACCAGATAATAGAACGTTTACAGAGAATATTTATTCCTTTAACATAAAGGGTGGCTATTTTAAGTAGCCATCTGGAGTAATAATACTTGCTTGAAAGGTTTGAGGCATTGAAAGGTTGGTGATTAGTGACTTTCTTACCAACTTACTGCGTGCCAATACCTTTAAACCCCATGAAAAAAGGTACCAGGTTGGATGCCTTACAATGACAGGGGGAAAGGAAGGTATATTTTTGCAATTTATTAAGCAAGAAAAGCTAAAATATCACATGGTCATAAGTATTAAAAAATTATAATATTTTAAATTAGACTTGATTAGACTTGATTAGGATAGGCACACATCTGTCTTTATAAGACCTTAAAGCTAACAATGCATGTCAGAGCACATGAGAATCATGAGGTCTAAGGAACTGACCAAACAAGCGCAGAGACAGAATTGTGGCAAGGCACAGATCTGACCATGGTTACAAAAGACTTTCTGCAGCCCTCAAGTTTTTTAAGAGCACAGTGGCCTCCATAATCCTTAAATGGAAGGAGTTTGGGACAACCACAATTCTTCCTCAATGTGACAACCCGGGAGTAAAGAAGAACCCAAAGATCCCTATGGCTGAGCTTCAGAGATGCAGTACAGTGATGGAAGAAAGTTCTACAAAGTCAACTACCACTGCAGCCCTCCAACCATCCACCATCCAACCTGAGAGAGCTGGAGAGGATCTGCAAGGAAAAATGGCAGGGGATGCCCAAATCCAGGTGAGAAAGACTTGTTGCATCATTCCCTAGAAGACTCATGGCTGTACTAGCTCAAAAGGTGCTTATACTCAGCACTGAGCAAAGGGACTGAATGCTTAGGACCAAGTGGTATTTCAGTTTTTCTTGTTTAATAAATTAGCAAAAATATCTAGATTTCAGTTTTTTTCTGTCAAGTTGGGGTGCAGAGTGTAGATTAATGAGCAAAAACCAAATGACAAATTTATAGGGGTCTGAATACCTTCCGTACCCACTGTATATACAGTATCTCAAATGATTTTACATATGCAAAGAACCCTGTAATTTACATGTAGAATACGCCATACTGAATTAAGACACTGTGCACCCTGTAATAAATAAGGATAGGTCATGTGTCCCCTGCTACATACTACGCACTTCAAATTGTCCATTTGTCAATTTGTTAAATTAATAAATAGCACACTGACCATGGTCAAGTGAACTTTATTATTTTTAGGAGCTTTTTTTGAGTGAAATCACATTGCAGCTAGTCAACATATTGAGGGCAAATGCCCACATTGTTTTTTGATGCATTTTTGCTTCATCAGGAACTGCAGATTGATCATGCAGTGATTAATCTGATGCAGCAGCGATATGTCTAATTCTACTTTGCAATGGTCTAAAGCATAATCCATTAATGCATCTACCCCAATGAGCTTTCTTTAGTGATGCTTTATGCTTGGTCACCATCTAGTGGTAGATATGAGTATACTGTCTTATCAAGAACAATCTTACTCTATAGATACTCTAGCTAGCTCTAAAGACAATCCCGACATTCAGTGAGAATGTAAGCACAGTTCTGAAGTAAGATATTTGGTGATCATATTTTCTAGCTCTTATACAGTTGGTTGCATTGTAAATGCTCAGTACATCAGCCTCATTTTTAACCCCCTTAACGTCTTGGTTCTTTTTTGTTTTCGTATTTCCGTTTTCAATCCCCCCCTCAAAAATCTATAGTTTTTTAAAAAATTTTGTGTACAGAGCTAAATGATGTCTTTTTTTCTGCATAACAAATTGTATTTTATAGTGACAATATTTATAATTCCATGCCACACTTCTTTTATTTTTTGGGTCAATATCATCATGGGGATACCAAATTTATACAGGTTTTTTTTGTGTTTTACTACAGTTTTAAAAAATTTAAATCTTTTGTACAAATAGAATTCTTCATTTCGCCTTCTGGCACTAATAACATTTTCATAGATGAATTGATGTTCCCATTGCTACCATTTGAAGAACTGTATGACCTTTTGAGCACTTTTTATGAAAATGTTTATGTGTTGCAAAATGGCAGTTTTGAACATTTGGGTCAGGCTTCTGGGGTAGTGGACCCACTGATGATGAGGTAAACCCGATGATGAGGTAAGCCGATACCTGGGACCGGAATCTAAGTGGCACCCGGATATCACCAGAGCCTGCCGCAAGGCGGGTTGGACTTGCAGCTGCAGGATCCATCTGTAGTCCCTTGCATAATATATCAAAGGAATGGGAGACTCTTCTGATGGAATTGGTACTTCTCAAGCTTGGCATATAGGCGATTGGCCCTTAGGCGTCTCAGAACTTGCCGTACATAGGCTTGATGGGACTCAATGTCCACAGAGAACACTAGGATATCATCTAGGTAGGCCACGTAGACCACAACACAGGTATATAGTAAGTTCCTGAATATGCCTTTGACAAATTCCTGGAACACCGCTGATGCATTGCAGAGTCCAAAGGGCACAACGAGGTATTTGAAGTGCCCTTTTGAGTATTAAAGGCGGTTTTCCATTTATCACCTTCACGTATGAGGTTGAGGGTGATGTTTTATGCCCCCTGCAGGTCCAATTTGGTGAAAACTTTGGCACCACGTAGACAACCAAACAGTTCCGTGATCAAGGGTAGTGGGTAGCGGTTCTTCACTGTGACCTTATTGAGACCGCGGTAATCAATGCATGGACTAAGAGAACCATCCTTCTTGGCCACAAAGAAGACTTGCATATAAAGCCCTTCTGTAGGTTCTCCTTTACATAGGCCGACACGGCTGCGGTTTCGGGAACAGATAGGGGGAACACTCGACCCCGTGAAGGAGATGCGCCCGACATCAAGTCTATTGGACAGTCTACACCTATCTCAAGAACATAAAAAGTAATTTTAACAAACTTATATAGTAAAATAATATCTTTATTGATTAATACATACATAATACATACAACAAACTAATAACAGGCTGATCTTATCAAAACGAACAAGGATTCTCCCACAATGGAACAAAAATACATAGGCTTATGGTACAGGGTGATAATATGGGAAATGTCATTGTTATATAATAATCATATATATAAGTGTGGGGGAACCTCATGCAAAAAAATTCAATACTACTGGGTAAGACTTGTGCCAGCACAAAAAAGTGCTTAGTGCTAGTGCAAATAGATCGTTAGTATTAATGTAGCTATAACGAGATGTTGCTCCTCATAGTGCTCCATAAAACGGATATCAATTTGAGTGGCCAAAAAATGGAAAAGTTACAGCAGCACAATCCTTAGTAAAATAAAGGTAAAACTTAGGGTGCTATCCTATACTCTCACCAAAAAGAGTCTATGAATATCAAAAGGAAAAACGGCAGCACTCCATTGTGAAACAAATGGTGTTTTTATTCCACCCTCTGCAACGTTTCATCTGTATCCCAGCCTTTGTCAAGCAATTTGTGAGGTGTGACATTCAAGTATAAGTAGGCAAAACATAGTGACATTATCAGAGCAATTAATTTATTAAACATACAAAGTGCACAATCGCCATTCATATAAGTTACTACATACAGATTATACACTCACCGGCCACTTTATTAGGTACACCTGTCCAACTACTTGTTAACACTTAATTTCTAATCAGCCAATCACATGGCGGCAACTCAGTGCATTTAGGCATGTAGACATGGTCAAGACAATCTCCTGCAGTTCAAACCGAGCATCAGTATGGGGAAGAAAGGTGATTTGAGTGCCTTTGAACATGGCATGGTTGTTGGTGCCAGAAGGGCTGGTCTGAGTATTTCAGAAACTGCTGATCTACTGGGATTTTCACGCACAACCATCTCTAGGGTTTACAGAGAATGGTCCGAAAAAGAAAAAACATCCAGTGAGCGGCAGTTCTGTGGGCGGAAATGCCTTGTTGATGCCAGAGGTCAGAGGAGAATGGGCAGACTGGTTCGAGCTGATAGAAAGGCAACAGTGACTCAAATCACCACCCATGTCAACCAAGGTAGGCAGAAGAGCATCTCTGAATGCACAGTACATCGAACTTTGAGGCAGTTGGGCTACAGCAGCAGAAGTCCACACCGGGTGCCACTCCTTTCAGCTAAGAACAGGAAACTGAGGCTACAATTTGCACAAGCTCATCGAAATTGGACAGTAGAAGATTGGAAAAACGTTGCCTGGTCTGATGAGTCTCGATTTCTGTTCGACATTCGGATGGTAGGGTCAGAATTTGGCGTCAACAACATGAAAGCATGGATCCATCCTGCCTTGTATCAACGGTTCAGGCTGGTGGTGGTGGTGTCATGGTGTGGGGAATATTTTCTTGGCACTCTTTGGGCCCCTTGGTACCAATTGAGCATCGTTGCAATGCCACAGCCTACCTGAGTATTGTTGCTGACCATGTCCATCCCTTTATGACCACAATGTACCCAACATCTGATGGCTACTTTCAGCAGGATAATGCGCCATGTCATAAAGCTGGAATCATCTCAGACTGGTTTCTTGAACATGACAATGAGTTCACTGTACTCAAATGGCCTCCACAGTCACCAGATCTCAATCCAATAGAGCATCTTTGGGATGTGGTGGAACGGGAGATTCGCATCATGGATGTGCAGCCGACAAATCTGCGGCAACTGTGTGATGCCATCATGTCAATATGGACCAAAATCGCTGAGGAATGCTTCCAGCACCTTGTTGAATCTATGCCACGAAGAATTGAGGCAGTTCTGAAGGCAAAAGGGGGTCCAACCCGTTACTAGCATGGTGTACCTAATAAAGTGGCCGGTGAGTGTAAGTGCTTTGAATATCAATGTCCATAGGTCAACTACAGATCATACAATAACATAGAAAAGTGTAAAAACTGCTTTTTGTGTTAATTAGAGTCTAAAATCACCTGTGAGGGAACCTGTGTGAATAGTTCCTCCTGGCTGAATAACAAAGGAAGACGCTAATCGTGTCTCTAAGGCACATATGCGCATGTCAGTGTTTATGCTTACGAGTAGAGGTTCTACTGCATATGTAGTGCATGCACATTAGTTAGCAGACCGCCAGAGAGGCCATATTGGAAGAGGTATACCCTCTATATCTGTAAGTATCTAAAAAGAGCAATAACTAGTAGGAAAATATAGCAGATTCAAACTAACCTGGACAATGAAGTGTGTATGGAGGCAAATAAGGAGGTAAGAAACTAGCATCATGAACGAAGGTATCTCATATATAAGATGCCACATATACCATACTAGTCACAAATAATGGGCAACAGCATGAAAAAAAAGAAAAAAGATCAGAATCCACAAATTAAGTGGGTCACCAAAAAGCGAACCCACCAGTGTATGGTGGGATCACTATAGGTATAGAGTTAGACCATACCATGCGGTCATAATGGCAAACCACCAGACTGCATAGCCTGGTCCCTCCACTACTAGTGGAACTTACCATGGGTGAGCCCTAGTGAGAATTCTAGCATATTTGCTGCCTGAGGCGAATATTAAAATGCTCCCTCCCTCCCCCGGCTCCTTGTTCAGTAAATGCTGAAAACTTTACTAACAATTAACATCCCCACAGAAAGCTCACTGACACTCTGTGGCTGACTACAGGTTCTAGGAGTCATTAGTGGCATCTAGTACCTTATAGATGACAATCTCTTCCATCAGTAGGACTTTATTCCGGGTTCTCCAATCCATGACGTATCACAGGTGAATTCACCAGACATCTTCAGCTCCGTGTAGCACATTTCCACCCAGCGTCCCTAAAAATACCACAGTCACTTACGGTATAAGGTCTCCTGGATAACAACACTGCGCTCCTAAATAATATATACCCCTCACAACACAACTGACCAGACACTCCACACATATAAAACATCCCTTCATTATATATATAAATATTCTACTGGAATTATAGCAGGCACAGCACCAATCAATACACCACACCCCTAATTTATTAATACAGACCCCCCAAAATTGGGTTTACATGATGCAAAGTAATCTATTGTATTTTATAACTAATATGTCCCGCCCTGTTATTATGTTACATGTGATTTTATATAGAGTGCTAACCTGATTAATGTAAATATATAGCACCCCCTAATGAATTTATATATATAATTTATTTTTATAGGCCCCCCAGTATAAACAGTATCAGGTCCCATATAAATATATACAGCCCCCCCCCCGCTATAATCATAATCTACCCCCCATAAAAATATATACAGCGCCCCCCGTATAATCATAATCTGCCTCCCCCCATATTAATATATACAGCCCCCCAGAATATACAGAATCTGGCCCCCCATATAAATATTTACAGCCCCCCCCCCCCCCCCTCCAACCCCCCAACGAAGAACCCAAAGATCCCTATGGTGAGCTTCAGAGATGCAGTACAGAGATGGGAGAAAGTTCTACAAAATAACTACACACTGCAGCCCTCCAACCATCCACCTCCAACTACCGAGAGAGTGGAGAGGATCTGCAAGGAAAATGGCAGGGGATGCCCAAATCCAGGTGAGAAAGACTTGTTGCATCATTCCCTAGAAGAAGGACTCAGGGCTGTACTAGTCAAAAGGTGTCTACTCAGCAATGAGAAAGGCAAGGGACTGAATGCTTAGGACCAAGTGGTATTCAGTTTTTCTTGTTTAATAAATTAGCAAAAATATCTAGATTTCAGTTTTTTTCTGCAAGTTGGGGGGTGCAGAGTGTAGATTAATGAGCAAAAAACCAAATGACAAATTTATAGGGGTCTGAATACCTTCCGTACCCACTGTATATACAGTATCTCAAAATGATTTTACATATGCAAAGAACCCTGTAATTACATGTAGAATACGCCCATACTGAATTAAGACACTGTGCACCCTGTAATAAATAAGGATAGGTCATGGTCCCCTGCTACTACTACGCACTTCAAATTGTCATTTGTCAATTTTGTAAATTAATAAATAGCACACTGACCATGGTCAAGTGAACTATTATTTTTATGAGCTTTTTTTGAGTGAAATCACATGCAGCTAGTCAACATAGTGAGGGCAAATTCCCACATTGTTTTTTGATGCGTTTTTGCTTCATCAGAAAATGCAGATGATCATGCAGTGATTAATATCTGATGCAGCAGCAGCGATATGTCTAATTACTTGCAATGGTCTAAAGCATAATCCATTAATGCATCTCCCCCAATGAGCTTTCTTAGTGATGCTTTATGCTTGGTCACCATCTAGTGGTAGATATGAATTATACGTCTTATCGAGAACAATCTTACTGTATAGATACTCTAGCTAGCTCTAAAGACAATCCCGACATTCAGTGAGAATTGTAAGCAAAGTTCTGAAGTAAGATATTTGGTGATATATTTTCTAGCTCTTATACAGTTGGTTGCATTTGTAAATGCTCAGTACATCAGCCTCATTTTTAACCCCTTAACGTCTTGGTTCTTTTTTGTTTTCGTATTTCCGTTTTCAATCCCCCCCTCAAAATCTATAGTTTTTATAAAAAATTTTGTGTACAGAGCTAAATGATTGTCTTTTTTTCTGCATAACAAATTGTATTTTATAGTGACAATATTTATTAATTCCATGCCACACTTCTTTTATTTTGGGTCAATATCATCATGGGGATACCAAATTTATACAGGTTTTTTTTGGTGTTTTACTACAGTTTTAAAAAATTTAAATCTTTTGTACAAATAGAATTCTTCATTTCGCCTTCTGGCACTAATAACATTTTCATAGATGAATTGATGTTCCCATTGCTACCATTGAAGAACTGTATGACCTTTTGAGCACTTTTATGAAAATGTTATGTGTTGCAAAATGGCAGTTTTGAACATTGGGTCAGGCTTCTGGGGTAGTGGACCCACTGATGATGAGGGTAAACCGATGATGAGGTTTAGCCGATACCTGGGACCGGAATCTAAGTGGCACCCGGATATCACCAGAGCCTGCCGCAAGGCGGGGGTTGACTTGCAGCTGCGCAGATCCATCGTAGTCCCTTGCATAATATATCAAAGGAATGGGAGACTCTTCTGATGGAATTGGTACTTCTCAAGCTTGGCATATAGGCGTTGGCCCTTAGGCGTCTCAGAAACTTGCCGTACATAGGCTTGATGGGACTCAATGTCCACAGAGAACACTAGGATATCATCTAGGTAGGCCACGTAGACCACAAACACAGGTATATAGTAAGTTCCTGAATATGCCTTTGACAAATTCCTGGAACACCGCTGATGCATTGCAGAGTCCAAAGGGCACAACAAGGTATTTGAAGTGCCCTTTTGAGTATTAAAGGCGGTTTTCCATTATCACCTCACGTATGAGGTTGAGGGTGATGTTTATGCCCCCTGCAGGTCCAATTTGGTGAAAACTTTGGCACCACGTAGAACAAACAACAGTTCCGTGATTCAAGGGTAGTGGGGGTTAGCGGTTCTTCACTGTGACCTTATCGAGACCGCGGTAACGCAATGCATGGACTAAGAGAACCATCCTTCTTGGCCACAAAGAAGACTTGCATATAAAGCCCTTCTGTAGGTTCTCCTTTACATAGGCCGACATGGCTGCGGTTTTCGGGAACAGATAAGGGGAACACTCGACCCCGTGAAGGAGATGAGCCCGACATCAAGTCTATTGGACAGTCTACACCTATCTCAAGAACGTAAAAGTAATTTTTAACAAACTTATATAGTAAAAAATATCTTTATTGATTAATACATACATAATACATACAACAAACTAATAACAGGCTGATCTTATCAAAACGAAACAAGGATTCTCCCACAATGGAACAAAAATACATAGGCTTTGGTACAGGGTGATAATATGGGAAATGTCATGGTTATTATAAATATATATAGAAGTGTGGGGGAAACCTCATGCAAAAAAAAATTCAAACTACTGGGTAAGACTTGTGCCAGCACAAAAAAGTGCTTAGTGCTAGTGGCATCAAATAGATCGTTAGTATTAATGTGCATAAACGAGAGGTTGCTCCTCATAGTGCTCCATAAAACGGATATCAATTTGAGTGGCCAAAAAAATGGAAAAGTTACAGCAGCCAATCCTTAGTAAAATAAAGGTAAAAATTAGGGGTGCTATCCTATACTCTCACCAAAAAGAGTCTATGAATATCAAAAGGGAAAAAACGGCAGCACTCCATTGTGAAACAAATGTGTTTTATTCCACCCTCGCAACGTTTCAGCTGTATCCCAGCCTTTGTCAAGCAATTTGTGAGGTTGTGACATTCAAGTATAAGTAGGCAAAACATAGTGACATTATCAGAGCAATTAATTTATTAAACATACAAAGTGCACATCGCCATCATATATAAGTTACTACATACAGATTATACACTCACCGGCACACTTTATTAGGTACACCTGTCCAACTACTTGTTAACACTTAATTTCTAATCAGCCAATCACATGGCGGCAACTCAGTGCATTTAGGCATGTAGACATGGTCAAGACAATTCTCTGCAGTTCAAAACGAGCATCAGTATGGGGAAGAAAGAAAGGTGATTTGAGTGCCTTTGAAATGGCATGGTTGTTTTGTGGGGCCAGAAGGGCTGGTCTGAGTATTTCAGAAGAAACTGCTGATCTACTGGGATTTTCACGCACAAACCATCTCGAGGTTACAGAGGAAGGTCCGAAAAAAAAAGAAAAAAAAACATCCAAGTGAGCGCAGTTCTGTGGGCGGAAATGCCTTGTTGATGCCAGAGGTCAGAAGGAGAATGGGCAGACTGGTTCGAGCTGATAGAAAGGCAACAGTGGACTCCAATCACCACCCATGTCAACAAAGGTAGGCAGAAAGAGCATCTCTGAATGCACAGTACATCGAACTTTGAGGGCAGTTGGGCTACAGCAGCAGAAGTCCACACCGGGTGCCACTCCTTTCAGCTAAGAACAGGAAATGAGGCTACAAATTTGCACAAGCTCATCGAAATTGGACAGGTAGAAGATTGAAAGAAAAAAACGTTGCCTGGTCTGATGAGTCTCGATTTCTGTGCGACATTCGGATGGTAGTGTCAGAATTTGGCGTCAACAACATGAAAAGCATGGATCCATCCTGCCGTGTATCAAAGGTTCAGGCTGGTGGTGGTGGTTTTGTCATGGTGTGGGGAATATTTTCTTGGCACTCTTTGGGCCCCTTGGTACCAATTGAGCATCGTTGCAATGCCACAGCCTACCTGAGTATTGTTGCTTGACCATGTCCATCCCTTTATGACCACAAGTACCCAACATCTGATGGCTATTCAGCAGGATAATGCGCCATGTCAAAAGCTGGAGTCATCTCAGACTGGTTTCTTGAACATTGACAATGAGTTCACTGTACTCAAATGGCCTCCACAGTCACCAGATCTCAATCCAATAGAGCATCTTTGGGATGTGGTGGAACGGGAGATTCGCATCATGGATGTGCAGCTGACAAATCTGCGGCAAACTGTGTAATGCCATCATGTCAATATGGACCAAAATCTTGAGGAATGCTTCCAGCACCTTGTTGAATTCTATGCCACGAAGAATTGAGGGGGCAGTTCTGAAGGCAAAAGGGGGGTCCAAACCCGTTACTAGCATGGTGTATCTAATAAAGTGGCCGGTTGAGTGTAAGTGCTTTGAATATCAATGTCCATAGGTCAACTACAGATCATACAATAACATAGAAAAGGTTATTAAAAACTGCTTTTTGTGTTAATTAGAGTCTAAAATCACCTGTGGGGAACCTGTGTGAAAAGTTCCTCCTGGCTGAATAACAAGGAAGGAAGACATAGCAGATTCAAAATATAGCAGATTCAAACTAACCTGGACAATGAAGTGTGTATGGAGGCAAATAAGGAGGTAAGAAACTAGCCTCATGAACGAAGGTATCTCATATATAAGGCCACTATACCATACTAGTCACAAATAATGGGCAACAGCATGAAAAAAAAGGAAAAAGATCAGAATCCACAAATAAAGTGGGTCACCAAAAAGCGAACCCACCAGTGTATGGTGGGATCACTATAGGTATAGAGTTAGACCATACCATGCGGTCATAATAGCAAACCACCAGACTGCATAGCCTGGTCCCTCCACTACTAGTGGAACTTACCATGGGTGAGCCCTAGTGAGTAATAAGTACACTATGCAAAGACAGCAAGTATTACAACCTGCCTTTCCTTTCTTGATAGAACACATGACATTTGAAAAAAATAATTAAAAAACTAATAAAAACGTTTTTGGAACAAACAGACTTTTATTAAAAAAAGAAAAATACATTCTCAGGAGGGGTCCATCACTTGTTTTCCCATTGTTTCAATGTGTGTATAAGCAGGGCCGATTCTAGCATATTTGCTGCCTGAGGCGAATATTAAAATGCTCCCTCCCTCCCCCGGCTCCTTGTTCAGTAAATGCTGAAAACTTTACTAACAATTAAACATCCCCACAGAAAGCTCACTGACAATCTGTGGCGGACTACAGGTGCTGGGAGTCATTAGTGGCATCTAGTACCTTATAGATGACAATCTCTTATCACAGTAGGACTTTATTCCGGGTTCTCCAATCCATGACGATCACAGGTGAATTCACCAGACATCTTCAGCTCCGTGTATGCACATTTCCACCCAGCGTCCCTAAAAATACCACAGTCACTTACGGTATAAGGTCTCCTGGATAACAACACTGCCGCTCCTAAATAATATTATACCCTCCACAAACACAACTGACCAGACACTCCACACATATAAAACATCCCTTCATTATATATAAATATTCTACTGGGAATTATAGCAGGCACAGACACCAATCAATACACCACACCCCTAATTATTAATACAGACCCCCAAAATTGGGTTTACATGATGCAAAGTAATCTATTGTATTTTAAACTAATATGTCCCGCCCTGTTATTATGTTACATGTGATTTTATATAGAGTGCTAACCTGATTAATGTAAATATATAGCACCCCCTAATGAATTTATATATATAATTTATTTTTATAGGCCCCCCCAGTATAAACAGTATCAGGTTTCGTATAAATATATACAGCCCCCCCCCATGAAAATAAGAATCTGGCCCCATAAATATATACAGCCCCCCCCCCCCCCGGTATAATCATAATCTACCCCCCATAAAAATATATACAGCCCCCCAGTATATATCATAATCTGCCTCCCCCATATAATATATACAGCCCCCAGAATATTACGGAATCTGGCCCCCCATATAAATATTTACAGCCCCCCCAGAATAAAAGGAATCTATCCCCCCATATAAATATATACAGCCCCCCCCAGAATAAACAGAATCTGCCCCCCCACCCAGTGTAATAAGAATTTGGCCCCTCATATAAATATATACAGCCCCCCCAGGAAAAATGGGATCTGGCCCCTTATAAATATATACAGAGCCCCCCAGTAAAAAAGGAATCTGGCCTCATATAAGTACATATAGAAGCCCCCATCCCCCCGTTACAGCAGTAATCGCCCCCTAACATATATATGGCCACATTTAATTAATAATTGGACAATAAAAATAATAAGACTTATACTTAAGTGCTCCCACGGTGCGCAGCTCCCGTCTTCACGCGGCTCTTCTGGCAGCCATGGCTCCACTGAGTGACACAGGCGGCGTGACGTCATCATCCGGCGCCTGTGTCACTGCACTGTACGGAGCGACGCCAGCAGCTGGAAAGGCACTGCGCTGCTACTCATGTAAATCGCACCTGTTTCTTAAAGAAACAGGTGCGATTTACCTGGAGGTCGATTCGGGCGCCGACGAGCGCCCGAATCGCCCACATTGGAGCGGCAAAATGCCGCTCTTAAAGAGGTCCGCATTCTTCCGCCCGAGGCGAGATTTTCGCCTCGTAGCAGATGCGGCCCTGTGTATAAGTGACTTGATGACAAGTGATCTAAAGAAAAAAAGAAAACATATGTTAGTATCTCATGGTATTATTACAACACCAATACCTTACTTGGAGAAGCAAATACAAGGTATGAGTTGGACATGAAGGTGAGTCAGTCTCTAGAAAATACCACTGGTTTTAAAATCTACATTTAACCGATTAGGTTTCAGGGTATTCAACCGATAAATCCATTCCAAATCTCTCTTTTTGAGCATTTTCATATGGTCACCTATTCTCCTTAGTGGTGGAATTCTGTCAATTAAGCGAAATCTCAGTTGTCCTTACCTGTGTTCACATTCCTTAAAATGCTTAGGGACTAGAAGATCTTTCCAAACTCTAATGGTGTATCAATGCTGACTAATGCGGGTTTTAAAGTCAAGTGTTGTCTCTCCTACATATCAAAGGTTACAGGGGCACTGCAGTATATAAATTACTTAATCTGAATTGCAAGTAAGGTAATGTTTGATCTCAAAGTTTTCATTTGTGACAGGATGTGTGAATGTATTTCCCTTTAAGCATCATTGTGCAATTGATGCACATCAAACAAGGGGGGCAAGAAACGTCTGTCTCAACTTTTTAAGTGTCCCTACATCCGCCCTAACCACTTTCTCTTTCAGGCTAGGTGTGCGTCAGTAGGAATATAAGGGTAGAAAGTTAAAATCTAGGATGTTTGGAAAGGCATCTTTTAAAATGTGCCAGTTTCCTGTAATGACTTTGCTTATCTCACCACTTAGTTATGTATATGTAGAGACAAAAGGAATGCATTTTACATCCGTTCTTTTAGTTTTAGAGTGCAAAAGTGTAGTCCTCTCTAAACATACAGCTTTATTTCTATGTTCCTCAACAAGAGTTTGAGTCCCTCTTAACTGAACATGTGTTCAGTCAACATTAGTTCAAGTAGTTCCATAATCAGAAAAACGATAGCCTCCGAATAGTTAGTTTCATCAAGTTTTCTCTTGACTGCCGCCGAGCCCCTCTCAAGGCTGATAGATGTATAGAGGCTGACAATGTCAAATGAAGTCAAAATAATGTCCTCACAGGGGAATGTGTCAATGTTGTCATCATGGACAAGCTCCTGTTATACCTGCCATTCCAGGCTAGTAATGTTGGGAATGCTTAATTGTATGTGTCTCATTCCCGTGCTTCAATTTCCTTACAGCTGTTTTCATACCTTGTATAAATGCTTCGATAGCAGTGTTAGTAATCACTGGTGAAAAATTACTCTTAATATACAGATTAAAATCTTTTAACTTTAACATAGCAGAAGAAGTGACATTACTCACACATTGTGAATTTGGTCACTCAGAGAACCAGATCTCTGAAAAAGTTCTCCAGGTCAATTTCAGTCTCAAACCAATCTGTTGGTACTGTGGGACAAAAAGATAAACCTCTATTTTAGAGGGAGACTTGAGCAGGTGTTAAAACTTTGGAGGAGATGTTCATCACTAATGTCTCTCCTTTCTCCAGGTTGTTACTTTGTTTGGAACAGTTTTCCCTTTCTGATGTTTTGATTTTTCTGTATCACCAGTGTCTGGCTCCTCTCCTTCGGGTGGGTTTGTCCTTGTATGTTGAGGACTTTTGGTAACCTCTAAAAAAGAATCCAGCTGTGCAGTAGTATTAGCTTGCCCTTTATTGAGGGGTCTTCCCTTGTTTTTCCATGTAATTCCATCTGTCTCATCGATCCTGAGGCTTGTTGGTCAATCCGCCATAAGTAGATCATCCTTGCTCGAGACGGTGCTCCTCAGAGTGCTCCATAAAATGGATATCAATCCGAGTGGCCAGAGATATGAGGTCGCTCAGAGTAGATGGTCGCCGTCCGGGCTGCATCATTCCAGGCTAGCTCAATGGCCAAAATACAGAACCGGACGACATAGTCACCAACAGTTGAATCTCCTTGACGCACGTTCAGCAGTCCGGTCTCAGCTGAAGACGCTCGTGCAGGTTCCTCAAAGACAGACCGGAACTCAGCAAAGAAGAAGTTGATATTAGCTGTAACTGGGTACTTTCTGTCCCAGAGGGGAGTAGTCCATGTTAAGGCTTTCCCGGAGAGGAGTCTGATGATGAATGCCACCTTAGACCGTTCCGTGATGAACTGTATCGCCACCAGGTCATTCCACAGGTGCAACTTTGGCCGTGGTGGCAGCCAAGGTGAGGTGCAAAGATGTTAAACAGAATCGTAGTCGGGGACAGGCAGGAGATCAGGACGGCCAGCACAGCATCAGAGTCGAGGACGTAGCAATAGGTCAAGACAGGCAGTGGAGGAGCATAGTCCGGAATGGAACCGGGGTCACAACGGGAAATCAAAATAACAGTACAGAGCATGGAACACAGCTTTCTCTAGAGCACAAGGCGCGAAGATCCGGCAGGTTGTGCAGGGAGAGGCAGGTTTATATAGAATTCTGGGAAATGGCTAGCACCAATTAATGGTGCACTGGCCCTTTTAATTCTCTGAAGCCGGCGCGCGTGCCCTAGGAGACGGGGACACGCACACACAGCATGAGGGTTGGGATCAGGAGCGGGAAGAGGTAAGCAGTGCAGGCACCGTGCTGGCATATACCGAGGGGCATGGGTGAGCCCACGACCCGAGATATGGGTTTTGGGAGCACCCGTGACAATTTGGTTGCTATTTTACGTTACAGGGTTCAACGCTGGGAATAAGCGTTTTTGTATTTCGATAGATAAGGAATTTTGGGACATTCCGATACCTTGATAACATGTTTATGATTTTATTTCTTTATTTTTATATTGATTCTATTGAAAGAGGGTGATTTGAACTTTTACATTATTTTCAACTTTTTTTATTAAATTTTTTTACTGTTTTTAAACCCCCTAGGGTACTTTTATCAAAGGGAGTCTGATTTATCCTGTACTACTGTATTGCAATATATGGAAAATTTGCCATTGACACACTGTTACAGATCTTTAGCAATGACAGGTCTAAAATAGACTCTAGGCTTTCATAGCAACAGATCATCTCTCCTCAATTACGTCACAGGGGCAACAATCAAAGCCAATATGACGGCAGCCACCATTGCTGGTGGCTTCGCCAGCAACGATCTCGGGTGTTAGTGGTGAGGATATGGGTCAACCCATAAAACATCCCCATACACCTATAAACAGACTTGTGATGTAGAGATATGTCACACGTTTTTAATAAAGATTAGAAGATTTGAAAGAGTGCTCTGTATTTTCCAATGCTAGAGCCATATAATTGATTATCATCATACATTAACATCAGATGGCTGAGGTAAATGTAGTAAATCGTGGCCATTTAACTGCAGTATGTGTTCATAATACAGGGAACCAATGATATTGGTCATTTATCATGTACATGTTTTCAGGCAGTATTCCCAGTATTCTCTTGATACATAGGAGAGCTGACCATCAGATTTCTGCTGTAGTTCCCACTGCCCTTTCCTGCAGCTACATGAACCTGGACCATATGAAATGAACGAGTTGCCTCTGTCCGTGTATTAGACTTCCCACTGCAATGGCACTGCTGTGCCATCTTCCAATCAAAGGTTATGGGATTTTAATAAAAACCCAGACACAGAAAGTACCTCTCTGGAGGGAGGAGGAAATGCAGCCCCCCTCTCAGTGACAAAAACCCACTGGGTTTAAATTAGTGAAGGCCTAAGGCAAAAAGGCCTTGGTCAGTCTATGAACTTTATTCATTAGAAGGCTGCCCGGACCTCTATGCTGTGTTCCTCAGCCAAGAAACTTCTCTCTATCTCATAGCAAGGGTATTTTGTTTCTTTTATCCCATAACTGCTTTTATGTATTCTGTGTATATTGCTTTTTTTTTTTTCATTTTAATCCGACAAGTTTATGTTTTGAGTGTATTGTACCTCTATGTTTATTAAAGTGTTCACTCTAATAGGCCTCTGCTTGTAACCTTAAAGAATCTAAGTTGACCAAAGGGATTAGGTTACCAGGTCGTTTAACATATCATATGTAGTGACTGCATGTTCTGTGAGAATCACCACCAGTGTGCATTGTCCGTGTGTTTGTGGTGCCTACGGCCTTCTTAGTAATTCGTGGCTGGTGGCAGTGAGTTGGTCTGGGTGCTGAATTCTATAGGAAGCATACTGTAGTTTTACAAATAAGTTCACACTACCGTTCAAATATCCGTTTCTACCTTCTGCTTAAAAAAGTAAAAAATAGAAATCTGTTATAAATCCCATTGAAATCAATGAAATTTTTTGGTTTTAAAAAACTGATTCATAACAGATGACATTAAATTATTTATATTGAAGTCAATGGATAGTTAGTGTCAGTTAAAGCTTTTAAAATTATGCAAATGAACCTGAGGGGTTTCAGGCTCCAGGGGAGTTAATGGAGCCTGGAGCCCCCCAGGCCTTTAGAAGCTAAAAGTACATCAGATCCTGCCAGAGTGGGTAAATACCAGTATTTCTGTATTTTTGGTTTACCCCTAATACCCAGGATTGGTGCTAGCATGGATTTTGCGCCGCCATCTTCGTTGGAATCGCTGCTCCCCATGA